>OX336370.1:24146308-24721534 GCA_946902895.1 Fragum fragum | reverse complement strand
GACATCACTGAACACTGTCTTATTTGTAGCTTCGTGACTGATAAATTATGTCATCGGTTACGGCAAGCAATTTAGTCCTTATTAATATCACCCGAAAACAAACGGTCTCATCCTGCAAATTCCGATGTTTCAAAATAGGGAATGAGGAATATAATTCAGGAGATTTAACACGGACTAAGAACATAAGTCGTGGAAATGATAATAACTAATCGAAAACACGGTCGTAAACCATCAAATCGGTTGTTGCGACATGCCGCACCAATGAAATTGGCTGATGCGATATGCCGCACCAAAAAAAATTATTGGTACCGCACCAGTAAAACTAATTGATGCCGCACCAATACTTGCTAAAATCAAGCATGCTATTATCTAAAATATTAAAGTGAAAAGCGAGAAATAATGTACAATAATGTACAGTCTGAGATAAATGAATAAATCAACGTTTGTTCTAGATCTATTCCTTACCTAAAGAAAAAAAAAACTCACGAAAATATCAAAACTGGCACTTTGGTACACTTGTTTAAAAAACTGTTTGTATTTTGAAAATGAAACAAGGCATTTGAAATACTATGACGGGGCAGGTGTTTATCAGGTGCGGTATTTATTGCAAAAAAAGGAGGGGGGAGAAAATAAACACAATTTGTAATCGAAAAATGAGAATTAAGTTCCGTTAATTATTTTAGCAATGTTCTCAAAGTTCTCAAACTATGATGAAACTGCATATGAACATTATAGAATTACGAAAATCGATCTCGAAGCGTACACGATTTGGGTCTTTTTTTAAATCAGAAAACAAAAAGGTATAGCAAACGGTATTTCGGACGAGCAAGTACATGGCACTATAATCAGCTGTTTACACCATATCAAAAGCAATATACATGTAATATGGGATGTCGATTTACTGTAAAAAAGCTGTAATAATTTCTGATATTTAGTAGTTTTATAAAACAGGGCTAAAAACTCCCCTTCTTGTACCAAAATAGATATTGAATTTTAACCCTTGTCATGCCGAATTAAAATCCCATTACAGAATTGTTTTAAAATCAAAGTATTGTCAGCACTAGAAGATCTTAATGAGGGTCAATATTCCCTTTGAAAATTTATTATTCAAAAACTCCGGATGAAATGCGGCAAGCAGGAGATGTAGACCAAGTTCTGACTACACTTATGTGCAGGCTGATCTTTGTCTATACCACCTGCCAAAATAGGAATATTCGGGTTCAGCATGACAAGGATTAGCATATATTGTAATTCCCAAATAACTTTACACTGCGTTATATGTACATGGAACCAACATTACGAAAGAGGTGGATAAACTCCTAGAAATCACTTCGGAAATTAAATGAAATACATTTATTTAACATAATCCACCCTAGTATGCACGAAGTTCCGTTCTTAAAAAAATAAGAGCTAAAAAGCATGTCTAAATACCCCCTAGTAAGTTTCGGACAATGGGGGTTGCATTGCACTGTCATTTTATAGTCAGAGTTATTAAGTATGTGTTTTATATGCTATGGACTGATAGAAGGAAAGATGACGAACTGAAAATCTTCGTGCTTTTATACAATTTAACAGTGAATCTAAATAGATGTTGAAATTATCATACCACTTTGTTTAATAGTATATCGAATCACAAAAACAAAACAAGATGAAGAAATCCTGAGATATATATACATATGATATTTGACCTGGACAGAAAAAGTTTGATTTTCGGATTATCGAAGGCGTCACTTTCTACCAAAATCTACTGTCGATTATACGCAGATCTGCCAGTTAGTGCGCTAACGGACTTAACCCGCCCACAAAAGTCGAATTTTCTTTGCAGGTAGCCAGGTTGTGTAGCCAGGTTCGGACTTGAAGGCTCTCGAATGCGATGCGAGTATTCTACTCTTTATGTAAGTATTCGCATTAAAGTTTCCAGGTAAAGAGAGAGAGACAGACACGGGGAGTTAGAGAGACAGACACAGGGAGAGAGTGACGTACAGAGAGAGGGGGCTTGTGGGCGGGTGGTCATTTGCCAGGTTTACATAACATACACCTCTCCAAAGCGATTTACAGACGTCTCTATTACATCGTTTAGATATAATTCGGAGGCAAACATACATAGACATAAAATCCTAGCACGACCAAATTGTTTGCAGACAGTGCGAATATGTCCCCATGACTGACCAATTAATTTGATAAACTGTGCGTAAAGCCGACAGCTTCGCTTAACAGCTATTTACAGCAACTTCGTCTAACCAGGCCATTTTACTACTGCTACTCTAGAATAATTAATATAATTTCGGAATAAAATCAAAGGACTGAAAATACTGAGAAGTTGGAATGCGCTGAAAGGGTCATAACTGTAAAATCGGTTCAAATTTATTTATTACTTTCCGAGTTAGCCTCCCTCCGTTAAACCTAAACCAGCATTCCTATTCGTGTACATATATGCGTGAATGACGCACAAAAACATAAATCCACATACAGAAATCAAAAACTAGCATTCTTTTAACCCATTCCCAGACAGTGACGCTTTTAAATGACCCTCAATATGAAAGCTTTGGAAAACATTGTGGAAAATGAAGAAATTGCTTGTTACAAGCAATTTCTTCATTATCCACAATGTTTTCTTCCAAAAAGACCAGGACTTTAAATATTTCATCAACTTACAATTGTCGCCTGCTACTTCTTTTAATTTGGACTGGTCTAAGATTTTATCGTGTTGGAATGGGTTATAAGCTCGTGTCACGCACAGCAAAATTAGAATTTTCAAGCATAACATTCTCCTTTTGATCAACTGTAATACGTGAACTCCTTTTAGAATCTTGAAAACAGGGAATAACAGCTTCTACAGTAAGAAATCAATGATCATTTGACACTGAACTCGGCCAATTCTGTAACGATCAAACTAAACTCACGTAGATTTTTCACTTCAAGTTTATGAGTGTACGTCGAAATTTGAGGAAGTGCGCGGAAACTTGTTTCAGGGTGATCGATTTGAAATATCGGTTTAGACTTGGGAAAAAAGAATATCTAAAGCCTTGTGAGTAAATTCAAAAGAAAAAAAGACGTTATTTGCACATGGTAGTTCTACCCTTTTCCTAAAAAACCTATAATATGATGAAGATAGTAACAAATTATCTTCGGCGCCCTGTAGACGCGCGATTTCTTTACTAGTTACTTGGCGTTAGAACCGTAAAAAATCTTAAGTAAAAAGGACCAAGCTGAAAGCTAGATGACGTTTGATGTGTTATTATTGATTTAAAATTGTAAATAACGACAAAGTAAAGCGTAATTATTTAGTAAATAAGTAGAAACCAGAAGTTGATATTTTTACATTCTAATTTTCAAAATCTTCTACTTTCGTTTTGCATCTATTTGATTTTTATCGAGTAAAATCTGTAAATCCCACAATAATAGTGTTTACTTGATGCCTACGATCCCCCTTAATCGCTCTAGAATGTTTTAAAGCACTGGGCGGCGTGATTATTGAAAAAAATGCATTTGCGACCTGAGCCATATTTGTAAACATTGCCTAACTATGGTCACATGACCACCTCATGTCACTTCAGATCACTTGATTACCAAACACGGGATGGCGAATCACAAAAAACAAATTACTGTGCTGATTATTACCTTATTTTTCAATAATTCAAAGCAAACTAAAGCATGTTCAGAAGTCTCTAATCGAATTTTTATATCATCCTTTACATGTGCCATATTATTGTCTTCGGCTACAACTAACTGACTGTCCGTAGCAAGTTGAGATGAGAAGTAACCCGAGAAGTATTCATATCTAAGAAATAACGTAATATCTATTATCAAAAAACCCGAAATTGTCTTTTATTCATTTTGCGGTTTTGTTAAATCTAAGTTGAAATTGATCCAACTTAAAAACCAACAACTTTTTTCTTCTAAACAATATTTGATTATACAATTATACCGCCCCACTAAAGTGCATGAAATAGCGGTTTATTTTGAAAATTGTTCCGGCAAAAAAATCTTCGGGACCTCAGTACAACATCTCACTGGGGTGCATGTTTAATATGCCGTTAATAAACGAAGGAAAGATTATCAGAAGTACAAAATTTTCATTCTTTTATCAATATCAATATTGAATCTTAACACATCATTGGAATTCCCAAATTACATTATTTAGCAGAATATTATGTTTATCGAACCAGCTTTTGTGATGATAAAATTGCCTCAGAAATAAAACAACATTATGTAAATCCACCCTAGACGACACAAAATGACACTCTAAGGACCCCCTAGTACAGCTTCGTACCATGACTAATGGATATCGTTCTTGAGTTTTATTTACTTTGAAAAAAGTAATGTATATCTTATTTCAGACATTTATGTGTGTTTATATGATGCCGCTTAAAGAGGGACGGATTATCAGCCTTGAAATTCTTTTACTTATATTGACTGTGAAAGTTATTACGCATGGGGGTTTTCGAACTGCAACATCGGACGTACATGTACTTCAAAAGCAATTATATAATGAGACTTCTTTTTCAACGTATAATAAAATAAACTGAAAATCTCTCGAAAGACTTTAAAAAAGCATAGCACAAATGTAACAGCATTTTTTTCGAAAGTTTTACAGGAAGCATACCAAACAGGCTCCCTAAAACACCTAAGCATCTCCGTCGCACGCGTTCCCAAATTACGGCGAGGGATTTAGAAGAGGTCGGGGTATTACATCTGTAGCCTAATCACTTCATTTTCAAGGAAATAAAGAAACAAAAAGCCATTGAGAGCCAGAGACGCTGTTCTGTTGACTATATCCTTCCCAAGCCTCCAGCTGCTATCCAACTTAGGTAACAATTATTCTTATATTGGTGAGAGACAAATGACGGAAAGGATATGTGAAAGAAGCAAAAAAAGTGGGCGTTACAAGACGAAAACAAGAGCCGTCGGAGACGGATTATGCTCCCCGAATAAGGCTTTTGTCACAGAAGTATATGCCATTATTGGACAAAAAACGTTTTATTGAATGCAATTATAGTTTGAGAGTTCAGTTCACAAGAAATTTGTAAGTTTGACAAACATTGAAGGAAGCTGTTTGGCTTCACATGCCTGATTCTATAGTAAAATTCAATATCATTATATGGTAAAGGGTTAAATATTTTACCTTCACTATCCAAGTTACCAATAAAAAATGTCTCCATACAAAAAATGAAGACTCTAACTTGAGTAGTCTTGCAGAAACAATAGACTCATTTATTTTAGAATAGGATATATACAAAATGTATAGCTACATGGCATTAAGCCCCCGTTCAGCATGGTAAGGCTCATTGGATCAAAAATTGAAATAAAAAATTACCTAAGGCTTTTAATGAACAACATTTATGAAAAGTAACAAGAAATTTTGGCAATTAGTGAAGGAGGAATATTTGAAAATTAATGACCTTGACAATTTGACCTTGACCAATGACCTTGAGCTCAGTACCAACAGAAAGTCCATGTCATAAGCAATGCACATGTAAAATATAAAGGCTATATCACTTACCATTGTTTACTTATGGGAGATGTTAAAGTTAAAATTTTCGAAATTTTTACATTGAGAAATGACCTTGACAGATGACCTTGAACCTCATACCAACAGATAGGTAATGTCATAAGCAATGCACATGTAAAATATGAAGAGTGTGTCACTTACCATTGTAAACTTATAGACAATGTTAAAGTTCAGCTTTTCAAAATTTTGACCTTGAGAAATGACCTTGAACTTGACAAATATCCTTGAAATGAGTACCAACAGAAAATCCATGTAATAAGCAATGCTCATGTAAAATATGAAGGCTATATCACTTACCATTGTATACTTATGGGCTCTGTTAAAGTTAATTCATTTTGAAATTTTAACCTTGGGAAATGACCTTGACAGATGACATTGAACTTAATTCCAACAAAAAGGTCATGTCATTAGCAATGCACATGTGAAATATGAAGGCTATTTCACTTACTATTGAAAACTTATAGACAATGTATAAGTTAAAATTTTCGAATTTTGACCTTGAGAAATGACCTTGATCTTGACCGATGACCTTGAACTTAGTACCAACATAAAGTCAATGTCAAATTCAATGCACATGTGAAATATGAAGGTTATATCACTTAACATTGTAAACTTATAGACAATGTTTAAGTTAAGATTTTTTGACCTTGAATGATGACCTTGAACTTGGTACCAACAGAAAGGATTTGTCACAAGCAATGTACATGTGAAATATGAATACTTTATCTGTAACCAATCAAAAGTTATTGCCAGTTTTAGTTTTTGCAGGTGAAAAAAGACAGTTAACATAAAGGTAATAACATTAAGGCCCCTTTTCCAATGACACAATTTTTTAAACGAAAATTCCCGTTAGTTTAAGGTCGAGGGGATCTGATTTGCTACTCAAATATGAAATTTCATGAAATTCTAACAATAAGTCTTGGAGAATTGGCAAAAAACTAGTTTTTACATTAAGGCCCCTATTTCCATGACGCAGCCTTGAAATAAGAAAAATAAAAAAACGGTTCATGGAAATTTCCTAGGAAGATTATATTTGCACCGAAAACTGCCTTAATATTTTTAAGTGAATTTAGTCGATTTAACGCGAAGAAAGAACATTTATCGTGAAAATTACACCAATAACTCTTTGAAAAGCAGATAATTTACCTATATCAAGTTTTCATGGAAGTCTATTCAAGAGCCGCTTTAAACTTGGGTTCGCAAAACCTAGGTTCGAGCTGTAGCTTGTTTTTTCCGAGATTTTGACTTTGTAGCTCAATGTAATACGAAAATTATACCAAACAATTATAACGTCAAAAATGACGACACAAAGGACTTGGTGTTCTCGTCTTTACTCCACTACACATATTTAACGCTTTCCTGAAACCTTCTCCTAAATCACAAGACCATTTTCGACCAAGCCTGGCAAGAACGTTCCTTGTCTCACCCATTTCAAATTTGCTTTTGATTCACCAAAAATGGGGGCGTTGCAGGGCAGAACTTATCAGAGAAATCATGAAGTACATGTAATTCTGAAAAAAAGTCTTCTCCTTCTACACAACAGAGCTTTTTGGACTAAACTTGGCAGAAATGTTTCTTAGGTGACCCTTTTCCAAACTTGTTCATAATATTTTGATATGTGAAAAATTAGTGCGTGGCAAGGCTTTTTTTGTAATTGTAAATGCAATTTTGAAAGGGGTTGTAGCAGGAGACTTATCATACATATAGAAATCAAGTCATTATCCTTTTAAAATCTTCTACTTCTAAACGTAATACCAAAATTACCAATCCTGACAGGAATGATCTCTGTCTGACCCTTTTCGAACTTGTGAAATCTTGATTCTTTATTTGTGAAAAAGTGGGTATGTCAGGACTATGCTTATCAGGATTACAGATAATATGAAATAATACTCGCATGGGCGATTTAGGGCCAATTTTTGTCAACTTGTTCAATTTAAAGGAGGTTTCGGTTTTCAAAAAGAGATAATGTCATCGGGCAGTAGAATACTACAGACAATGAAAACTAGACTGTCCAATAGACTTCAAACTGTAGCTATACAAACAAATATAACTACAACAAGAAATTAGCTGTTACTACCAAGTTTTACTTGACCAAAGACTATTTTGTAACTCACAGATCGTTGTCTTTTCATTCAGCTTTTATTTTTCTATTATAAATAAATTCTTATTTTCTGATTATTATTAAAGCGGCTTTTGAATAGATTTTCACAAATTTAAGATAGGAAAGTTATCTGCTTTTCCAGTAGTTACTAAATTTAACTTTCGCGCTATTTTTTTCCTCGCGTTATATCGACTATATTCACTTAAAATTCAATTTAACGTGATTCATTCTCAATGTCCTACTTTGATACATCGGAGATCATCGGGGGATTCGTTTGTCTTCGGATGATATCGGTAACGTCTATATTGCTAGCGGAAGCTAATGACGTAATTGATACGTCACGGAAATTACAAATAAGGCAGTCGAAAGAAAACGTATTTAGTCTTTCTTTTTAAAAACAAACATGAACAGGCATTTTATTACAAAGTTGGCTTAATCACTTTCTTACAAATGTCCGAAAGTATCACAGATAGAAATTTGAAAATTTAGAGCCAAAACTTTTCTTTCATAACCTTTGCAAGAGCCGCTTTAAAGATAAGTACCGGTGTCAGATTTTGATTATTCTTATTCCCTCTCATATACTTTTTTAAAACAATATTCTGATAAGTATTTTTTGCGAAAATCAGAGTTCGTTTATCGTTTATAAACTAGGGTTTTCCCCTAATAGCCTTTGTAGGCTGTAATCTATAGGTTAAGTCGATAAATTTTCAAAGAATATTGGGTAATTCACGCGGTGCGTATAATCATTGGAATCCCGCATTCAGTTTGAATTTGCACAAAAAATGTCAACGTTACGTCATCAGGAGTAATTTTCACTAACCGTTCTTCAATTCTTTAAAGATCAGTCCAAAACTGCTGTAAGAATCATTACAAATACAGACGAACACCTATACCTCAAGTTCAGGGGACTTACGAGAAAACTTCGACGTAGAGATATTTCGACGTGTTGATACTCGAATATTTTCAGTGTTCAACCAAAAATGGTGCCGAAATATCGTTAGTAAATGAGGCCACAAATGATTTGTACTAGTATGCTACTAATCGGACGACAGATATAATGACGATGTATTTATCGTAATTTCTTTTATTAATATTCCTATTATTATCATTCATAGCGAGAGCTTTGTTCAGACTTTGTTTGTCCCTTTTCTGTTCTATTATTGATTATTCTTCGTGTCGATTGCCCAGTTCGATAATTTTCTCTTTCCTGTCGAAATAACCCAAGTATCCAGCCGGGTTGGTTACCAGGTCCTTTCTTTAGCGCGTCACGTCGGTCGAAGTTGCTGGCCATCCCCTAGGTAGTCTTGCGTGGTAAGGGCGTTAGATGCCTCTTTTGTCATTGTAAACTTCTATTGTAAGATTTTTTCCACTTAACTCAATCTTTCGATTATCAGATTGCAGACGAACAATCAAACAAAATCAATCGATATCCAATACTGTAACGCACTTATCTCTTAACCGCGTTGACACGTCGAAACGTGTGAAAAACTTAAATTATTACCTATGTGATTAAGGTTCGTCCTATAGAGGTGTGAATACATGACGGGACTTTGTAATTTGATTGACGTAGGGGTAGTAAACGAGATAAAGAGATCAACGTATGGAGGTTCAAATACATAAAAGAATAGAGTAATAAGGTCAGGACTTTAGAATAACTTCGATGAAGGGGTAACTTCGACAAAGAACGTTCGAGGCGAAGGTATTCGACTGTATAAACAATTACCGTAGTTTTGCGCTAACAATTTGGTGTGATATTTAGGACGCTGGATGTTTCGCCTGTCAACTTGTTACCTCCGCTGACTTTGGGCCATGATCAAATGAGGCCATGATCAAATGAGGCCATGCGGTATCGACAACCGAATTCATTCGTATCTCAAAATAACCCGGAATTCCGCTAAACCTTTCATATTCAACCAAAAAGACATATCAGATTAGCGCGGAGACAATATCCGACTCAAATTTAAGTGTTTAGCGTCCGATTAAGCGTATTTTAGGTATTTGACAAATTTTCTTATAAAAACTTCAGAAAAAACGGTACCTCCCTTTAAACACAGTAGGGTTTGGGTTTGCTAAAGCCTAATAGCCAATTCAATTCAATTCAATTCTTTATTCAGTAATATAAGGCCACCGGCCCATAATACTAATACAAAACCTCATATAATATTATGTACGAGTAACAATCCCTTTGTTAAATAATAGATTAAATTTTTGAATATGAATTTCAATTTTTTACAGCTCCATATTCTTCCAATATAAAAGTACATAGACAGCTGATGCAGACAGAGATCAGCCACCCTGTTTGACCGACTGATCTCCGCCTGCGTCATTCGAAAATGGCTACAATTTGCAAACATGTACTATAGAGAAATTATGAAATCATTTAATTTTGCCGAGTGCAGATAAGATCAAATTGCTAACAAGAGCAGTCTAATCTATACCTTCACTGTCCAAATTGGTAATTAATGACGGTGCTGGTTGGCTGCTTACATGGGAAATTTCAAGAATCATCTGTAGTATCCAGAAAATGTTGTCGTTCAGCAAAAGCAATAGATATAAATCTAGCTAAAGCAAAAATTAAATCATGTCTTTTACATTGCATTATTTCAATAAATAAAAAGATTGTTGGTAATCCTTTGTTCCATCTGTTAGGAAAGCTAATTTTTCTAATATTATTGTATAGAGGACAAATTAAAAGGAAATGGAGCTCATCTTCCACAGTATAGATGTTGTTTTTAAGGCAATATTTGCAAAACCTAAGTTGTCTATCTATTTGTTCATGTCTTCCGGTCTCAATTGCGAGGTTATGATTTGAGCACCTAAAATTTGCTAATTTGCGTTTATATAAAAATGGCATGTCAAAGGTAAGATAGGTTTCTACTTCTAAAATAGTCTTAAAGTCTTTATAGTAATTCGCTTTTGGACATTCGAGTAAATTTGATCTCCATTTTTGAATGTATATATCAATTAATCTTTGTTTAAATGATTTGATGAAAAAAATTTCATCACCTATTTCGCCTGCAATCCATGCATACCCAAATCCGTTCTCAAATAACAGGGTTTTAATTTTAGTTGCCCAAGTGTTTCGGCCGGCTTCATCAAGATTCCGCAGCATTTTGTAGCATTGCTTTGGGTATCTATTGTCAGGCATAGTAGTTAGTTTGACCCAATATTTGATACATTCAGTTATATAGTGGACGGCAAGTGGAGTACGTCCGCATTCACCTAAAACAAAATCATTAGTTGTATTTTTACCCAAGTTACAAATTCGTTTACAAAATTGTAAATGTGTTTTTTCGATAATGTCGTAATACTGATATCCCCACATAGGTGTACCAAAACATAGAATAGGTTTGACCATTGCGTCGAATAATTTGAAAGCTTCTTGTGGTTTGAAGTAGCCAAACTTTTTTTGATATTTATATATTGTAAAACACACTTTTTTGGCCCGATCTGACTGATTTTCGAGTGTTTTATTCCATCTTAATCTTGAACTAAAGTATGTTCCTAAGTATTTGTAATATGGGACGACTTCAATTTCAGTACCTTTGAATGACCACTTTTCGTTTTTGCGTAAAATCCCACCATTTCTAAAAACTATAATTTTCGACTTGTCTGTATTTATTTTCATTCCGGTAGAATCACAAAACTTTTCGATAGTATTCAATTGTTTTTGTAGTCTTTTTACGGTATCTGAATATGTAGATACGTCGTCTGCAAATAAAAGAGAAGAAAGTTCATCCACATCATTACTTATATAAATTCCACGGTTACATTCAGACTTTAAAAGATCAACTAAATCATTGATAAAAAGAGAAAAAATTATCGGTGAACTCAAACAGCCTTGTCGAGTACCGATCTCGCATTGAAAAAAATCTGTGATGTAAGGGTTATTTTGAAATGTAAACTTAATTGAGGAGTTAAGTTGTTGGTACATGGATATAAAATTACACAGCAATTTTCCATCGATACCTTTTCTGCGTAGTGATGCCCACAATTTATCATGATTAATGCTATCGAATGCTTTTTTAAAGTCAATAAATAAACAGTAAAATCGCCCTCTTTTCTTTGAGAGGTATTTTTGAACTAAAGCATGGAGAGTAAATGTGTTATCTATAACACTGTAATTTTGCCTAAAACCGGCTTGTTCTTCATGAATGATATTGTTCTCTTCTGTCCACTTCGTTAATCTAGCAGTGAGAATTCCCACGAAAATTTTACTTAAACTATTTATTAGTGAAATACCACGATAGTTTTCTGGATTATTTATTGGTCCACCCTTATGTACTGGAGTGATTAAACTTTGACTCCATGACTTAGGAAAGGTTCCGCTATTAAATATGATATTAAATACATGTGTCAGAAATGGAGTTACAATAGATGCAGTATTTTTTATCATTTCGGTACAGATTCCATCTGGTCCCGACGACTTATTACATTTTAATTTTATGATACTGCGATGTATTTCATCTTCTGTAATTGGTAAATTTAAAGGGGTGCTATCATTATTGATAATTATATGTGACAATAAATCATCGTTTGGTAAGGGGTTTTCTAATTTAAATAGTTGTGAGAAATACTCGACCCATTGGTTAGAGTTTATAGAACAAACTTGCTTTACTGGTTTATCTTTAATCATTTTCCAAAATAATTTAGGTTGATGTCGCACTGATAATAATTTATCCCTATTGGCCTTTTCGTACGATTTGCGTGTTTGTTTACATTTAGATTTAAATTTATTTCTTGCAATTTTGTATGTAGAAAAATCGGCTTCTTCGTTTGTTCTTCTAAATATTCGTAGAGCTACCGTCTTTTCTTTCTTATATTGCTTACATTTTTCGTCCCACCTGGGGTTAGATTTATTTTGCGAAGGTCGCTCAGATCGCTGTTTAACTTTCATCATTTGCCCCGATTGTGTATATATATGACATATGGAATCTATCAAATTGTTAAAATCACTAATTGGGAAACGTAACGAGTCATAGAATTCTTGGAATAATTTTCTGAAATCTGTAATAAATTTGTGTTTAAGGTTTTCATTCCACTCATAGAAATTATAATGGTTTAATTTTTCTTTTGGACGTGCATACTTTTGGTTAAAATTTGTAGCATTTCCAAAATCTAATTTGCATACTATTGGATAATGATCAGAGAATTCTTCATTATCTACATGAAATAAAGACAAAAATGGAAATAAGTCACTTGATAAAATGCAGTAGTCGACTATACTTTTGCCATCATTAGCTGTACAAGTATATTCTCCCTTAATATCATCTTTGGATCGACCATTAGCAATGTGAATATTAAATAATTTACAAAGTTCGATAAGAGAAAATCCGTACTTGTTGATAACAGTATCTTTAGAATTTCGTTTCAAGTTAAACGAGTCGTTTGGATAGTCATGATTAATCTCATTATGAAAGATGTAATCCATATCATCGTTCTCAATAAAATCAATCAGATTACCAGTTCTAGAATTCAAATCACCCATGAGTATTAATCTAGCATTCGGATAAAACGAGAGTATATACATGAGATTATCTTGCAAAATTTCAATACCATTTTCATTATTATCATATAATGAGGACTTATCAGGTGATACATATGTGAAAACAAGTATAATTGGAACTTAGTAAGGATATCGTGAATGAGTCTCACAATTTTAAAAATGTGAAGTAACATTGCACGATTAATTTTGCCAATAGACGCTGTAGATATGTAAAACTCTACTGAGCAAAGGTGAAAACTTGACTATTCGAATTTTTGCGATTTAAAGGGAGTTATCGATGTATCTGAAACCTAGATAAGAAAAAATTATCAAGTGCCGAAAAATACACTCAAACGAACATTCAATACTTTAAGTTAGGTCAGGTATTGTCTTGGTGGTGATCTAGTAGACCTAAAATGGCTTTTTGTGGTTATAGAGGAAAGGTTCAGCGGAATTCCAGGTTATTTTTAGATATCACAGAATGACCTCATTTGCATATGATCCCGAGTCAAATGAAGGTAAATAATTTACTAGCGAAACAGCAAACGTCCTAGACCGTGTCAAATAAAAGGCTTAGCGCAAAACTACGGTAAAAGTTTTTATTAGCTCACCTGAGCACAACGTGCTCAAGGTGAGCTTTTGTGATCATCTTTTGTCCGTCGTCCGTCGGGGGGGGGGGGGCGTCAAAAATTATTTAAACATCTTCTCCTTGGTAACCTCTGGACAGATTTCAACCAAACTCTGCAGGAATGTTCCTTGGGTGACCCTTCTCGAAAGTTGTTCGCGGAAATTTGATTGACCCCCAAATATGGGCGTGGCAGGGCGTGGCAGTTTTTTACTTTGAAATCTTTAAACATCTTCTCCTCAGTAACCATTGGGCCAATTTCAAGCAAACTTGGTATTAATTTTCCTTGAGTGACCCTTTTCAAAAGTTGTTTGTAGAATTTTGATTCACGCCCAAATATGGGCATGGCAGGGCGTGGCAGTTTTTGATTTTGAAATCTTTAAACATCTTCTCCTCAGTAACCATTTGGCTAACTTGAACCAAACTTGGCATGAACGTTCCTTGAATGACCCTCTTCAAAAGTTGTTCGCATGCCCTAATATGGGCGTAGCAGGGTGGGGCAGTTTATGACTTTGAAATCTTTAAACATCTTCTTCTCAGTAGCTATTGGGCCAATTTCAACCAAACTTGGCATGAATGTTCCTTTGGTGACCCTTTTTAAAAGTTGTCCGCGGAATTTTGATTAACCCCCAAATATGGGCGTGGCAGGGTGGGGCAGTTTTTGACTTAGAAATCTTAAAACATCTTCTCCTCAGTAACCATTGGGCCAATTTTAACCAAATCTGGCATGAATGTTCCTTTGGTTAGCCTTTATGAAAGGTGTTTGCGTAATTTTGATTGAGACCCAAATATGGGCGTGGCAGGGAGGACAGTTTTTGACTTTAAAATCTTTAAACATCTTCTTCTCAGTCACAATTTGGCCAATTTCAACCAAATTTAGCATGAATGCTCCTTGGGTGACCCTTTTTTAAAGGTGTTTGCGTTATTTTGATTGAGACCCAAATATGGGCGTAGCAGGGTGGGATAGTTTTTGACTTTGAAATCTTTTTAATCTTCTCAGTAACCATTTGGCCATTTTCAACAAAACTTGGCATGAATGTTCCTTGGTAGGCCCTATTCAAAAGGTGTTTGCGGAATTTTGATTGACGTCCAAAAATGAGCGTGGCAGGGAGGGGCAGTTTTCTTACTTTGAAATTCTCAAACATCTTCTCCTCAGTAACCATTTGGCCAATTTCAACCAAACTTGAAATGAAAATTCCTTGTGTGACCCTTTTCAAAAAGTGTTGGCGAAATTTTGAATGACACTCAAAAATAGGCGTGGCAGGGTGGGTTAGTTTTTTACTTAGAATTTTTTAAACATCTTCTCCTCAGTAACCATCGGGCCAATTTCAACTAAACTTGGCATGAATGTTCCTTGATGACCCTTTTCAATATCAGTTTTGTTAAATTTTTAATGAAGCCTAAATATGGGCGTGGCTGTGTTTGGCTTTACAATCTTCTCCTCCCTAACCTTTGGGCCGCCGTCATAGCGCAGTTGGTAGCGCGTCGGACTGTCAATCTAGAAGTCCCGGGTTCGATCCCCGACGGCGGCACTCATTCTTTCCGACTATTTGTCTCTCACCAATGAGTCGATAATCGTAGATCTATGTGGGATAGCAGCTGGAGGCTAGGAAAGGATGTAATGGTAGTACTGGTGAGAGAAATACCAGGATTCCATTGTTAGGTGCTCCAGCCGCCGCGATATAACTGAAAGATTGTTGAAAGCGGCATAAAACCTCATTCAAACAAACAAATCCCTAACCATTGGGCCAATTTCAATCAAACTGGGCATGAATCTCACCGCCAATTGCCAATGGGGCTATAACCATGCTGTTATGTCTGTGAGTACTTCAGGGCTGCCACCACAGCCAGTTAGAAATGCGTCAGGCACCCAATCTATAATCATGGTGTGTCCAGGGTTCCCAGGCTACCGGTAAAATGAGAAAAGTCTTGGTTTTGTGATATCTTAAACACACACACACACACACACACACAAAAAACCAAAAAAAAAAAAAACAGGAAAAACTAGGAAAAGACAAATCAATTTGATAAAAGATGCAAGACCCAGTTAAAGTACATGTTCCAAATAGTTGACAAGTATCCCCCCCGCCAGTAGGTTTTATCACAGTGTAAATTACATGGGGATGCATTATCATGTCACAATGTGTGCCGAGAAAGAGAAATTGGTATTTATTTCACAAAATATACAAGCATGGTACTTAGTTTTCTGCTAGGAATGGAGGTAGGTGTCCAATTTAACTAAATATATATATAATTAGAGTACATAAAGCAAATATTTATGAGAAAATCCAAAGCAACATCTTAAGTGAACCAGTAACCTGACAAGAATTGAATTTGGATACGAAAGCAATAAATGGCCTCCAATTCAATTCAATGTAAAAGAGATCTCTGGGTAAATAGACATTGAAATTAATTATCATTATCATGATATTGACAATCTATACGTCTAGAGGCATTTAAATTATTCAGGTGAGCGATTTTAGGGCCATTCTGGCACTCTTGTTCGTAATAACGCTTACGACAGTTTTGGTCTGATCTTTAAAGAATTAAAGACCGGACGGAACATAACTCCTGATGACGTAACGATGACGTTGGTATGATGTAATTTAAACTAAATGCAAGGTTCCAACGGTTATTCACTCCATGTGAATGTCCTATTATATTCATCTAAAATAGATTAATAGCCTACGTAGGCTATAAGGGAAATACCCTGATTTTTTAGCTCACCTTGGCACGAAGTGCTCTCGGGAAGCTATTGTGATCGGTCATCGTCCGTAGTCCGTCCGTCCGTTCACAATTACCAAAAAAATCTTCTCCTCATTAACTCACCACTGAATTTCAACCAAACTTCACAGAAATGATCCTAAGGTCACGCTCTTTCAAAATACTTCAAAGAATTGAAATCCATGAAGAACTCTGGTTGCCATGGCAATTGAATGAAAAAACCTAAAAAAATCTTCTCCTCCAAAACCATAAGGCCTAGAGCTTTGATATTTGGTACAAATCAACAACTATTGACACTTGACCAAAATACTTCAAAGAATAACCGTATTCTGAAAATTATTCCTTTTCTGTGCGATCCCTGATTTTACATAGAATTAAAGAAGGAAAACTTTATAAATCTTCTTCTCCCAAACCATTAGGCATAGAGTTTCGATATTTTGTTTAAAACATCATCTATTGACTCTCTACCAAAATACTTCAAGTAATTACCATATTCTGAAAATTAGCCCTTTTCTTTGCGATCCCTTATCTAACATAGAAATAAAGAAGGAAAACTTAAAAAATCTTCTCCTCCCAAGCCGTTAGGCCTAGAGCTTCGATATTTGGTACAAATCATCATATATTGACCCTCTACCAAAAATAATTCAAAGAATTACCGTATTCTTAAAATTAGCCCTGATTTTACATAGAAAAAAAGAAGGAAAACTTTATTAATCTTCTACAAAACCATAAGGCCTAGAGCTTTGATATTTGGTGTAAATCATCATCTATTGAATCTTTACCAAAAAACTTCAAAGAATTACCATATTCTGATAATTAGCCCTTTTCTTTGCGATCCCTGATTTTACATAGACATAAAGAAGGAAAACTGCAAAAATCTTCTCCCAGGCCTAGAGCTTTGATAATTTGTATAAATCATCATCTATTGACCCTCTACCAAAATATATCAAAGCATCACTATATTCAGAAAATTAGCCCTTTTCTGTGCCATTCCTGATTTTACATAGATTTAAAGAAGGAATCTTTAAAAATCTTCTTCTCCCAAACCATAAAGCCTAGAGCTTTGATATTTGGTGTGTAACAAAATCTGTTGATCCTGTACTAAAATACTTCATAGAATTATTGTATTCTGAAAATGGACCTTTTCTGTGCAATCCCAGAAAGGAATGAAGAAGGCTATCATAGAAAATGTTCTCCTTCTAAACCATAAGGCCTAGAGCTTTGATATTTGGTATATATTAATGCCCATTGACCCTCTACTTTTTTACTCCAAAGAATTACAGTACTCTTGAAATTAGCTCGACATGGTTGGGTTTCACTATTCCTAAGCTTAAAGGAGGAAATCTTTAAAAAATCTTTTTCTCCAAAATGATTAGGTGTAGGGCTTTGATATTTTGAATATTATATCATAAAGCCTTGAGCAATATACTCAGGGGAGCGATATAGGACCATCATGGTCCTCTTGTTCTGATAAGCGACTTCAGTTTTTTTTTTTTTGCAAAACTACTTTGCGGCATATTGTATTCAAATAGTATATGAGAGGAAATAAAAAAAATGAAAATCTGTGACATTAAAAAATCATCGATATCTACCTTTAAATTTTGAATTCAGATATACGACATAGGGTTTTATATTGATAGACGTCAAAAATGTAAGGGTAACCTCAAATGAAATTCACACCATGATCAAAATATAACACGTATGTTTCAATTTCGATTGTGTCCACCTCTGGCATCTCTCACAGTGGAACTACGCCTCCATATGGATTTCAGAACATTTGTGGAGAATGCCTAAAGAAGATATTTCCATTGGACAGCAAGGGTACTTTCAAGATCCTCCAAAGTCTGAGGTGGATTGACTTCCTCGTACCAGATATGCTCAATCGGATTGAGGTCAGGGCTAGGCTAAGGAAAGTCTAAGACTTTACTACCGACATTTCTAAAAAAAGTCTTGCGTTAGAAACGCTGAGTGTGGCCTAGCGTAATCATGTCTCTGCATAAAGAGCCAAAAAGGCTGCAAAATTTGACCTCTATACTCGTTAGCTATTAAGTTGCCTAGAATAAGAACAATGTGGCAAACTGTCACAAAATACACCCGTAACACTACTGGTTGTTGACTTGGGAAGGGGATTAAAATTCAAATCTAATTTCAAGAAAGAGTAACAATTCACAATAATAACTTATGGTTCTGGTGTTTTTTCTTGTTATCATGAGGTTTTGAAACCATAGGCCGTTACACTATGAGATATTTGATAAAAAGATATATGATATGGTGATTTCTATCCATCCGTAATGGTTCATGATGAAAGCTCTCATACTTTCAGAGATATGCTCCAGACAAAATCTAGCATGAAAAATCAACAAAGGGGAATGAATAATATAAAAGGGAAAGAAGAGTTACGGTTCTTGTACACTGCACCTCCCCTTGATGATATCTATCCACCCATAATGTTTCATGTCATAGCTATAACAGTTTCAGAGAGATGCTCCGGACAAAATCAAAATACGAAAAAACAACAAAGGGGAATAACTAGAAAAATAAGCTAGGTAGAGTTACAGTTCTTTTGCACTGCACTCTCCATTGGTGACATCTATCCACCCATAAAGTTTTATGATCATAGCTTTTATACTTTTAGAGATATCTTCCGGACAAAATCCAAGTACGATAAACGACAAAGGGGTATAACTAAAAAATGAGCTAGATAGAGTTACTGTTCTTGTGCACTGCACTTCCCCTTGATGACATCTATCAAACCATAAAGTTTCATTATCATAGCTATTATGCTTTTAGAGATATGCTCCGGACAAAATCCCAGTATGAAAAAACAAGAAAGGGGAAATGACTAAAAAAATGGGCAAGGTAGAGTTACGGTTCTTGTGCACTGCACTTCTCCTTGATGACATCTACCCACCCATGAAAATTTCATGATCATAGCTATAATCCTTTCAGAGATATGCTCCGAACAAAATCTAAATATGACAAGAACAAAGGGAAATAACTAAATAAAGACAAGGTAGAGTTACGGTTCTTGTGAACTGCACTTCCCCTTGATGACATCTACCCACCCATAAAATTTTATGATCATACCTATTATACTTTTAGAGTTATGCTCCGGAGAAAATCCAGGTGTGAAAAACAACAAAGGGGAATAACTCAAAATTAGCTAGGTAGAGTTACTGTTCTTGTGCACTGCACTCCGTAATCATGAGGGGAATATAACTGCCAATTTTCAAGTCAATCGGACCTAAGGTGACAGAGAAATGCTCCGGAAAAAGAAGTTGAGGCCGCAGGACACCGGACGTCACGGGTGATCCCATAATACGTTCCGTTTTCGACGGGCGTATAAAAAGGGGAGAAAGTCCTTGGACACAATTTTATCTCAATACAACAAGACTTCCTGTGCCAAATATGTCTAACTCTCTCACACACGCTTGAGCATGACGTTTTCCGGACCTGCGATACAAACCTCTCTGCCATAGGCAAATAACAATTTGGATCGCGATTCGTAACAACAGATTATCTAGTTCCATGCCAACCTGTTGAGCCTATTATAAAGTGTGAGAATCGGTCCATAATGTGGCATTTGATCTCCAAATTTGTTCTTACATTTTGGGCAGTAGCCCTACCACAGAAAACACATACTTTTTTAATTTAAAAGGTTTTATGTAGTCACATGGTTCCCATTTGCTTTGTCATAGCTTAGAATGATTTATTTACACATAAGAACGAGGTGTTGTTGTTGTGTTGTTTTTTTTTTTGTAGATATGAGTGTTTTTTATAAAAAACAAATAAGGAAAAGATACTAATAACTAGAAACGCACCTTCCTTATACATGGACCTTTTTCGAAAGTAAACATGATGCCAACAGATTTTGGACCTACCTCGTAAGACACTTTTGAAGCAGCTTTTTCTGAAAACTTTCATGAAAAATTTCGTAAATGAAACGGCTCTACTTTTTCAATAGAGCCGCAATCATAGCGGAGTCGGTAGCGCATGAGACTTCCAATCTTCAATCATGGGATGTTATAGGTTCAATCCCCGGCGGCGGCACATATCATTTCCGACATTTGTCTCTCACCAATTGGTGGATAATCGTTAACCTAAGTGGGATAGCAGCTGGAGGTTAGGAAAGGATATAGTGGTAGTACTGGTTAGAGAAATACCAGGAATCCGTTATTAGGTGCTCCAGCCGCCGCGATATGACTGAAATACTGTTAAAAGTAGCGTTAAACCCCATTCTGTCGATCACCTTTTCAAAAGTTACTAATGTTATTTTCACTCAATAGTGCAATTTTTACTACAGTAATAAATTTCTCCATTCTTTGAAACATCAGCATTGATCGAGTGAGTGCGGTAGTCTTCGGATGAAGTTTATAACTACTTAATTGATAGTTGAAGCCAATGGCGTTTTTGGCTAGGTGGTAAGCATGCTCGACTCGTACTCAGAATGCATTGTAATCGAGTCCAACCGGAGGCGGTAGTGTATTTGGGCAGGACACTTTACAGACAGCGCCCCAGTACACCAAGCTGTAAAATTAGGTAGCAGCGGTTTGAATTCATTGCCTCTCTAGTGCGCATGGTTACGCCTGAAATGATTAGTACCACGATTGAAATAAGAGCTCGCCTCTTTATCGCGTTTTTATACGCCGCCGGAGGCGGTCGTATATTAGCGTCGTGTTCTCCGTCTGTCCGTACGTAGGTACGTCAACTTTTCTCATGAGCGCAACTCCTCCTAAGTTTTTGGATGGATCTTTATGAAACTTGGTCAATGTTATCATCTTAATAGGTAGATGTGCATGAAGTAAGGATTTTATGGTTCGTTGATTTTTGCCTCTGTTATGCCCCCTTAAAACCTAGTCTCTGGGGCTTATTAAAATTGAAGCCTTGTGAATGCAACTCCTCCTAAGTTTCTGGTTGGATCTAAGTGAAACTTGGTGGATGTTATCACCCTATATGGTAGATGTGCAAGAAGTAAGGAGTTAAGGTTCATTGATTTTTGCCTCAGCTATGCCCCCTTAAAACTTGGTCTCTGTGGCTTATTGAAATTGCAGTCTTGTGAACACATTTCCTCCTAGGTTTCTGGCTGGATCTATATGAAACTCGGTGGATCTTATCACCTTAATTTGTAGATGTGCATGAAGTAAGGATTTTAAGGTTCATTGATTTTGGCCTCAGTTATGCCCCCTTAAAGCTTAGTCTCTTGGGCTAATTGAAATTGAAGCTTTGTGAATGTCAATCCTCCTAAGATTCTGGCTGGATCTAAATGAAACTTGGTGGATGTTAACAACTTAATTGGTAGATGTGCATGAAGTTAGGATTTTATGGTTCATTAGTTTTTCCCTGACTTATGCCCCCTTAAAACTTAGTATCTGGGGCTTATTGAAATTCCCGCATTGTGAATGCAACTCCTGCTAACTTTTTGTCTTGATTCAAATGAAGTCTGAAAGCATTACAATAAGAATTTGTAAATATACAGCCGAAGTGATTCTGCACAATCTTTTAAATAGCCGCCTTAACCGAATAATTATCTTTGTCCTGTCACGTGGCTGATGTTCTTAACCGTTGATTCCTGTCTGTTGCACGGAGGTACAACCTGTAGAATTTAATACATGTAAAATCGCAGGGATAATCTAGATCCATCAGCTACCTAGATGCCCGCATGATCTATTGATTAAGAACATACTATGAGTACGACAGAATTGTCCAGCTATCACAATAAGATAACTCAGGCATTTCAAATCAATATCAGTCAAATATTCAATACAACAAACCACTCTAAATCATTTTATCTTTCGGTAAACCTAAATAATTTCATCTTTCTGTAAACTCTTAACCGTTCAGCTTGTTAGAATTACCATGTCAAAATAGTTTGCACAACAAAAAAAATAAAAAAAATAAAAATAAAAAAAATAATAAAACGGGATATGTGTCGGTAAAATATTTGCACGTATTTTGAAATTGTTGATAGAAATTTGAGGATTCATTATTCGAAAACAACAAAATCAGCAGTTTGATAGCATTTCGCTTTGACAAAGAAATATGTTTGCGTTAATGTATACCAATCAAGTAGACATAATCTTATGAAGCAGTATGAGATACCGTTAAGAATATAAATATAGGGATTTACTGACTCCGTAAAGTTATTTATTTACATAAATCTTCCTTATCTTTTGATCCCTATGATTTAACTATGAAATTTATTAATATGATCTGACGTTTATAACCTGTTATCTACTAAAATAAACATCAATCGCACGACTAAAACCTTCGGCTACACATTTCAAACAATAATCAAAGCGCTGAAAGCCTGAGATATGTATACAGGAGATATATCATCTGGGCAGAAAAAGTTTGATGGTCGGATTATCGGAGGTGCTACTTTCTACCAAAATCTACTGTCGATTATGCGCAGATCTGCCAATTTGTGCGCTAGGGGACACAACCTGCTCGCAATAATTTTCATCCCGTTGAGGTATTGTAACGATATATTTACATGTATATATCGTTACATATTTTCACCCGATGAAATGCTTTGAAGGGATCTGATAAAGGCCACCCAAGCATCCTTCCTGTGAATTTTGTTGAGTTTGGTTGAATTATGTTCAGTACTTTCTGAGAAGAAGAATTTTAAAGTAACAGTTGACGGATGGACGGACGGACACCACATCATGACAAAAGCTCGTTGGCTTTCAGACAGTGGAACTAGCGAGAGAGAGCTAGAGAATGAAAGAGATGGGGGAATGAAGCGTTTTGCCAGGTTCGAACTAGGAGGCTCTTGCGTGCGATGTGAGTATTCTACCACACAGAATGTAAATATGCACATTATAATCTCCAGATAAAGAGAGCGAGAGAGGGCGGGCGGTCGTTTACCAGGTTAACATGATTATGTACACCTCTCAAAAGCGGTATGTAGACGTTGCATATTTGGGTAGAATTCGGAGGTAAAAATATATAGACACAAAGTCCGAGCACGACCAAACTGTTTTCAGACAGTGCGAATATGATCCTGTGAATGACCAATTAATTTGTTAAACAAAACATTCCAATCGTGCGTAAAACTGACAACTTCGCTTATCAGCTTTATACAGCAACTTCGTCTAACTGGACCGTTTTAACATTGTTACTCTAGAATTAGTAATATTATTTTGGTAAGAAACAAACACCTTATTTTTCCTTAACAATATGATATGATTATATGTTTAATAATTTCCAAAATATCATATATCTCCTTTCATTCTTTCGTTTCACTCGTCAAGTTTTGATAAGTTTGCCAAATTCAGAACACTCACACGAAAGGACTGTACATCAAGCCGACAGCTTTCAATAAGTCATATCTCGCCTTCCTCTTTCTCGCCTCAATCGGGCTTATTAATTTATGGTCAGATCCGATCTACTTTTCAAGCGACAGAAGATTACATTGATTGCGGTAGATTTTTTTACATTATGGTTTCACATTAAACTCTGCATGGGTTTGAATTTTTAGCATGGTAGCTTTAGCCTCAGATTGCTTACGCAATATCATGCTAAAAATGCTCTTTCTATAGAATGTCACTTATACCCTCCTTTTGAATAATGATTTTAAGTCGTTCATTGTTTACAGAGGCAAAATATGGCTTAAAAGGTAGTTATCGATTTTTTTTCATGTCTCAGATTTTAATAATTCTTTTTCCCTTTCATACACTATTATCATAAAATATTGTAACGGGTCAGGGGACAGCGGGGTTATCTATCAAGCCTCTCTCTCTCTATTTCTATCTATTAAAATTTGCCGATCTTCCTGCAATACGTCGCCGGAGGGTTGCTGCCAAAAATGATCCCAGTCAGTAAGGAAATGAAGAATGATCAAAGACAATCTCTAAAATTCGCAGTCTAATATAATTTTTCAGCTGTAGTTACAAAGTTTCAGTTTACAATCAATTCTTCAAATGAATTCCTAAATTTGGTAGAGTGAATCGAAATAGCGACGTAAAGAAAAAAGTTAAAAGTTTTAAGTTTGTATTCTTTTTCTACGCCTTGCGTAATCAAACGACTTTACACTTTAACCCCCGATCTTTGAGATGCAAGTCTGCTGTTAACATACGGCGCCCATGGCAGCCACAACGTATTGACTTACAACCCTCACGTAGTGTTAGTTCTCTAACCCTGAGTTCCCGACCCAAGAAACGCGGCCTTTGTATACTACCACAGCGCGTTCGACCAAGATTTTTGGTCGCTACCAACGAAGTGGCCAAAAAAGTTGGCGTACGGCCAGAAAAACTTGGCCGCCCAAAACTTTCTCCGAGTTAGAGAACTAGCCCACTACAAAACAATCAAACTTCACCTGAAAAGGCGCTGACAAAACCCCTAAATCGGGTTAACTACTAAAAATGGTAAGGTTGACCTTGGCGATCACGTGATATAAACAAATATTCCACAGGAAATGCAACTTTCACGGGTTTCCGAACACTAGTCAATATCCAGTAAAAAAAGAAAACTGATCGCTTGAAAAGACAGATATTCCGACGAAAAAATGCAATAACTAGCGTGTGCCAGTCATTGACATGGATTTCTAAGTTTAAAACATGAAATGCGATAGTTGTCTTGCCCTGCAGAAAACAAATGAAATTTTCAACAATCAAATCGGATGGAGTTGTGCATAAATTCAGGCATCTCGGAGCCAACAGAAATTAAATTTTAAAGATGGCCTGAATGCCCGAATAAACCGTCGGAACCTGGCTGCACCAGGTGTACTACTGTGCCTGTAGATCTCACGACACTGATCTGGGTCGACAGCACATGATAAGTTTCGTGTACGCTAATACCTACAACACAGGGATGCAGAGAACATGATGAATTTTAGACATTAAAGTACTGCTAAAAGGGATTAAAGAAGGTGGGGGAGCGGATGCATCAATATTAAGGAAATTACTTCAGAGCACGTTTATCAGAATAAACTGGGGTATTTTCCCTAATAGACTACGTAGCTGATACCGTGACATTATTGAGTCGTTCACGTGTTGCTTCAATCGGAACACACTATGTCATTCCCATAAGCGGGAAGATACCACAGATGTACGTGGTTGATGATTATGTATCAAATTCACGACATATTGTTCGCCGGAAGATAATACACCAAGCAATATTTAATCCGCTGTACAGAGGCAGTAGAAATTCTTATCCAACATGTGAAACCACACTAAGAATCGGACAGAATAGATATATTTAGGGGCAGTAGCTCGGTCAATAACATTGGCAGATTGCATTTGTCAATCAAACAAACAAAACAAACCAAAACTTAGACTACACGTGACCTTTGAACTTGGACATGAACATTATGCAAATTTTTTTTGGTCTGGCAACGTAAACATAGTAACTACAACTTATTGAAGCCAACCAATTTGAGAGTGTTATAACTTTTATATAATTTTCAAGGAAAGTACATTACTGCTACCCATTTATACAGCTTGGTAGACTAACGGGGTAACGGTAAAGTGTGTTGACTAAGGACAAATCTTTTCAACACCCAGAAGCTCTAACCCACAAGTCCAGTGCTATACAGATATTAAGTTATCCAGTCGATCAAAAGTTTGTATCTACAGAATTTTGAAAAAATTCCTCCAAACGATCTTAAGACTGCTGTTAAGAATACATAATCCCAAAAATAGGAGGAAAACTTCAGAGATTGGAGCTGCTGAACTAATATACGTATTTAAGAAAGCTCTCATTAGAAAAACCAAATATTTCAAATTAATAATTCATAAAATTCTGATTTAGCACTGTAGCATTAGGAACTCTTTTTTGGGATGACGGTTAAAATGATTTTGAATTAGATCTGTAAACTTGATTGACGCCGAGAATTCATAATGCTTTTCAAAATTTGATCAAGATAGAGAAACATCTTTTCGAAAAAAAATCCCAATCAGCATGAGCATCATCCAAAGTCCAATTTAGTGATAAAAACAACAGGACCATTTGCACTGAAGCACTCACCTTAGTCTATGGGGAAAGTGGCCAAAACAGCACAAATGACCTATTTTTTTTATTCAATATAAGAATATATAAAAAATTTCGAAGAAATAGCATTCAAACCAAGTTTTGACATATTTAAGCCATAAATGTGGCCACTGGACTGATAACAACGTTATTCTTAGGTTTGACCTAGTGACCTCTTTTTCGTCGAGCCCGCTTGCGATGAGCAAGACAAAGTTGTCACGTCGGTGTATGCGCGTTAGTTAGTTCGTCCGAATTTGTCCGGACAATTACTCCTAAATGTACGGATGGATTTCAAAATAACTTGGCACAATTATTCTCCTTCATGAGTAGATGTGCCATTTGAAATAATTTTTGGGATAGTTCTTATGTCAAGGTCACAGATCAATGTCAAATATTTAAATAATGTTTGTCCGGACAATTACTCCTACATTAATGGATGGATTTCAAAATAACTTGGCACAATCATTCTCCATCATGAGTAGATGTGCCATCTGAAAGACTTTTTGGGATAGTTCAAATGCCAAGGTCACAGCTCAAGGTCAAACACTTAATTTTGATTGTCAAGAGAATTTCTCCTACAAATATGGATAGATTTCACAATGAATTGGCACAATTATTCTCCATCATGAGTAGATGTTCCATTTGAAAGAATATTTTGAATAGCTTCAAGTTAAAGGTCAAAGCTCAAGGTTAAACACAAAAATTTTGCTTGTCCGGAATATGATGACTACAAAATTTTGCGGGCTCGACAGCAGTTGTCCTGGGACAATCATCTAGTTTTCAAAAAAGCGACCACAAACAGATTTTCAAAGACACAAACATTCTCAATAAATATTCTAGAGCCCACATAAAGTATTCTGAGATTTGACCAAGTCTCGAACTTTTTGATCAAGTGTTACCCAATATCCAATTTGACAAACATTTTGACAAAATATCAAGATGTTTGAGGTAAGAAATGTGACCTCCAAAGTACATACACATTTTTTTAACATTCAAGTTAGTGACAAAGTTGTTTAATCCAATAATAGGACTTGTTTGAGGTTAATTGAGACTAACATTCTGACAAAGTTTAAGACGTTTGAGCTAAGATTAGTTCACATAAAATGTTTCCCTGTTAACAGGTTAAGCAATCATTTGTAAAAAGTTGGAAAAAATATGTTCATTGAAATTGCTTTGCTTAATATTCGGTTTGTTTTGTATTATCAGGGCCTTAGATGACCCTTGTTACTCAAAAACATGTATCGGGGTTCGAATCCTTCCAACAACGTTATAAATAGCTGGTCCACAAATTGTCTGGAGGTCCCATATGATTTTGATATTGAACAACTATGATTATAAATCTGATGAATAAGAAATATACAAAGACAAAGAGAATAAATCAGTGATTGATTAATTCAAATAACATAGTAGGGTCAATTATTCATGAGCATAAAAACCGGAAGGCTATAACTGTTTGCACATCCTTAAGAGGAGGTGGCGATATTTCTGAAACCTTGATAAGAAATACTTGCAAATTGCGGGAAAATACGCGCAAACGAACATTTCTTACTTAAATTTGAGTCAGTTAATGTGGTGGCGGTAATCTAATAGGCTTAAAGTGGCTTTCTGTGGTTATAGACCAAAGGTTCAGCGAATTTCCATGTTATTTTTAGATTTCATGGAATTCGGTTGTCGACATCGCATGACCTCATTAGCATAGGACCCAAAGTCAACGAATGTTTACACATTGACATGCCAAACATTCAGCGTCCTGATTCATGTCACATCATATGGTCAATCGGAGCACGGTCGTTCATTCCTGTAAGTGGGAAGATACCTCGGATGTATGTGGTGGAAAATTATGTATCAAATTCACTACGTTTTTTTCGCCGGAAGATATTACACCAAGAAATAGTTCACCCGAAGATTGGCGGAAAACAACGACCGTAGGTAAACAAAGATGGCCGAGAAAAACTGTGTCGACTTCCACTTCATGGTAAATTTCTTCGCTGACTTCCTTGCGTACCGCCTGGTGGTGTCACATTTATTTACAAACCAGCACACTTGTGAATGCACCATCAGAACACCATATTTACAAATAGAATTTCAGCTGTACAGAGGTAGTGTAAATGAAACTAGAAATCAGACCGAGAATCGGACAGGATAGATAGATTTAGTGGCAAAATGTCAACAATATTGACAGATTACGGTTGTCAATCAAACAATCAAAACAAACCAAAACACTCATTTAGACTGAACGTGACCTTTGAACCTGGACATGAACAATATGCAAATTTTGTTGGTCTGGTTCAAGCTATAGTTATGATGTTTAGTTTCAGCAAAACCATCCAATTTATTTGAGAGTGTTACATGTAATGTCAGATTAATGCTACTATAACTTTGGCTTTTCAAGGAAAATACATCACTGTTACCCATTTATACAACTTGGTAGACTAACAGGGTAAAAGTAAGTTGTGTTGCCTAAGGACAAATCTCACCCACACACAGAGGCCTTAACCAAAAAATCCAGTGATATACCAATATTGAGCTAACAGATGATCAAAAATTTGCATCTACAGAATTTCCAATTAAGAGAGGTGTTAACAAACAATTATTAAGACTGCTGTTAAGAAGAAATATATAATCCTCAAATAAGAGGAAAACTTCAGAGATTGGAGCTACTGAACTATTACATGTATGTAAGAAAGGTCTCATTAGGAAAAAACCCCAAATGTTTCAAATTAACAAATCATAAAATACTTATTAAACACTTTAGCACTAGGGAAGACTCATTTGAGGATGGGGGATGAAATGATTTTGGATTAAATCTGTAAAATTAATTGTTGCTGAGAATTCAAAATTTGATCAAGACAGTGAAACATCTTTTCGAAGTTTTGGGTGAATTCAACTCTAAAATTCCCTATGGGTTTCATCACATGGGCATCATCCCAATTCCAATTTAGTGATAAAAACAACAAGGCCATTTGCCCTGAAGCACTTACCTTGATCAGTGTTGAAAAATTGCCAAAACAACACAAGTGACCTATTTTTTTATTCCAAGTGAGAATATATCAAAACTCTGTTCAGATAAATCTTGGAGAAATAACATTCAAACCAAGTTCTTACATATTTAAGCCATAAATGTAGCCACTGCACTGAATACAAAGTTATTCGAAGATTTGACCTGTACAAAAAAAAAGAAAGAAAAAATGACCACAGACAGATTTTCAGAGACACAAACAGTCTCAACAAATATTGAGGTATAAGCTTCTAGAGTGCACAAAAAGCATTCTAAGATTTGACATAGTGTCCAACTTTTAAATAGAGATTTGACTCAATATCAAACTTGACTGATATATAATGAAGACAAACATTTTGACCAAATACATGTATCAAGATATTTGAGATAAAAAATGTGACCTCCAGAGTGAACACATTTTTTTCAAACATTCAAATAAGTGACCATTTTTTTAATCCAATATTAGGACTTGTTTGAGTTTTAATGGAGACAAACATTCTGACAAAGTTTCAAGAAATTTGAACTAAATTTAGTGTCTCTAGAGTGCACATAAGATGATGACCTGAGACGGACAGACGCCAAACACGGCTAGTAAACAAAAGACCACCTTGAGCACTTTGTGGTCAGATTAAAGAACAACAACAACAACAACAACAACAAACCAGACACACAAAAAATCCAGCAATGTATCACATTAATCTGTTCCCACACAATCCTGCACTTTAATCAACTCAAGAAAATAAACGTTGAAAACAGTGTTCACAGTTAGTAAAGGAAAAATTTCTTGATGCAAAATAATTCTCTTTTCTCACAGTGTTTTCTACCATAGTTTGTACCTAGTCAAGATGTTGTCTGCATTCTTTTAAAAAATTTGACCAGTCTAAAGTTTTGTTATTTGTTAATAGGTTAAAAATCACTTATAAAGAGTTCAACAGAACAGAATTATTGTGGACTTTATCACGTAAACGGGATTGTTTTGAGTGAAAATCTGTAAGGCCCCTTTTCCTGTGTATTTAGCTCATCTGAGCACAACGTGCTCAAGGTTAGCTATTGTGATCGGTAATTGTCCATAACCATAAGGCCTAGAGCTTTGATTTTTGGTACATATCATCACCTATTGACCCTCTATCAAAATACTTCAAAGAATTACCGTATTCTGATAATTAGCCCTTTTCTGTGCGATCCCTGATTATAAAAAGGAATAAACAAGGAAATCTTTGAAAATCTTCTTTTCCCAAACCATAAGGCCTAGAGCTTTGATATTTGGTAAGTATCATCACCTTTTGACCCTCTACCAAAATACTTCAAAGAATTACCGTATTCTGATAATTAGCCCTTTTCTGTGCGATCCCTGATTATAAAAAGGAATAAACAAGGAAATCTTTGAAAATCTTCTTTTCCCAAACCATAAGGCCTAGAGCTTTGATATTTGGTAAGTATCATCACCTTTTGACCCTCTACCAAAATACTTCAAAGAATTACCGTATTCTGATAATTAGCCCTTTTCTGTGCGATCCCTGATTATAAAAAGGAATAAAGAAGATATCTTTTAAAATCTTCTTCTCCCAAACCACAAGGCCTAGAGCTTTGATATTTGGTATGTAACATCATCTATTGACTCTTCTACCATAATACTTCAAAGAATTACTGTTTTCTGAAAATTAGCCCTTATCTGTGCGATCCTTGATTTTACAACCGAATAAAGAAGGAAATCTTTGAAAATCTTCTTCTCCAAAACCATAAGGCCTAGAGCTTTGATATTTGGTATGTATCATCATCTATTGACCTCTACCAAAATACTTGAAAAACAACTGTATTCTGAGAATTAGCCCTTTTCTGTGCAATCCCTGATTTTACAAAGGAATAAAGAAGGAAATCTTTTAAAATATTCTTCTCCCAAACCATAAGGCCTAGAGCTTTTATATTTGGTATGTAACATCATCTATTGACTCTTCTACCATAATACTTCAAAGAATTACTGTTTTCTGAAAATTAGCCCTTATCTGTGCGATCCCTAATTTTTGATAGGAATAAAGAATATCTTTGAAAACTTTCTTCTCCTAAACCATTAGGCCTAGAGTTTTTGAATTTGGTATGTATTGATGTCTCTACTTCGAAGCATTGCCTTATTCAGGAAACTATGGTTATATGGTGGGATCATCAATATACCTAGGATTAAAGGAGAAAATCCTTTAACATCTTCTCCAAAATAATTAGACAGAGGGCCTTGCTATTTTATATATCATAAATCCATGAACCATCATACTCGGGGGAGCGATTTAGAACCATCATGGTCCTCTTGTTTGACAAATACTTTTGAACTAGTGCCTTTATAGTAAAATTGTTATCAGTAGTGGAATACCCTTTTCTAAACCCAGCCTGTGATTCGTGTATAGCATTGCAGTTATCACACCATAGGGTTAATTAACTGGATAGAATATGAACAAACACTTCACAAAGACTGTAAATCAAAGAGATTCCTCTATAATAATATGGATTCGTAAGTGCGCCGGATTTGTGAATTGGAGTAATAATGCTTTTGCCCCATTCCGAAGGGGAATTGCCTGTATCAAATATATAATTAAAAAGAGTATTAATATTTGACAACGATGAAAGTATGGTGTATTTGAACATTTCAATACATAATTCGTCCGGACCCGGAGCCCGACTATTTTTAATGGAATTAATACTATAGAGAATTTCATCGTCTGTTATGGGACTTTTCAATAATGAACAATCGTTGTTAGTCTTAATTTGGTCTAGTGACGTGTCACGGGTGAAATTTGTCTCGGATTGACACTCGATGTTCAATATTTTTTAAAATGATCAAATTATTCTACGCCGGTTATAGGATAAACTTAGTTTGGGGAAGAATTACGTAAATTTAAAAAAGAACAATATTTCTTGTTGTCATTTCTAGAATTGATTAATTCTAATCTCTTTCGTTTACAAAAGGAAATCTTGCACTGCTTACACAAAGCTTTGAATCTATTGCGTTTTATCTTGTCATTGATTAGAGCCGATTCAGAATTGGTTCGTCGGAACGTATAAAGTGCTTTTACTTTTTCGCGTTTGACAATAGAACACTCGTAATCCCACCAAGGGTAATTTGTATTTGCGTGTTTAGGACCCGAATTCGTACTCTTCATTACATTTCCAGCAGTTTTGTATATATTTAAGAATTCTGAAAAATGTGAAGGGGCTGTCATGAAATTATTGATATCTTGTATATGTGACTGGAATCTTGAAAGTTGGTGATTAAATTGAGAAAAGAAAATATCTTTGAACTCGTTTTTCAATATAAATTTATTACAAGTGGCATATTCTGTTCTATCGGAATGCTCTACTGTAGCGTTTGTTGCCTTTGGAAATTCAATAATACAGCTTATTGGAAAATGAACAGACTCATCTGTGGTCTGAACCTTAAAGTAAAGTATATTCTTAAATAAAGAACTTTAAGCAATCATTTAATCGACGACGCATTTGCCATTATTGGCTAAGCAAGTGAAATTTCCAAATTTATCACTCGGAAACCTTCAACAACACAACTGCATTAGACTAAGGCCAAAACGATTATAGTCTAAATCTTTAGAATGTCTCGTAATATTAAAATCTGACGAAGGATATGGTACGTCTTCACCAAAAATAGTTTTAAGATCATCTGAGGGTATGAAGTCTAGTAAATTACTTATTCGCGAGTTAAAATCACCAGCTAAAATTAAATCAGTATTTGGATATGACATATTTATCCTTTCAATGACATCACCTAATACATGTATACCGTTATTATTGTTTACATCATAAATTGAGGAATATTCTGGAGAAACAAAAACTAGCATAAAATCACGGACATTATTCATTGATTGGCAATTATCACACAATCTTTCGCATCATTGAAAACGAGCTTTACACAATTTTGTTCTATTAAATAATCCTTTACAAAGACTGCAACACCACCAAAGCCTCTAATGGCAGTTTTTTTTTTTTTTTTTTTTTTTTTTTGTCTAACATAATCAAAAGACATATAATTATTTAAAATCCTGAAAATTGACCCTGTTTAGTAGCCCGTGTTTCATTTAGACCAATTATGTCAAAAGTTGAACAAAAGTTTTTGAAATTTATACCACTGTCATACTTGTTAAGGCCCTCAATATTCCATGTACATATATATAGTCTTAATGTTTCTACATTGTCACTCGTTATGATCGGGCTTTGACCACACCCTTATTTGGAATTATCAGGTGGTTGGTGTAAGGATGATCCGCCTTCAACTAACACTGGTAAGTTCCTTGATTCGTCATATTTATATTCACGTGAGTCAATGATTAATTTATCGTGCCTAAGAAACGCTTTCTTATCAGCCTCTATGGCCTGCTTCATGAAAGGTATAAGTTGTTGTCTGCATCCTTGCACTCTCTCTGGAAAATCCTTGCTCACCCTTACTTTGTCACCATCATCAAACTCATCAGCTTCACGTGACTCTTTCTGCTTAAGCCTGTATCGTTTCAAAACAGTTTCTTTGTCCTTAAAAAAAGAAAATTTTATTATCTGGGTTTAAATTTTCCTTGTAAGCGATGGGCCCTTTCAATTTGGATTTTACTCTCATCAATATTCAGTTCATCTTTTATATACCGACGAACATTCTCCTCTGATTCTTCACACGATTCTCTTTCCGTCTCAGGTAGCCCGAACAGTCTAAGGCTTTGTCGTCTTGATTGTGCTTCGAGTTGTTCACATTTAGCATTCGCATCTGAAATAGACTTTTCTAGCTTGTTTGGTATGAATTATCAGCAATTAACCATCTACCAAAATCTTTTAAATCTTTGATAATCTTCTCCCAAAGCATAAGGCCTAGAGCTTTGGCATTTGGTACATATCATCATCTTCTGAACCTCTACCAAAATACTTCAAAGAACTGTATTCTGAAAATTAGCCTTTTTCCCTGGGATCCCTAACTTTACATAGAATTAAAGAAGGATATATTTTAAAGTTGTCTTCTACTTAACAAATAAGCCTAGAGCTTTAATATTTAGTAAGTATCATCAGGTATTGACCCTCTTCCAAAATACCTAAAAGAATAACGGTATTCTGAAAATTAGCCCTTTTCTGTGCAATCTCTGATTTTTCAAAGGAATAATGAAGGAAATCTTTGAAAATCTTCTTCTCCCAAACCATAAGGCCTAGAGCTTTGATTTTTGATACATATCATCAGCTATTGACCTTCTACCAAAATACTTCAAAGAATTACCCTACTTTGAAAATTAGCCCGTTTCTTTGCGATCCCTGATTTTACAAAGGAATAATTAAGGGAATCTTTTAAGTCATCTTATCCCAAACGAATAGTCCTAGAGCTTTGATATTTTGTACATATTCTCAGCTATTGACTCTATACCAAAATACTTCAAAGAATTACCGAGTTCTGAAAATTAGCCGTATTCTGTGGGATCACTAATTTTAGATAGGAATAAAGTATTATATCTTTGAAAACCTTCTTCTCCTAAACCATTAGGCCTAGAGTTTTGATATTTGGTATGTATGTCTATTGACACTCTAATGAAATACTTCAAAGAATTACCCTATTCAGGAAATTAGCGCTATACAGTGGGATCATCAATATACCTAGGATTAAGAGAGAAAATCCTTAAACATCATTTTCAAAATAATTAGACAGAAGGCATTGCTTACTTGTATATATCATAAAGCCATGAACCATCATACCCAGGGGAGCGATTTAGGACCATCATGGTCCTCTTGTCTTATGGAACCATTTCATTTAAGAAAGGAACTTTCCTTACGACCCTTCAATAGTCCCCTGTGAAATTTTAAAGACAATCTGATAATTGTGAACTTCATCACATAAACAAGAATGTTTGGAATGATAATCTGTAAGGCCCCTTTTCCTGTGTTTCCCATGCCACAATTATTATACTTGCTGTATCAGATCCACTGTCAAAATCAACAATTGTAATTATGGCCTGATTCTAGTAAAATTCAATATCATTATATGGTAAAGGGTTATATATTTACATTGACCATCAAAGTTATCAATGAAAAACGTCTCCATACAAGAAATGAAGACTCTAACTTGAGAAGTCTTGCAGAAACAATAGACTGATTTATTTTAGAGTAGGAAATATACAAAATGTAAAACTACATCGCATTTAGCCCCCTTTTAGCATGGTAAGGTTAATTGGGTCAAAAATTGAAATAAACATTTCCTAGGGCACTTAATAAACAACATTTATGTAAAGTAACAAGAAATTTTGGCAATTTGTAAAGGAGGTATATTTGAAATGACCTTGACAATTTGATCTTTACCAATGACCTTGAACTTAGTACCAACAGAAAGTCCATGTCATAAGCAATGCACATGTAAAATATGAAGGCTATATCACTTACCATTGTATACTTCTGGGCGATGTTAAAGTTAAATTTTCGAAATTTTGACCTTTACAAATGACCTTGACAGATGACTTTGAGCCTAATGCCAACAGAGAGGTCATGTCATAAACAATGCACATGTGAAATATGAAGGCTATATCACTTACCATGGTAAACTAATAGACAATGTTAAGGTTAAGATTTTAGAAATTTTTACCTTCAGTTGAGAAATGACCTTGATCTTGACGGATGACCTTGAACTTAGCACCAACAGAAAGGTCATGTCATAAGCAATGCACATGTGAAATATGAACATTATATCACTTACAACTGTAAACTTATGGACAATGTAAAAGTTATAAAATTTGAAATTTTGACCTTGAGAAATGACCTTGACCTCAACAGATGACCTTGAACTTAATACCAACAGAAAGGTTTTGTCATAAGCAATGCACATGTGAAATATGAAGGCTATATCACTTAATCGTACAATCATACAATACCAATAACTGTCAATAAAGGAGCATACGAATTTCTTTGAATGTTAAGTCTCGAATATTTTTTTCAGAGCATGCCATAATGCTTTGAATTCTAGATTCCTAGATTCTTAAAGTTACGTTGAATAAGTAGTTTTACAAGCTCAGGAATTTCCAACGTAGAGTTAAAAGGAAAATGTAGAAACTGGATAAACCGTTTAAAGCTAAATTTAAACTTTAAAGACGGTTTGATTGGATGATCTACTTAAAAGCCATATCTTCCCTCAAAACACACTATAAAATTAATAATTAAACCATACCCCAGACTAAAAAGCATTAACAGATATAAAAATTGAAATTATAAGCCTAAAATTAACGAAAGAAGATACGGTATTTTGAAATGTTACCCACCTCAGTTCAAGGTTTGTTTACATCAAATTATGACATCAGTGATGACGTTTTAACCATCGCTAGTCATTCAAACAACTAGCTAGGTCACGACGATTAACGAAATCGTCCGTAAAGTTTAGTAAATGGCATATAACAGTCAATGCCGAAGATTTCCGGTGAAGAATCGGGTGCATTCATCTTGATTTTAAAAATGTGAACAAACAAAAATTGAAATCGACAAGAAAAAAGATAAACTACTCTTTATAGAGACCATCACTCATTCCCTGCTTTTGGACATCGATATTATGAAAACTCTTGTTTGCTTTAGTGTCCATATAAGCGATATATTATTTCTACTATTTTTTTCTCCCGAGGAGGGCAGATATAATTTTAAAGTGGTGTTTTTCTTGTGCTGACCACAAGATTGTGGACGAAATATATTGAGGCGCCATCCAAGTGGTATTCCTTTTAGGTTTGGTTGATAACATTTTTTCATTTTTACTCTATCAGATATATTTGTCACAATCAAAATTTCTTGAAGAAATATGATAAAGGATTTCCCAAGGAAAGTACCTGAAATTTAGTTCAGTACAGTGAATAATTTCATAGAAATTGTTCAAAGTTTTCATTATATACCATGTATAGAAGTTAGCCCCATCCACATTTCTAATCAAATCAAAATTTCCCGAAGAAAAATGATGAAGGATCACCCAGGGATCATAACTGCTTGAATTCCAGTATATAGGTTCATCTAAGAACCAATTCCGACTGACCAATATTGTATCAATGGTGTGTGTTAGTATCTGTCGAATACAGGCCCTAAATTACTCGACATATGCAATTCTTGAGAAAGCTTGATTTTCGAGTACTAACCCCTCTCTAAACTTATGTGTGCACGACAATAAACCCTGAAGGATTTCGGAGTAAAGCAATTTGAATTTCTAATTTGCGGTTTATTTCTTCTACTTCTTAAAGTGAAGATAGTATTTCCGGAATTGATAAACTAATTTGTTTTTTAGCACAGATTGAAAGCCATGTCTGCCACCAAAAAACACTGTTAAATTAACAAGAAAACCATACTCCACACTCAAAAGCATTTAATTTAATAAATATGACAATTGAAATTCTGAGATCAACATAGTTCTACGCAGTAAGCCTACAGTTCATGAATGAAGTTACGATAATTTAAAATGTGACCCATCACAATTTAAGGTTTGTTTACATTAAATTATGACGTCAGTGATGGCGCTTTAATTTTCCCTAGATATTCTAACAACTAGCTAGGTCACGAAGATTAACAAAATCGTCCGTAGAGTTTAATTCTCGGCACCTGGGCATACAACAGTCAATAACAAGATTAGCGAAGATATCCGGCGAAGAATCGGGTGCCTTCGTCTCGATTTCAGAATGTAAACAAACACAAATTGAAATCGACAAGAATAACAATAAAATACTCTTTTTAAAGAACATTTCTTTTGCATATCGATATTAATAAGACTATTGTTTGTTATAGAGACCAAATAAGCGTTAGATTATTTCAACTGTTTTTTTCTTCCTCGGAGGACAGATATGACTTTGAATTAAAATAGAACACACACACACACACACACACTCACACATACTCACACAAGCTGTTTAGCGAACTATAAGTGTTTCCCACAGCTTGAGTAAGCTGCTATTAAGGCATGAATAATCTGTGGTTAATAATTGGTCCCCTACAATCGAAAATGATTGTCTTAAATTTCGGAGGTCAACACTGCACCCACGTCTAAATGAATTACTTGATTGGTCACTCGATATATGGATTTGCAGCAGCATTTAGTCAAATTTCTCGAATACCCTATTTCTGAATTGAAATCAATGTTAGGAGATTGGTCGTTACCGACACCATGCCCTGTATCTCTGACAATAACCTTTCCTGTATTCTTGCGGGTATTCATTATTTATGGGTTAATTGGGGTAACAGATTTTACAAAATAAGGACGCGTGGGTTATTTTTTGCAATGAATAAATGAGCGTGTAGTGTCATGTGACTTCTTTCGAATGACTTTCTTTACGTTTGAAAGTTATTCAAATATGGTGACGCACCGGCCTGCTTCTCAAGAATAAACGTTACCAGACAAATAACGGCTGACATTAGATCTGTGTGTATTTATTCGTAATCGATTGCCCGTCTTCAAAAACTTTTAACTCTGCCTATCATTAATAACTTTGTCGAAAGAGAAAGTCGACAGGTAAAATTGCATGGTAAAACAAAAACAACAAAAAACTAGAGGCCTATGAGGGCCCTGAGACGCTCTACTGGCTATCAGGTTTTCCGTTAAAGTAATCTGATATATATATGGAAATTTATTGCTTATAGAATAATGTATAAAATTAAAATAACATATAGGACTTTATCCCCTTATTATTTTGAGTAACGAACCTTAATGGCCCTTTCCCTGTGTTTCATGGCGAATCCATTTAATTTTCAAAGGAAGTGTACTAATGACCCTACAATCATCTTGTAAAATTTTTCAACAGATTCCGATAATTATTGTGGACTTTATCACGTAAACAGGATTGTTTCAAGTGAAATTTCATAAAGCCCATCTTCCTGTGTTCTCTGATAGATCCCCTTCATTTCCGACAGGAACATTCCTTACGACCCTACGATCGTCCTTTGAAGTTTTAAAGACAATCTGATAATGATAATGAACTTCATCACATAAAAAATAATTTTCTTATCATAATCTATAAAGCCCCTTTTCCAGTGTTTTCAATGCCACAATTATACCATGCATCTTTGAAGAGAAGATAAAAACAGTGGACTTTATTTTGCTAAAGAGGAAATTTCAATCAAGTTCTCAAAAGGCAATTGTTCCTATAATATTTCTTGCTGTTTTAATCATTCTGTGAAAGTTTAAAGTGAATCCAATGAAATCCGACTTCATTATGTTATCTAGATTATTAAAAAAAAAAAAAAAAAAAAAAAAAAAAAAGCATAAGACCCCTTTTCACATGGTCCTCGATGAATTGTACCAAATTCCGAAAAGAAACATCCTTATGATTGTACAATCTTTCTTTGAAGGTTTGAAGTGAACTGTTGAAATCTCGGGACATCATTGTGTTAATGAGGAGTTTTACAAAATTTTCAGAAGGCTCCTTTTCCGTGAAACTTAACGGATCAGACCCACTTTCGAAAGGAACAATCTTTATGATGGTACAATCATTCTGTGACAGTTTTTAGAGAATTTGTCGAAAACTTCGGGCTCTGTACTGTTAACGAGGATTTTAAAATTAATTTTTCTTGATGTCCTTTTTCCCGTAATACCTGACGTATCTGACCCACTTTCTAAAGGAAAAATCCATACAACGTCACAAACGTTCTGTGAACAATTGAAGGGAATCTGATGAAAACTGTTGAATCTAGAGTGTTAACAAGGATTTTTAATGAAACTTCCATAAGGTCCCTGTTTCTGTGTTTCTTGGTGTATCGGTACCGATTTCGAAAGGCTGACTGAAGACAAACAGAAGAAAAACAGAAAAAAAAAAACACCCATGCCTCCTAAATTTAACAATTGCAGCTGTCAATCAAGGAATCAATCTACCCTAAAATCATATGTATACGCCTGGACACGAGCTTTCAACTCTGACACTGGCCGCCATTTTTGTTAACGTTTTTTGTTGGTTTTGCTGGCCATAAATTTTGCAAAATAATACAGCTAAAAATCGAGGCGGAACTTCCTGTCCGAATTAAAGGGCAGGGCCCAGGGTGTCAGCAGGCGGGGCCAGCGATTGGTCAATTTGGTGAGGTGGGGGCAAATGAAGCAAATCAATGGATGACAACCTAAGCAATTTAACTTTGATTTTTAAGTTGCCAAACAAAAACAAATGCCTTAAATACAGATATAAATTTTACAATAGAACATTCTTTTTGACCTACATCAATTAATGATTTGATTACTCAATCATTTTCTTCCATTAGTGAGTCAATCAGTCAGTTATACCTGTCTTTAAAAGGCGTATATACTATCTTTCAAGACATAGTATTTTAAATTGCGACCTAAGACTTAATTACCCAAAATAAGGCAATAGGTATTGTTGCATGAGCACTATAATTCAGTGTTTTTTCTGTCCAAAATAAACGGACAATACAGAATATGTAATTTCCCCTCCTTGGTGAAATTTTAAAAGTATCAAAATATCATTCAAACTGGACAAAATGAAAGGAAATGGGCCAGTTTTAAGTTGGAATGCGGAGCGATTGCAACTTAGATTTAACAAAACCGCAAAATGAACACGAGACAATTTCATTTCGTTTTTTTTTATAACAAATATCACGTGATCTCTTAGATTTGAATACATCTCGGGTTACTTCGCATCTCAACTTGCCATGGAAAATCAGTTAGTTGTAGCCGAAGACAATCATATTGCACATGTAAAAATGATATAAAAATCGTTTAGAGACTCCTGAACATGCTTAAGTTTGCTTTAAATTATTGAAAAATAAGGTAATAATCAGCGCAAGAATTTGTTTTTTGTGATTCGTCGTCCCGTGTTTGGTAATCACGTGATCTCAAGTGACATGTGGTAGTCATGTGACCATAGATGGCAATGTTTACAAATATGGCTCTGGTCGCAAATGCATTTTACAATAAACAAGCCGCCCAGTGCTTTAAACCATTTTAGAGCGATTAAGGGGGATCGAAGGCATCAAGCAAACGCGATTATTGTGGGATTTACAGCTTTTTCTCAATAAAAATCAAATAGATGCAAAACGAAACAAGATTTTGAAAATTAGAATGTAAACATATCAACTTCCGGTTTCTACTTATTTACTAAATAATTACGCTTTATTATGTCGTGTTTTACAAGTTTAAAAAACGACTAATAACACATCAAACCATTAACAAGTGTCATCTAGCTTTCAGCTTGGTCCTTTTTACTTAAGATTTTTTACGGTTCTGAAGCCGAATAACGAATAAGGAAATCGCGCGACTACAGGGCGCCGAAGATAATTTGATACCATCTTCATCATATTATAGGAATTTTTAGGAAAAGGGCAAAACAACCATGTGCAAACAATAACGTTACAATAACGTTAACGTCTTTTTTCTTTTGAATTTTACTCTTTTTCCGAAGTCTTAACCGGTATTTTAAATCGATCACCCTGAAACAAGTTTCCGCGCATTTCCGCAAATTTCCACGTATACTCATAAACTTGAATTGAAAATCTACGTGAGTTTAGTATGATCGTACAGAATTTGCCGAGTTGAGGTTCAAATAATCATCGAGGTCATTGATTTCTTACTGTAGAAGCTGTTATTCCCTGTTTTCAAGATTCTAAAAGGAGTTCACGTATTACAGTTGATCAAAAGGAGAATGTTATGCTTGAAAATTCTAATTTTGCTGTGCGTGACACGAGGTTATAACCAATTCCAACACGATAAAATTTTAGACCAGTCTATATTCAAAGAAGTAGCAGACGACAATTGTAAGTTGATGAAATCTTTAAAATCCTGATCTTTTTGGACAGAAAACATTGTGGATAATGAAGAAATTGCTTGTAACAAGCAATTTCTTCATTTTCCACAATGTTTTCATATTGAGGGTCATTTAAAAGCGTCACTGTCTGGGAATGGGTTAAGGCAATGCTAGTTTTTGATTTCTGTATGTGGATTTATGTTTTTGTGCGTTATTCACGCACATATGTACACGATTGGGAAAGCTGGTTTAAGTTTAAAGGAGGCAGGCTTACTCGGAAAGTAATAAATGAATTTTAACCGAATTCCACAGTTATGACCCTTTCAGCGCAATCCAACTTCTCAGTACTTTCTGTCCTTTGATTAAAAACATGTAACGTGTGATATTTTTGTACATTCAAATACAAGAAATTTCATTTGATATCAAAAGCAATTTCCCTCTTTTTAAAATCTTGAAGAATTCCCCTGGTGCGGGCACCTACCCCCTTAACACAAAATAAAGAAAAAAATATAAAACACTGTAATTCCTGCCCTTTTCAAGCATTTTTTTTTATAAAAGCTGTGTCATCTGCCAATTTCGGGTACGCCTAGTGAAACAAATTATAAAGAAACTGAAAAACAAAAAGGGTGATGCACAATCTCATTTAGTGCATTTTTAAAGGGGGTATCAATTCTTTTAAACTCTAGATAAGAAATATTTTCAACAGACCTTAATGCCACTTTTCACGTGTTTTATGACGGATCCACTCCATTTCCAAAAGGAAGTTTTCTCGTGATCCTACAATCATCCTGTGAAATTTTCAACAGAATCCGAAAATTATTGTGCTTTTAATCCATAAACTTTTGATCGAAAATCCACAGGGCCCCTTTTTCCTGTGTTTTCAGATGGATCCACTTTATTTCCTAGAGGAACTTTCCTTATGACTCTACACCATCGTCCTGTGAAATTTTAAAGACAATCTGATAATAATTATGAACTTCACACAAACAAGGATGTTTTTAATGATAACTTGTAAGGTCCCTTTTCCTGTGTTTCCAATGCCACAATTTTTCCTGGCATCTATGAAGAGAATCCGATAAAAGCTGTTACCTTTATTGTGTTAACAAGGATATTTCCATCAAATTCTCATAAGGCCCTTATATTATACTTTATTGACCAGTCACCTTACCCATTTTAAAAAGAATCAATCCGTAGGATAATACAATTATTCTGTTAGAGTTTGAACAGAATTTGATGAAAAAATGGAATTTATTTTGTACTTAAATTTCCATAAGGTCCCTTTTCCCATGGCTCTTGACTAATCAGATCTAATTTCAAAATAACAATCCTAATGATGGTTTAATCATTCTATGAAAGCTTAAAGTGAATTCGATGATATAAGGGGACTTCATGTTGTGAACTAGGATATTCAAAATGAAATTTTCAAAGGGCCCCTATTTAGCTCACCTTAGCGCAACGTGCTCAATGTGAGCTATTGTGTTCGGTTATTGTCCGGCGTCCGTCTATCCATCCGTAAACAATTATAAAAAAATATTCTCCTCCTAACCATAAGGCCTAGAGCTTTGATATTTGGTACATATCATCATCAATTGACCCTCTACCAAAAAACTTCAAAGAATTACTCTACTCTTATAATAAATCCTTTTCTGTGCGATCCCTGATTTTACAAATGAAATCTTCTAAAATATTCTCCTCCTAAACCATTAGGCCAATAGCTTTAATATTTGGTACATATCATAACCTATTGACCTTCTACCAATATACTTCAAAGAATAATCGTTTTCTGAGAATTATCCCTTTTCTGTACGATCCCTGATTTTACAAAGGAAATCTTTGAAAAATATTCTCCTCCTAAACCATTAGGCCAAGAGCCTTAATATTTGGTACATATCATTGACCCTCTACCAAAATACTTCAAAAAATTATTGTATTCTGAAAATTAGCCCTTTTCTGTTCGATCCCTGATTTTACAAGGAACAAGCATTCTGAAGTATTGTATGGCAATACCAAGCCCCCTACCGGCTTTATATATATCCCTAGAGCGGTATATTTTTGGGTGGTAAAGGGATTACTACCCCTCCAAAATATTACAGTTGGTTCAGATTTTATGAGCAATTCTTAAACACACACATATACACACAAACATAAAAATATGCGTCTTTTTTCTTGTTAGCTAAATTATACTTCATAAAGTCATCTGTTCCAAGAGAATTAAGACCCTAAAGCCTAAGTAAACTTTGAAAAAAAAGCTTTTATAAATCTGTCTAGGATTATGAATGCTTTTCGGGCATAGGGTTATCAAAATATTTTGCCTTGATCACTTCATGCAACCACTTTTAACAATTTGTTCAGTCAATATAACAGTGGCTGGAGCACCTTGCGATGAATTCCTGGTATCTCCCTCACCAGTACCACCCTAACATCCTTTGCAAGCCTTGGAAAGGCCATGGACTGCAATTAAACTCAATATTATTAATATCTAACTTATTTTGCAAAAGCATCCATATCTTGCTCAAAACTCAATGGACAGGAACAGAACTTGAACTCGTTCTTTAACCCATCAATGCTGACTCACTTACCAAAATCAGCTCAATACCTGCAAATGTTAAGAAAAAAGTCTGGAAAAACTGTAATTTCCAAAGTCTAGCATCCATTTCTTCTTAAAAAATCAATGGACCGGAATAAAAATTACACTTGTTCTGTAACTTATCAATATTGACTCACAAAACAAAAAAAAAAAAAAAACATTCACATCACAAAGGATTTAGAAAAAAAATCCGGAAAACTGAAATTTCTTGATTTTTTTTTAAGTCAAGCATCCGTATCTTCCCCAAAAATCAATGGACAGGAACCAAACTTAAACTTGTTCTGTAACTCGTTGATGCGGACTCACATACCAAAAATCAGCTCAATATCTTCGAGGGTTAAGAATAAAAGTCCGTAAAACTTAATTTCCTGGTAATTTTCTAAGTCATGCATCCGTATCCTCCTCAAAAATCAATGGACCGGAACCTACTTTAAACTTATTCTTAAACTAATTGATACGGACTCGCATACCAAAAATCAGCTCAATATCTCTTGAGTGTTAAGAAAAAAAATCCGGAAAACTGAAATTTCCTGGTAATTTTCTAAGTCCAGCATCAGTATCTTCCTCAAAAATCAATGGACCGGAACCAAACTCAAACTTGTTCTGTAACTCATTAATGCGGACTCACATACCAAAAATCAGCTCAATATCTCCCAGGGTTAGGAAAAAAGTCCGGAAAACTGATATGTCCGGTCTGACAGACTGACGGACGGAGCGCAAACCCATAGTCCCCTTCGGCTTCGCCGGTAGGGGAGTAATAAAAAATGAAATCTTTGAAAATTCTTCTACTCTCAAACGTTAAGGCCTATAGCTTTTATATTTGGGATGTATCATCACCTATTGACTCTCTACCAAAATACTTCAAAGAATTACCATATACTGAAAATTAGCGCTTTTCTTTGCGATCCCTGATTTTACAAAGGATTAATTTAGGAAATATTTGAAAATCTTCTTCTCCCAAACCATTAGGCTAAGATCTTTGATATTTGGTATGTATGATCATCTATTGACCCTTTACCAAAGAATAATCGTATTCTGAAAGTTGGCCCTTTTTTGTGCGATCCCTAATTTTAGATAGGAATAAAGCATGATATCTTTGAAAACATTCTTCTTCTAAACCATTAGGCCTAATGCTTTGATATTTGGTATGTACTGATGTCTATACTACAAAGCATTACCTTATTCAGGAAATAAGCGCTGTGTTGGGATCATCAGTAAAGAGAAAATTCTTAAACATCTTATCCAAAATAATTAGACAGAGGGCTTTTTATGCCCCCGCATCGATAAGATCGGGGCATATTGTTTAACCGGTGTCCGTCTGTCTGTCTGTCCGTCTGTCTGTCTGTCTGCAAAACTTAACCTGCCTACTAAACATTACTATAACTTCATCCTCGATTAAGTTACAATGCTAATATTTGGTATGTAGTTAGGTCTCAACAAGGCGCAACTGAGGAAGGTCATTTCATCAAGGTCAAAAGTTTAACCCTTTTCCCGTTACTAAAGAATTCCTGTTTCGGGGGCATAGTGTTTCACAAACACATCTTGTTAGTATATATCATAAAGCCATGAACCATCATACTCTGGGGAGCGAATTAGGACCACCATGGTCCTCCTATTACATGACACTTTGGCCATTAGAACTAAAAATTGTAAAATCTGTGACATGAAAAAATGGACATTCCTTGAATATAGAGCAATGTAAAAGCTAAAAAATGGGGTTCAAGATTTAAAGTGGTTTCTAATGGGATAAATATATACCATGAGGTTGATAATTGTTAGAAATGCAACTAAATGCATTTAAATGTAAATCCTAGGACCGTTGTCTTAAATTCCAGCTTAGCCGATGTTCTTGCAAACATTACAGGAGTCATTTGTGTCTCGCCAAAGGGGTAGGGATATGAAGGATGCCCAAGCACATATAACACTAAGCCATAGATACAATCGATACAGCTAAAATGTCATTAAACCCAAAGCAATTTCTAAACAAATTGGGGTTCCTCGGGTGGATTGAGGCCTTTTTTCATTGAATTCTTTCCAAAAAAATGATCTGCATCATCTTCTTGCCACTGCCGACTCATCAACTTGGAGAATGGAGTCTGCCAGTCTTTGACGCTGAACTTTAATCCACCTTGAAGTTAATTACCCGAAACCATTCTTTGTCCAAGGTTATTGTTATCAGTGGTAATTTCTGATACAACTTCATCTAGATCTGTGTCTGATATCTGTGTACTGTCCTATAATGCTCAACCCAAAATGCCTGATATAACAATGAAAAAAATCAATTAATTGCTGTGTTCAAGTTCTTAACAGTTGTTCAACTTGTTCTTCATTATGAGTAGGCTTAACCGTTGCGGAGCAACCCTTATGGTTGGCAAAAAGAAGACTTTAAAGGTAGGTATCGATGTTTTTTTCATGTCACAGATTTAGATTATTTTTATTCCCTTTTATAGACTATTTCAATAAAATATTCTGAAAAGTAGTTTTGCAAAAATCAGAGGTCGTTAATCAGAATAAACTGGGGTATTTCCCTAATAGCCTAAGTAGGCTGTTAACCTATTCTTAGATTAAGCCGAGACAGTTGCAACGAAGATTAAGCCGAGACAGTTGCAACGAACATTCACACACTGCTTATTACCGTTGGAATCACGCATTCAGTTTGAATTTACTCATACTTACGTCATCGTTATGTCATCAGGAGTTATGTTCGCTAGCTGGTCTTCAATTCTGTAATGTTAGTCGAAAACTGTCGTCTCAATCATGAGGTCCAGTTATCGATCACCAGTGGCGGCAAATTTCCTTTCTGACGTCTGTCTCCCATCAATTGGTAGATAATTGTTGGCTGAGCAGCTGGAGGCTTGGAAAGGATGCAGTGGTAGTGCTGGTGTAAGAAATACCAGGAATGCATGGTAAGGTGCTCCAGCCAACGCAATAGGACTGAAATACTGTTAAAAGAGGCATTCACCCATTCCCACACAATGGCGCATGTTGACGCCCCTCAAGCAAAACATCAGCCGCCCTCATAGCGCAGTTGGTAGCGCGTCGGACTGTCAATCTAGAGGTCCCGGGTTCGATTCCCGACGGCGGCTTTCATCCTTTCCGACTACTTGTCTCCCACCAATGGGTCGATAATCGTGGACCTATGTGGGATAGCAGCCGGAGGCTAGGAAAGGATGTAATGGTAGTACTGGTGTGAGAAATACCAGGAATCCATTGTTAGGTGCTCCAGCCGCCGCGATATAACTGAAAGATTGTTGAAAGCGGCGTTAAACCCCATTCAAACAAACAAACAAACTCAAGCAAAAAAAGTGGGAAAGCATTATGGGTAATGAAGAAATTGCTTTTTACCAGCAATTTCTTCATTATCCACTATGTTTTCTATCCCAAAATACAAAGATATCTTAAATTTCACCAACTTGAATTTGTCGTCTGCAACTTCTCTCAAATTGGACCAGTATAAGATTTTCTTGTGTGGTAGTGGGTTAAACTCATTCAACCAATCATTGGGAGAAGGTTTTTGGCTCACCTGAGCACAACATGCTCAGAAATAACACTATGGATACAATGCTTTCCATCTCCAAGCTGAATTATGAATTATTTATTCCTGTATGTAAAGAATTTTAGCATTTCCATTCAAAATGCTAAAATTCTTTACATACAGGAGCCTTTTATGCATTTTCTGACTGTTAGTGTAACAACTTGGGCTTATTATTCGAGAAGAATTGTTAACTTAAGATTGATTGATTGAGTGGGGTTTAACGCCACTTTCAACAGTACTTCAGTCTTATCGCGACGGCTGGAGCACCTAACAAAGGATTCCTAGGTCTCACACCAGAGCCGCCGCGATATAACTGAAAGATTGTTGAAAGTGGCGTAAAAACCCCATTCAAACAAACATTCTCACACCAGTAAAATCTTCTCCTAAACCATAAGGCCTAAAGCTTTGATATTTGGTATATATCATCACCTATTGGCCCTCTACCAAAATACTTCAAAGAATCACTGTACTCTTGACATTAACCCTTTTCTGTGCGATCCCTGATTTTACAAAGGAAATCTTTAAAAATGTTCTCCTCTTTAACCTTAAGGCCTAGAGCTATGATATTTGGTATATATAATCAACTATTGACCCTCTACCAAAATTCTTCATAGAATTACTGTACTCTTAAAATTAACCCTTTTCTGTGCGATCCCTGATTTTTACAAAGGAAATCTTTGAAAACCTTCTCCTCCTAAACCATAAGGCAAAGAGCTTTTATATTTGGAATGTATTGACCCTCTTCTAGAATACTTTAAAGAATTACCGTATTCTGAAAATTAGCTCTTTTCTGTGCAATGCCTGATTTTAAACGGAAAACAGAAGGAAATCTTTTAAGATCTTTTTCTCCCAAACTATAAGGCATAGAATTTTTATAGTTGGTATGTATCATCACCTATTGACCCTCTCCCCAAATTCTTCAAAGAATTATTGTACTCTGAAAATTAGTCCTTTTCTGTGCGATCCCTGATTTTACAACGGAATAAATAAGGAAATCTTTTGAAATCTTCTTTCCCCAAACCATAAAGCCTAGAGCTTTTATGGTATTTATCATCACCTATTGACCCTCTCCCAAAATTCTTCAAAGAATTAATGTACTCTGAGAATTAGCTCTTTTCTGTGCGATCCCTGATTTTACAACGGAATAAAGAAGGAAATCTTTTAAAATCTTCTTCCCCCAAACCATAAGGCCTAGAGCTTATATATTTTGTACATTTCATCATCTATTGACCCTCTACAGAAATACTTAAAAAAACTGTATTCTGAGAATTAGCTCTTTTCTGTGCGATCCCTGATTTTACAAAGGAATAAAGAAGGAAATCTTTTAAAGTCTTCTTCTCCCAAACTATTAGGCCTAGAGCTTTTATATTTGGTTTGTATCATCAAGTACTGACCCTCTACCAAAATACTTAAAAGAGTTACTGTATTCTGCAAATTAGCCCGTCTCTGTGTGATCCCTAATTTTTGACAGGAATAGAGAATGATATCTTTGAAAACCTTCTTCTCCCAAACCATTAGGCCCAGAGCTTTTATATTAGGTATGTCTTCAATGCATTGCCTTATTCAGGAAATTAGGGTTATATGGTGGGATCATAAATATACATAGGATTAAAAAGGAAAATCCTTAAAAATCTTTTCAAATAATTAGACAGAGGGCTTTGCTATTTTGTATATATCATAAATCAATGAACCATCATACTCAGGGGAGCGATCATGGTCCTCTTGTTCAAGTATTTCACTTGGTTGCCATGGAAAACAGAGTCCGTGTCATGGATTTTAATTCTTTGAAATAATTTGAAACAGGGTGACTGAAGTGTTTAGTCTGTGATCAGTTGAATTTATATGGTAAACTAAAGAAGAATTTATTAATATTATTATTGTTTTTTTTTTGTTATGTATAACAGACAGATGAATGTCAGACAATGACCGATCACAATAGTCGCACCCGAGCACGAAACACTTTTAGCTCTGGTGAGCTAAAAATGTATCTGATTAAGTATTGAAATTAGTCATCAATTCAATTCTGAGAAAATCTCTATAGGTCAAAACATTTGGTTAAGCAAGGCCAAATTGTTCGGAATATTCTAAGGTCTAGGGGTAAAAAAGGGTCAGTCCAGAAAAATTAAATAAAAGGGCCAAGATAGTCTCTTATCTATTACCCAAGTTCAGTGCGTCTTATTTGTGAAGAGAAAAGCATCATATAAAAGGCATGTGAAAATTATAATTCATCATCAGATAGCAAAATTCTAGACCGGTCGAAATTGAAAAGGTTGAAAGATAGCAAAATTCTAGACCGGTCGAAATTGAAAAGGTTGAAAACGACAATGTAAATTCTATGAATATTTTAGATATTTTTAACATTCTAGATGGAAAACATTGTTCAAATGAGAAAAATGTTTTTCTTTTGGACATCAAAAAGTGTCATTGCTTGGGAAAGGATTAATTTTGATCAAGTTTTCATTGTTGTCCCTTTTCCCATGCTTTCAAATGGAACCATCTCATTTTCAAAGAGGTTCATCCTAATAATTAAGTTCAAGTTTCAACTAATAATTCAATACAAGTTTCAACTGGATAGGTAAAAATTGTGACCCCTAGAGTGTACACACAAAATAAATGTCATTAAAGCCCCCTTTTCCTGCGAATCTTCCTATTTCCAATAGGCTTCGTCCATATGACGCAACCATCATTCTGACCAAGTTTCAACCAAGAAATGACCAAGTTTCATCAAAGAAATGTGTTACTAAGGCCCATTTTCTGATGTTTTGAAACAAAACCTGCCCATTTTTGTTAAGGTTCACCTTTTATGACTTACAAATTATTCTAACAATGTTCACCAAGATTGAAATAAAACTGTGGCCACTAGAGTGTAATAGAGTGTAAACACTAAAAATGTTGACGCCTCATGTCGGATGTCGAAAGTTGCCAGTAATACTCGAAATAACTTCTCCAAAGCAGTAAGGTTTTAAGGTCAGGAACGTAGGTTTTCATCTACGTAAAATAAAAGAACAAAGGCACCTTGGGGACAATGTTGTGTTGTAGGTCACGTGGGCTATTATTGCCCTTTTGACTTGAAATATCATGGTGCACAAGTAAAACGTCGCAACAATACCTATAATGAAGATGTAGTTACAACATTTTGCTTGCTCACCGACGATATGCTTTTACGTGTGAAGTAACTTACGTGAAACGCCTTTTGATCACAGATCAGAAACATGAAGCATTCAGCCATTTCTTTTCGTCTGGTGCCAACATCAAGAGATTAGGGAAGCTGTTCCTTTGTAATCATGTACAAAGGTCTTCCTCGTGTTGGCATCTTTTGTGTATTGAACAATCAAAAAGAACTGGGTAACTCAATAGGGAAAAAATCAAATAGATATTTGAAATACATCAATTACACTATATGACCTAGAGAGTTAGCAGGTTTAAAATATGTGTCGGATTTATCCACAAAATACACGATAAATGTTTTTTGTATTTTATGCTCTTTGTATATAGAAAAGATCCTCCATCCAAGTTTAAGATATCGTGAAACTTTAACAAATGTTGGGGAATCCCCCAATGCCTTTGCCGAGGACAACACTGTGGATACAATGCTTTCCCTTGCCATTCTGAATTTTGAATTATTTATTCCTGTATGTAAAGAATTTTAGCATTTCCATTCAAAATGCTAAAATTCTTTACATACAGGAGCCTTGTATGCATATTCTGACTGTTAGTGTAACAACTTATTATTCGAGAAGAATTGTTAACTTAAGATTGATTGATTGAATTGGGTTTAACGCCACTTTCAACAGTACTTCAGTCTTATCGTGACGGCTGGAGCACCTAACAATGGATTCCTGGTATTTCTCACACCAGTACTACCACTAGCTATCCCGCTAAGGTTTACGATTACCCACCCATTGGTGAGAGACAAATGTCGGAAAAAAATATGTGCCAACGCTACGGTTTACGATTATCCACCCAGTGGTGAGAGACAAATGTCGGAAAAGAATATGTGCCACCGCCACATTTGTAATAATATCACACTCATGTTTTGTATGCTGTCATCTTTGATATTCTTTTTTCTCTGATTATTGTGAATACTATTACAATCAAATTTAGGTGAAATGTCTCATATTGTAGCTTTAGTACAGGAGTGTCCAAATTTTAGTACGTCTTTTCTGACATTTAGTGATATATATAAATCTGATCAGTTATTCATTTTTTTGTATTAATTCTTGTTCCCTTAACTATTTAAAATTTTGCTTGTATCAACAGGAGAGGGCTCACAATTTTAACCCAGTGGCCCAGACTGCCAAATATTCAATGTAGAACATTAGGGTAAGGGCATTTTCTTCCAAAATTCAGGGGCCCAGCCAAAATATTACTAGCCATGGCCCACTGGACCCTGTTAGTCTTTGACCATGATCAAGCAATTTCTTCAAATCGTCTTCTACCCCAAAACAAATAAAGTTTAAGAATTTCACCAACTACCAAAACAAATAAAGTTTAAGAATTTCACCAACTTACACTTGTTCTCATTTGCAAGCCATTACAGAGCTTTTGAAAAATTGGAGTCCATGAGATGCATACCTTATTATAAACAGGTGTCCAGGCCTGAATTTCAAGGGTCCCTTAATACATCGAAAACCTACCCTTCATCACTTGCCTACTTTTTTGATGAACATATGCTTAGAATCACTAGACAATTCTTTTGGTGTTTATGACGATCTTAACAATCTTATCGTGATGCTATAATAACTTATAAACATAGACTATTACTTATTACGGAGGGTTTTAGCAAATCTTTGAAAGAGTTGGGTCGAAGGGATGCAATATTGTAAACAACAGGGGTCCAAACATATATTTATAGGTATATTCTCTCGGAAATCTGCGTTTTGTAAAACCCTGCTGTTGTCTGCAACTTCTTCGAACTTTGATAACTCTAACATTCTGTTGACAATGCGAGGCAACGGGTCAAGTTCTTTCACAGTGAAGTTCAATTATTCAGGGGCTTCCTTTCAACCCTGGGTTGATCAACACTATAAGGCTGAAGCCAAGAAATGTCTTGTCCAAGGACCAGATTAGGACATATCCATATGTCCAGTTGCATGGCTGGGATTCAAGCCAGCAAAACCCAACTTCAATCAGATTATGAGTCCAATCACCTTACCGATCCGCCACACACAAAACCATTGTAAGTTCACAAAAGATGAGAGAAAATATCCTTTCCATATGTTTTTTTTTATTGCGCACACACAAATAATTTGGGAAAGGGAACGCAAAGGGCGCTTGAAGGCTTTTTCCCGTTTGTAAATATCGCGGTAACAAGAAATATATCAGAAAACAAAGAACAAATAAGAGTAAGACTTATTCCGTCAAGGTTCTACTTCCGGTCATCAAAGAATAAATGGCAGTTTACATGGAGAATGAGCAGAGAGTTTCCATCGTCTTATATTTTTCACAATTCAACTTCGAAATAATAATTTTTTGACGAATAAAATGAAGTAGACATACGTTAAAACAATGATGAAAACAAATCGTTTATGATATGAAATAAGGCAAAGCCTAGAAAACGGGCAAAAAATCTAGCTCTTAAAACAAGCAACCACTCAACAAAAGATTTGGATATCACGTCATAATGAGAGTCTAGTTATAAATTGTTTTATGTTATGTCTGCACAGCATGTTCTCCAGTTCTGTATCCTTTGTCCAGGTACTGTGGCATTATGTCTCTTAATCTTAGAGAAATTGCGGGTTACGAGTTTGAATCTGAGCCATGCCGTTGGTCACATGGATATGTCGTTTGGCAACACAATTCAGAGCACCTGCCTAGTACTTGGTATAGCCAGGAAGCACAAGAGTAAAAGAATTCTGTTGCGATATAACCGAAAATTTCTTCAAAGAGACGTTCAACCTCGTAAAAACAAATAATTTGCCCCTATCTACCTATTCCTTTTCTAATATCAGATTAAATCTCTTAATAGCAGCAGTAAGCAGATTACAAAAAGAACAAGAACAGTATTTGAATAATCACTTTGATGACATTAAAAACAGACTCTGTATTACATACTTATATGTCTATTATAAACGATGTAACAAGATATAATATCTTAAACAATTAAACACTAGTGTCTTTCTGATAAAGGTCAAAGTAGTTGCTCTTGTTTTATTTTATAAGATGGTTTGGGGATCAGAGACACACAGTACACGTTTGAATAAGAAACAACAAAGAAAATTTGATTGAAACTTTTATTTTGAGAAAGGAGAAAGATAATAATATTCAAATAATGTTTTTTATAGTTTGTTTGTATAATTTTAACTTTGAACAACCTACCAGTAACTAATATATCACTTCAAAGTTAACTTTTGTGCATATGTTTCCTGACTATAAGGCAATGTTCTGATAAGTAACTGAAATGTTTTGTCAAATGAAAAACCATTAAGAATGGCAACAAAGCATGAATTTAATCCCATAGTCACAGCTGATATTAGAGGATTACTAGAGACGGATATTTTAGTTCAGTAGTTTTCAAATAGCTTTACCCAGGTATAAAAAGCATTATGAAATTGAAATACATTTGCAGTTGTCTTTATAAGTGCATTTTGAATTTTAAAGTGCATTTTGAATAAAACGAATTACATATCATATAGGGTAAAAAACACTGTCTAATAAAATGTGAAATTGCCTCTAATTTCTCCTTTAACCCAATGCTTTTTGTACACATTTTTTCATAGGATAGCACTTTTTCATAAGGTTGGTACATTTTCAAGAGGGATAGTACCAATATAAGCAACATCTTCTATTAATAGGTGATTTAATATTCAAATCCAATAATTGATAAGAAAAAAAGAATTATAGTATATTGAATGTAGGTTCAAAGCAATAATGGTTAATTTTAAATCTGGTTACTACACCCCCATTCCCCCATTTTTGCGGCTAGCATCTGCCTTTTAAGAGGTGTTATATCACTATCCAATCATTCCTTATCTTATTGTATCCTAAAGTTTTTTTTCAAGCAAGTCTTTTATCAAATTACAAAAAAAACAGTCATTTAGAATGAAGAAGCGCTGGGATGCAACCATAATCAGTTGGTATCAGTTTTGTAGTGCTAGATCTTTGTTTGGGTTTTTTATCCACCTTTCTTTCTTAAGTTCCAAATATCCCCTGTAAAAGCATTAAGGTCGTGCATTTTTGAGAATCATACGATCACCATGGAGTTAGGTAGGTATTCTAGTCTAACATTCGTCGAACCGGAAGTTACCCAAATACGATGGACTGCTTCCATAGCAGCGGGTGACTCCATTAAGTCACGATTTTGACTGCAAAAAAAAAAGTTTTATGTTGACATTTTTTTAACTCTAATTTTCTGTTTCTAAATAACAAAAGAATTAACTTTACGTACAGCTTTAATGAAAAAATAACTACGGGTTTCTATTTGCTTATTGCTTATCATCCGGGTAAGTTGACTGTTTTCTAAAATCGAGTTCCATGCGTATTTTTGCTTAAGAGGATGTAGGTGTTGAGTACCCGTCAAAAGTTGGCAAGTGGGCATAATAAAAAATGGCCGCCAAAGAGTCTTATGGTATTACGAGTCTGTTATACGTGTAAACTATAGACGGTCTCCGGACCGCGTCTTCTCGTCTGAGAGAAGTTCGATTAAACTGTGTATGGCGTCGCCATTGGTACCGGTGTTTCGTATTATTCAAAATGGCGCGATTTTAACTTTGTTTTGATGACGTCATTCCTTAAGGTAAACAATCATGACATCATTCCGACTGGATTTTATTAGGACGTTGTCAAGGGTATCCTTGCGTCTTTTTTCGTTTAAAAAATACAAGAATTTAAAACAAGCGAATTGCAACAAAGGAGCATTTTAACAGAATTTTCCTGATCAATGAAATGTTCATATCTATCTGCAGCTCGACTCATTCCTAAAAATTCTCTCTCTCTCTCTCCTCCCCTCTCTCTTTTTCTAGCTGTATCTCTCTCTCTGTCTCTTATCTTTCTATAAAGGCGTTAATCTGTTTTTGTTTGATTGTTTGTGAGTTGTTCTCTTTCTCTATGTCCATTGTTTGTGTGCCTCTCTCTCTCTCTTGTTAAGAGGATTTATAGAATGAATATGGTTTAAAGCCACTTTTAACATTCAGCGATATCGCGGCGGCTGGAGCTCCTAGCCAGGAATTCTTGGTATTTCTCACGCCAGAACCACCACAATATCCTTTCTGTGCCCCCAGCTGCTCCAGGTTTACTATTACCCACCCATTGTCGGGAGACAAATGTTGGAAAGGATATTCGCCTCGGCCGGGGATCGAATCCGGTGTCGGTCCGGCTAACTACCACTATGGCCAAGGCCTTAGACAGATACTGAGGGACACAAGAACAGTAAAGGAGTCAAAAAGGCAAAATACAACATGATAAGATTTAAGAAAGAGGTAGGGAGGGAGGTAACAATTTTATATATTGAAGAAGAAAAATTAGAGAGCAATGGTGGTTCCTGTATATCATTTTTTCAGAATTCAAAAACCCTTCCCAAAAATCAAATAGAAAACATAAATTAAAAGAGAAAGATCTATGCTTTCATAATTTTGCAAAAGCTCGTTGAAGATATATGACTAAATGATGTAAATATATATGGTGACTTCTTATATCAAAAAAAGCGGGAGAAGATTTTCAATTTTTCACATTTCTGAATAATAACATTTTGCATGTGGCTCATTTAACCCTGATTTCTAGCGAATCGTAAAACCTCTTGTCTAGAAACTATACTAAACAAAAGGATAGAATTTGTAAAAATTGTCTTCAGGTTACCATTTATCTCGTATCTACAGCTACTTCAGGCTGTAGTTTCGAGGTTGCTTGTCTTTTTGACGAGATCATTTTCCAAACTTAAATCAAAGTTAATGTATCGTAAACGGCTTGTAAAATAAAACAACAACAACAACAACAACAAAAATACTCCCTTTTAGAAAAGTAAAATCCTGGTGTGATGAAAAAAAGTGTAATGAACAATTTCTTTTCAGTCTAAAAAATAATTATTTCTAAACAATACGTCCTGTACACATGATTGAGGCAATTCATAACTTTAGAAGATGACATTTAGGCTTCTCTGTGGGGTAAAACAAAAGCAAAGAAAAAACAATGCAAATCCGTGCAAAATTTATGAAGCAGTATCTTGATTTATTACAGCGTATTATTAAGCTATCTGAAGAAAAAATCATGCTAGATCAGCAAATTAACATCACTAACATGTATAGTATAAAAGTTGAAAATACATGTATTTTCAATTAATAGTAATTAAAGTAGATCAGTATTTTTAGAAAATAAACATTCGCACACATTAGGCGATATCTTATTTAGATATGTCTATGACGCCCGTTTGTGCTTTTACGCGGGTCACACAAATAAATATCATGTAAATTAAGACAGCAATCAGTTTAATAAGCCGTTTGAATCGAGTTTTGAAATAAAGACACGTCAAAACAAAAAAACAGTCACCAAATTTTCGAAATTGCTACAGCAATGACGACATAATTAAATGGTCTATCCCAATTTGATACTTTAGAGGTTATAGGTTAAAGACATATCTGCCCGCCGAGGAAGAAAAAGTAGTTGAAATAATCTATCGCTTATTTGGCCTTTATAGCAAACAAGGGTCTTATTAATATCGATCTCTCCAAGAATGGTATGAGTCATGTTTTCTAGAAAAAGGGTTTTTGTGTTATTCTTGTCGATTTCAATTTGTGTTTGTTTACATTTTGAAATCGAGACGAATGCACCCGATTCTTCACCGGAAATCTTCGCTAATCTTCGGCTTTAACTGTTATATGCACGGGTTTTGAGAATTAAACTCTACGGACGATTTCGTATATCTTCGTTATCTAGCTAGTTGTTTGAATGATCAGCGAAAGTGATAACGTCATTACTGACGTCATAATTCAATGTAAACAAACCTTAAATTGTGGTGGATCACATTTTGAAATATCGTAACTTCATTCATGAATTGTAGGCATACTCCGTAGGATTATGTTGAGCTTATAATTTCAATTGTCGTATTTGTTAATGCTTTTGAGCCTTGAGTATGGTTTTCTTGTTAATTTCATAGTGTGATTTTGGGGCAGATTTGGCTTTAAACCTATCATTATACTACAGGTGCACCTGTATTACTTCCGCGTGCTCGCGTTCTTTTATGCGTGCACGACTTAAAATAGACTTTCGACCCAAACGGCACAATAAACATTTATGAATTCGTCGGCAGATGCCAGCCTCGTTTTTGAACAGGGCGACTGAAACCTACTTTAAACATTGTTTCTTATCATCGGTGAATTGCGGATTTATTCGAAAACATATATACCTTGTTTCAATCGTAAAGTCACTAATCATTGAATTTTCTTCTTTGTCAAGAAACAACTCTTTAGTAAAGTGTACGTGTACCCGGATGGTTTTACCGGATCTTTTGAATATGTGAAATTATTCGCATGAATATGAAGCTATAGATGAGTATCTATCTGATTTAGTTTAATACTTATCCCCCTTTTCATGAAATTATACCAAACACACAACTGTCTTCGTTTTGGAGCGAAAAACAACGAACTATTTAGATCGAACGGCACTCAAAATTCAACGCGCACGAATATATACATGTATGTTTTATGTCGCGCCGGTAGATTCAATATTTAATTTTCAGGAATGCAGTAATTCAATAGGATATCAGAGTCATACGAGCTGCCTTTTGACTTAAGGGAATGTGAAGTGAAGATCATTATATTCGTCATGCTTTCACCAGTTTATTGATTCGTTTGAAATTGTTGTCAGCATAATTTTGGTAAGAAGCCTGGCTTTCTGTAGTTCACGAGACGTCATGACTTCGTTTTTATACATACCTTGGCTTTCAAGATACATAATTTAGGAATTTCAAGGTAAGCAGCTTCCCCACAACACAACATCGTCGTTTTTTCGAAATAAAAATCAAATACCGTTGTGAGAAAAAGCCCAAAACTAGTCATCAGACAATCTCACTTGGCTATACATGGCGCTGGTCTCATGTGTTAATAATAATGCATCACATGCATATATACATTAATAAATAAATAAAAATTATCAAGTCTTGGTCAACACAGATCAAATATCTGCAGTTCTGATTCACACAAGGGTCAAATGATATTGGCAGAGCCTTAGATTAATGGTATGCTGCTCAGATCCATCTTATTTTCAAGGCAATGTGAATCAATTCAAGTAGTGATGCGCTCACTTGGTGCAGAATTTTAATTAACCAATTGCCATACAATGAAGCTTTTTGACACACTCAGGTAAAATAATTGGGAAAATATTGTGTAAAATGAACAAGCAATATCTACATTTTCCACAATGTTTTTTCTCTCTAGCAAAAAAATCTTGTTTCTTTAAATTTTCGTCAGCAACGTCTTTCAATTTTGAAAAGTCTAAAGTTTGGGCGGGTTAGATTTTTCGTCTATTCATGAACTAGTTTTATCCTCGAATAAATCGGTCCTAAGAGTACCCCTATTTTCCAAAGTATTGTGAAATTTCAAAAGTTTGTAGAATACATTATGTTGTTGATTGTTTGTATTTCAGGGTTATCGTTTGACCCAAGACCTCGGGTTTTGACGCACAGAAATTCAAAAAGAAGCAATTTTGACGCTTGAAAATTTGTTACCGTACGTCATATTGAATCTTGAAAATTAGCAGCCGCGTGCCATCATAAGTGTGCCAAATTATTGGAAAATGGTTTATTGATTATGAAAATATATTCCCTCATCATGGATAACACAAAGCTTGATTGGTAATTAACACTCTCGAGTGATGGACATGCATCGACGATCGTAATTGACAGGTACTTGACACCTGTGAAATTTATGATGAAAGCCCTTTACAGAATTCTAATCCTGCTGAAATTTACTTATTTGCTAGTACTTCTAAAACAAGAGCCATGTCGAACATGGCCATACCCCGCCGTAAAAGCTTGATAGTTAACTGAAGCCAGTTAGATTTAGGCTTCTTGTGCATTGCATTTCTTCTCAATGAGTTCGAGAATAGCTATTTTACTTGCAGAGATATGCTCTGGAAAAAATCTAAGTCTTCAAAACAACAAAGGACAATACCTAAAGAATTATGCTAGCAAGAGTTGTGGGTCTTGTGCACTGAACTTCTCCTCAGTGAGATCTATCCACCTATGTAGTTTCAAGTTAATAGCTATTGTACTTTCAGAGATAATGCGTCGGACAAAATCTTAGTTTTTAAAAACAACGAAGGGGCATAACTTCTTAATTGTGCAAGAAAGAGTTATGGTTCTTCTGCACTGCACTTCTCAATGAGATCTATCCACCTATGAAGTTTCAAGTTGATAACATTTATTCTTTAGGAGATATGCTCCGGACAAGCTTAGTAACAAAATGAAAGACGGAGACCATTTCTATATCCCCTTCGCCGAAACAGCGGTGATAATAAAAACATCACAAAATATGATCAACAAGTAAAATGAAACGTAAGAAAATGTTGACCTAGAAATGCCATTGGTTTTCGTGGATATAATCGGCACTTCTTTTTTATTAAAAATAAGAATAATGTGATCCTCTTAGTACCCTTGAGATTTTCTGGAAATTATTCAAACTAATTAACATATTCATAAATGCTAATCTTTCCATAAAATTGATCTTATATTGAAAATAGAATACTGTCAGATTGGAGAAATGTTTCAATCTGAGAGAGAGTTTATTCTAAGGCACCATTGCTAAAAAATATCTACTTTTATTAATATTATTTTTCTTTTATTTTTTTTTCAGCTCACGAAGTGCTCTGGGTGAGCTATTGTGATCAGTCATAGTCCGGCGTCCGTCCGTCCGTTCACAATTACAAAAAAATCTTCTCCTCCTACACTGACCATGGAATTTTAGCCATACTTCACAAACATGATCCTAAGGTCATGCTCTTTCAAAATAATTCAAAGAATTGAAATCCATAAAGGACTTTGGTTGCCATGGCAACAGAGTAAAAAACTAAAAAAATCTGCTCCTACATATGTACCAAGCCGTAAGGCCTAGAGCTTTGATATTTGGAAAGAATCATCATCTATTCACCCTCTACAAAAACACTTAAAAAAATTACCGCTTTCTGAAAATTAGCCCTTTTCTATGCGATCCCTAATTTAACATAGAAATAAAGAATGAAAACTTTAAAACAATCTTCTTCCCCAAACCAAATGGCCTAGAGCTTTGATATTATATATTATTCATCATCTATTGACCCTCTACCAAAAGACTTCAAAGAATTTTCGTATTCTGATCATTAGCCCTTTTCTGTGCGATCCCTATCTTTACATAGAAATAATGAGGAAAACTTTAAAAAAAATTCTACCAAACCACAAGGCCTAGAGCTTTGACATTTTGTATAAATCATAACCCATTGACCCTCTACAAAAATTCTTCAAAGAATTACCGCCTTTTCGGTGGGATCCCTGATTTTTCATAGAAATACAGAAGGAAAACTTTGAAAATCTTCATCTCCAAAACCATAATTCCTAGAGCTTTGCTTTATGGTATACATCATCATCTAATGACCCTCTACCAAAAATACCGTATTCTGGAAATGAGCTCTTTCTGTGCGATCCCTGATTTTACATAGAAATAAAAAAGGAAATCTTAAAAAATCTTCTTCTCCCAAACCATACGGCCTAGAGCTTTGATATTTTGTATAAATCATCATGTATTGATTATCTACCAAAACACTCCTTAGAATTACCGTACTTTGAAAATTGGCCCTTTTCTGTGCGATCCCTGGTTTTACATAGAAATGAAGAAGGAAGTCTTTAAAATGCTTCTTCTCCAAAACCATAAGGCCAAGGGCTTTAATATTTTGTTTGTAATAAAACATATTGACCCTGTAATAAATTACTTTATAGAATTACTGTTTTCTGAAAATAAGCCCTTTTCTGTGCAATCCCAGAAAGGAATAAAGAATGATATCATAGAAAATGTTCTCCTTCTAAAACATTAGGCCTCGAGCTTTAATTTTTGGTATGTATTAATACCCATTGACCTTCTACTTACGTACTTCAAAGAATTATCGTACTCATGATATATTACATCAATATGGTTGGTTCTTCACTATACCTAGGATTCAAGGAGAACATCTTTAAAAAATCTTCTTCTTCAAAATGATTAGGTATAGGTCTTTGGTATTTTGTATATCTTATCTTAAAGCCTTGAGCCATCATACTCAGGGAAACGATATAGGACCATCATGGTCCTCTTGTTTTCTATTTTGCTACCGGAGGGGAGGGGTGCATATCGCATTTTGACTCTTAGGTTTACAATTTTGACTCTTGAAAATTTTGGCCCATTGATCAATGACTCTTTACTTTTGGGTATGAAACGCTGTATATGAATTGTTCCATATAAACATTGACACAAAACTGATAAGAACCTGCATTTTTAATTTGAATGGTAATAGATTATATGTATCTAGTTTTTATGTAAATAATCATTTGAAAATGTGTTGCCATGTTAATTTGACTGATATTTCATTGCCGCACCATAAATTTTACATAGGCGCCCAAAACACAGCTCATAGTAAGCTATTGCTACGAAATTTATGAAGAAATGCTTCTTTATGCTTTCAAATTATTTTCACTATTAATTTCAATAACGTAGGGAGCTCTCATTAAAATTACAACACCAACTGTGAACAACAAAGCAGCACTGTTTTGTATCAATCAATAATTTCTAAAGAGGTTCAGTGTTATATGCACCCCTTTGTTACTCAAAATCATGTTTGAGGGTTCGAATCCCTCCCCAGGCGTAATAAATAGCTGGTGCATAAAGGGACAGATTGTCTGGAGTCCCACATGATTTTGAAATTGAAAAAATAATTTGCCGATGAAAAAATCTAAAAAACCAAGGACAATGATCCTACGTGATTGGTTAATGGCTTGGTGGCAATAACTTCGCATTATGAATTATGATCACAGATGCAATAATTAACCAACTACCAGATGATAGAAATATAGATAAGTGCAGATTACAGACAAAAATTTCAAGGTCATAACTTTTTCTTCTCATTTGTCTCTCTAGGAAGTAAACATTGTGAGAAATAAAAATATTGTTTGTTAAGATCCGTTTATTTATTTTCTAAAATGTTTTGGAAAATCGTTTCCCTGTTGTAAATCCTCGTTGCACATGCTGGAAGATATGAGACATGCTACTTGTAGCAGTTCCTTGTTTAGTAAAGCAGGGGTAACTTTGTAAATAAAGGTGAGTCTACTAAACGCTTTAATCCACATTTAAACCTGTCCAATTTCAAAGGTTTTGCAGAAAAAATTCGAAGTGGATTTCCCTTGAAAAATAACCATTCAGTAGGGTAGAAAACATTCGGAAAAAGATGAAATAGCTTATTAGCAGTGATTTCTTCTTTTTCCACAATGTTTTTTCAATAAAAAATCACAAGGACATAAAAGCCAGGGATTGATTAGGTAAGGGTTAATTCCAAAACCTGAACTATTTTGGTTATATTGCAACGGCTTATGCACCTAACTTTTATGTCATTTCTTTCATATCACAAGTTCAATATTCTATCTTGGGCATTTTCCAACTTCGGAGTGAACCAGAGTTTGATCCCTCAATCAGAAGATTAAGAGCATAACTGATTATGGACTTGGCTAGTCTGGCTCTGCAAAGGGCAAAAACATATTGAAAGCGAATTGATTGGATATAAGTCAGTCTGAACAAGGTCTTTTAAGGGTAAATAGTTTTCCCAGTTCCACGAACGCCCACTTCATGCTATAGATCAAATATAAATGAATAATCAGCGTGATCATAATTTAAAATATAAACTTTTACAACTTATTATTTGTCATAAGGTCATCTCAGTGTCAACCCTTTCCTGTACAATCTTACAAAGCAGTAAGGGGTTGAAAAGGGGTGAAGATGATACTGACTTTTGCTTGTTGTGGAGACTGTGTGTATACTTTTTGAAGAAAATGTAATCTAGCATTGATGCATAAAAACTCAGACTGCCAAGAATTTACATTTGATTTGATTTTAACCCATTACCTCACAATTCTGTTTTTTAATTCCTATCAATAAAACGGTCCGGGACAAACACTGTGGAAAATGAAGAATTTGTTTGTATCAGAAATTTCTGATTTTCCACATTGATTTCTTTCCCTATAAAACAGGAAAATGGAAGTCCTTAAACTTCAATTGTTGTCTGCGATTACTATAATTTTGATCCATCTAGAATCTTGTTGTCTGGTAATGGGTAAAATAATAAATGCTTTATCACCATTCTTAGTAAAACTTGTTAGTTTACATCCATACACAGCATATGCATAACATAATTTGAACTGGCATACCATTTGGTTAAGAGAAACATTTTGTGTTACTGACTTGCAATACCATGAACCGACGAAGATAACTCTCTGCGCACTATGTATGGGATAAATAACATCAACACATCGTATTGGATTGTATTGGGCATTTATTTTTATGCCAACCATCAAACATGTTTTTCATTTTGAACAACGAGTAGAAACTGGTTTTTCATTTTGAACAACGAGTAGAAACTGGATGTAATTTATCCCATATCTGGGCGTAATAAACCGCCCATAATGGGGAAATTGAAGTAGTATATACATATAGTCACATTATTGTGTAGGATGAAGGTAAACTGATAAATGTTGCAGTATGACATATTCATGACCCACGCGGTGGAGGAAGGGAGGTGGAGGTAACTTCGAAATTAACATGAAATATTTAAGATTTGTGTTGCTTAATTCAACACGAATAAAAGAATGCGGGTGGTTAGCAAAAGCTATGCATTCATTGGCCAAAAGTTAAGCTGACGCTGACCCCTGATTGATCAGATAATCTAAGCGGTCATTGGTCAGGAAAGTGACCCTGTGGCAACGTTCATTGCCCACAGTAACCATGGTCTGATTGGCCAGTAACCTTAGCCGCCTAAGGATTTTCAATCCCCTTTTTATGCCAACCATCAAACATGTTTTTCATTTTGAACAACGAGTAGAAACTGGATGTAATTTATCCCATATCTGGGCGTAATAAACCGCCATACACGCCGCCCAGAAATCCCTGATCGAAAGCAAATGTGATTTGAGAAGAAAAAGCAACAGTGAAAGTGAATAAGTGCAGGAACCTTAACAATGTCACTGCCAGTATAAAAATTGATGGAACAATATAAACTGAGGTAAGTGGGCATTACCTCCTATAAATTGTCAATGTGTGATCTCAGTAATTGTACTTGCAGGAACTACATGAATATGCGTCACTGCCAAATTGTCAAGTAACTGCAGGAACAGCCTAATAAAGCGTCACTGCACGACAACCCCGAACAGACCACTGAATTGGAGGAACACCTTTATCAATAAGCTATAAAACAGAGAACTCATGTGATGCCACAGGAACGACCAATAAATGGTGTCAACTGTTGTGAAAAGAGACAGGTATTACCTGTCAATTGTCATGGATATTGAATTCATGTCAGGGTAGAGGCCTCTAAATGGAGCCTCTAAGAAGTACAGTTCAAACGAAAGGGGTAAAAAATCATATAGATACATATCTCATAATCGTGTTTGTTTTAGTACCGCAACCACCGCAGCTCGGATGTTGTAGTATAACTTCTTGTTACCATGTCCAGACAAATGGACCCCATCAGCAGCAAGAGTTCGGCCTAGGGCGGAAGTCGACCAGAAGCCGTTGCAGCGCCAGAAGGAAATGTTGTGACAACCGCTTAGTCGGGTCGACAATTCACGATTCAGCTGTGCGGCCCGTGCATTAAAAAATTCGGGGTCGACCGGGTAACGAGTCCGCGCACAAGCCGCACTCCGGAACAGGATCGGAAAAACGATAACACGAGTCACTCCACACCCATTCACCAAATTATGTCCTAACTGCAAGATGGAGTTTGCAACCGATTCATGTGTCTCCGACGTCCTATAAAGATCGTTGGTACCGATCACTAACACGACAATGTCTGGTTGAAAGTCCTGGATCACTTCCAAATTTTGTTGTAAACGATCAACTGTCCCTCCGGAGAATCCACTATATTGCACCATCACGTTTGACGATCCCAAGTTTAAGTTAAAATGAAAGTTCTTGTCTCGTCGAATGAATTCTTTCAAGCGAGAAACGTAAGAGTGTCCAAATATTTGCACTTTAACTGTCATGTTAGTCGTGTTTTAAAAATCCACCCAAACAATGCTGTGGGGTACTGCTTTACACAGGAAAATCCAATATAACCGAGCCGCGGTGTATTCGCAGTCAACACTCATAAAATATTTACCGTGTATTCTATTAATAGTAACAGTAGTTAAATTTAACTTCGAAATTAACATGAAATATTTAAGATTTGTGTTGCTTAATTCAACACGAATAAAAGAATGCGGGTGGTTAGCAAAAGCTATGCATTCATTGGCCAAAAGTTAAGCTGACGCTGACCCCTGATTGATCAGATAATCTAAGCGGTCATTGGTCAGGAAAGTGACCCTGTGGCAACGTTCATTGGCCACAGTAACCATGGTCTGATTGGCCAGTAACCTTAGCCGCCTAAGGATTTTCAATCCCTTTTTGTATACCTTCATCCACACAAATTGTTTTACTTGCATAAAACATCATTTATGTGAGTGTTTAGTGAAAGCTACCCCATCCCTCTAAGAACTATGTGAAACAATCTTGAAAATTAGATCATACAGCAGAGGTCAATTAAATATAGTATCTCTTGAGTCTTTGGTAAGAATATATACAAAGTTAGAAATACCATCTAAATTTACAAAATCTTCTGAGAGTGATTAGTTTGACTCTGGTCACTTTGTAAAGCTCAAGCAACTTGAGCAATTTTAAGAACGGTACTTTGATTTTTTCTGAGATTTTTGATTTGAGAAAATTGTATCTGCTCAAGATTTTCTTGAAGGATTCAATGTATTGACTGATTAAAGAAAACATTGTTTCTCATTTATTGACAACAATGTTTAAACTTTTAATGCTCCCTTTAAATGAATAAAAGGTATTCATTTTGTGAAAAGGAGACATGGTTTGTGCAAAGCACATTTTTTGGCTTCATTACAATTAGTACTTGATTATCTTCACTTTTACATGGCTTCTGCAAGTGCATTCAATTTGGAACTGTCTGTTATTCATCTTGTAAAATGTTACACACCTACATATACCTAACCTCTCAAGACTATGGCTCTCTCTTTCATTTTCTCCCCACCATCTCTCTCTCTCTCTCTCTCTCTCTCTCTCTCTCTCTCTCTCTCTCTCTCTCTCTCTCTCTCTCCCTCTCTCCCTCTCTGTTTGACTGTGTTTCTGCCCCCAATTCAATATACACTAGACTCTGGCAGACTACCAGTTTATCTCTGTCCGCCTTTGTTTTTCTGTCTGTCTATCTCTTTCTTATGCATAATTAAACCAGCATAATTTTGTTTCTTTGAAGGCCTGTTGTCATAGAGACATACATTAAATCTTTTTAACCCTTGCCATGCTGAATAAAATATTCTACAAAATTACATTAAAACTAAAGGGCTGAGAGCACTTGAAATACCAATTGCGGGTTAATATTAACTTTGATAATGAACTGTATAAACAGCCCTTAATTATCCGTTTCTTGATTAATCCTTGTTTCTTGCGCCCCTGTGTTTTTATACTTGTGAAGACATTGCGAAAAAGACGAAATTGCTTTTAACAAGCAATTTCTACTGTTACAACAATTTTTTCTGTGCTATAGAATGATAATTTTTTATAAAAACAACTTTAATTCTTGTCTGCAAGCCTTTGATTTTTGACAGGTGTAAAATTTTGAAAAACAGATAAAGGTTAAAAAGCAATTTCTTCTGTTACCACAAATTTTTCTGTGCTATAAAATGAATATTTTTTATAAAAACAACTTTAATTCTTGTCTGCAAAGCCTTTGATTTTTGACAGGTGTAAAATTTTGAAAAACAGATAAAGGTTAAAAAGGGATAAGCAGGTGTTGTAGACAAAGATCAGACTGCACATATGTGTAGGCTTATCTTTTTCTATACTTCCTGCAAAACAGGAATATTCCGAGTTCAGCTTGACAATGGTCAAGGCATACGTAACCATTGTTGGTAAGGAATATGGAGAACTCCATTCAGTTCCGTCCATGGTCTATCACATATTTTGTAACCAACAGGTAAACTGGTTTGTAAAAATGAGTCTCTCCATCTTTGTCAATCTTTCTCATGTCTTTTTTCTCATTTTATGTTTCTAGGTCTATCTGTTTGTGTCCCTCTCAGTCTCCGTCCTTCTATTTTCCCCCTCTATTTATTTATTTATTTATTTTTTGTAGCTCTGCGTTTTGTGTGTCTGCCTCCCTCCCTCTGTCTAGTTCTAAGTTTGTTATCATTGACCAGTCATGTCACTAGCACTAACATGTTATCCAATTTCTTCAGTGTTAACATTGGTTTTTTTATCGAGAAATAGTCGTCTGCAACTTCTTTGAATTTAAACCGGTTCAAAATTTTGTCTTTATGAAATTCTTTAAAAAGCTTGACCGATAATATAACAGATACATGACATTTCTGTTCAAGCTCATATACATGTAAACATGTATATGTAGCCCTTCGGTCGAAAAGAGGCCCCCAGTCTTGTGTATTCAATATAAAAAATATTTGAAACAGAGTTCAGAACTAGCAGAGAGCAATTAGGTAGAGTAATTCAAAACTCATGAATAAACGATTAATTCCATTTCTGAATTTAGAGAACAAAAGGTTTTCAATGCAGGTCAGTCTGGCCAGGGTCGATAAGAGAAGAATTGGTTACTGTTTTCAACAGAAATTTCCAAGAAATAAAATCAGTTGGAAGCAAGTGTTTGGTGTTTTACAGAGTACTTGATTTTAGATTCTGCTTGCAGAAAAAGAAAATTTTACAAATTGTGGGTATCCCACGACCCCGGACAGAGGCTTTGTCTTATTTCATATTAAGGCCCCCTTTCCCCGTATCTCTTGCAGGATCAGACCAAATTTCGAAAGGAACGATCCTTATGATAGTACAATCATTCTGTGAAAGTTTGAAGATAATCCGTTGAAAACTGTGCACTGTAGAGAGTTAACGATGATATTTAAATCAAACTTTCATTAGGCCCCCTTTCCTGTGTTTCTTGACGGATCATACCCAATTTCGAAAGGAACGATCCTTATGATAGTACAATCATTGTGAAAAAATCGAAGAGAATCCGATTAAAACTGTGGAGTATTGAGAAGGAAAAGTAAACGGACACCGGACGGGAAAACGCCATTGATAAAGCTCTCCGGGCCTTTGGTCAGTAGAGCTAAAACCAACGAGGGTGGCAAAACAAAGAATTATAAAATGCAAATAATTGCTCACATATATTTAAGGAGAGAACAATAAATTAGGTATACTAAAACATCTATTTGTAATTCGAAGATCATCATTATACTTTCGTCATAGATTTCCCTCTGGTGATATCAGGCTGTTTGAATTGAAAGTTATGAAAAATGAGCGTAAGAAGTCTAAATGCTAAGGTCTATTTAGCACCATTTTACACGCTTGTCGATCACTTGCCACGGCAAAAGCGTGTTATGGATATTCACAATCTCCAATTATTATGATAATAATAATGACTGGTCTCTTGATGCAAAATGTGACGGCAAACAGCCGTTTTATGGGGGAGTAGACGGATTTATTGGCCTTAAAAAACGTTTTCTTTCATGGTTGACCATTGGCTTAGTAGTAAAGAATCCAGAATCTTAACATAGAACCCGATAGAAAAACCCGCGAACCCAAACCAAAGTCAGATCTTCATTAAAGTAGATAGACTTTAAAAGAAATCAGTTTTTTGAAAATTGATTTCCAATTTTTGACAACATTTTGTCTTTTACGTGTTCTATTGTCTAGATGTGTATTTCGGTTGCTTCTGTCAAGTTTATGAACAAAGACAATAGCAATAACGTTAAAATCAAAGCGATTCCATGCTGATTATGTCCCAAAACATTTTTTTGTGTAACTAGTTCAACTTGGCGGACGTTATGGAAGACCATAACCAAAACGCGTTTAGGATAACCGAAATTCCTCAGACTGTTTGCATATCGATATTAGGAGAGTCCTTGTTTACTTTAGTAACCAAATAAACGATTAATTGTTTGAACTGTTCTCCTTCCTTGAAATGAAGATAAGGCTCAAAGTTATGACGTTTAATAACCCAACAACGATGTGATGGTTTCAACTGATACTATTCCTAAATATTTCTATGGAAGAGAACGATACTTATCATTTTTTCAGAGCATTAGTTTATAAGTCTGCTACGCTTTACAGTGCTGGGGCTGTGGACAAATACCCTCCCGCTCCTAATTGAGAAAGTATTGACGCGACAGTGTTGACTTCTATTACTGTATGCTTGAGTTATATCAAACTATTCAAAACTGCTTTTAATGTTGTTTGATTAAAGTAACTTATTTCGAGCAAAATACTACATCTTTGTAATCAGTATGATAAAAAGGTCAAATGGATATCGTTCTGAAAGAATCGTTTCATTCGGCCCTTTCGGTGCTTTCATTTGTGTTATTCGGGGATTTTCCTTACACTTTGGTGAGACCTCTTGGTGGTTCATAGTCATTTGATGTATCGGGACATGTATCGGGACACAAGACGTGTATTTTCTCGTACTAAGTCGGTGTGAATCGGGGGATACTTCTAGAGAATCGCCGTTAGTCGGAATTCAACGGCGAGATAGGTACGCGCCGAATAAGGATAGATTCAGTCGACGGATAACGCCGATTTGCATAGTACTAGTCACGTCGAGGTGCGCAAGTAGAAATTTTAACCCGTAAGTATTTTTGACCCCGAATTGACGCCGATAAGACCAGGGGTTGAGGTAATATTAAGAAGTCTTATATGTAAAAAGGGAGATTAATTGGATTTTAAGATTTTGTTTGTAGCTTTGAATAAATGAGAAGTCTATATTTGATAAAATCGCCATTTTCGAACGTCTTGTTTTTCATCGACATAATTCAATTATGACTTATTGATAACACTTTGGATAAACTTCTACTCAAGGATATTTGATAATAAAAAAAATCAAAACAAAAAAAACCCAAAAATACTAGCGTTAAAGATACTTCCTAGTTCGTATAAAGAATTTGAATTTGACATAAATAATTCGACAAGTTCACAATAAAAATCTATAACTCGTCTAATATTTAATTTTCATAGATAATCTTCGTTTATCATACTCAACACTTGAAAAACGACAGATCATACTCCATCTAGAGTGCTTTATCAAACTTATGTCCCATTAAATCCTGAGGCGGCATAAGAAGAGGTTCAAATCGCTTCTTTCATTATACACCATTCTCCAATGGCTTTAGGAATACCGTTCGAACCCATCGTAACAACTTCAATGGATGCGATTAATATATATTTCGTCCTTACAGAGACTCATTGGTAAGAATTAGCGTTAGTGTTAAATAGTCTACGTATTTTCTACAGATTTTAACTTTTGTATTTGAGCCTTTATTTTACATTTTCAACGATTTTGAATTGGAGTGTAGCGGACATTCTTAGCAGCCTTGACAACAATATATAGTGGATGTAAAATATATTTGTTGATCGTCTAAAGAAACGTTTAGTCATATGCTATATAAAGAGAGAATAGTGATGACTCTGATCAGACGGTGATGATCCACAGGCTGTTCTGAGTTTTTACTGCGGGCACATGTGAAATGTTTTGAAGTGTATCATATACGATTGAGTATTAAGGTATACAGTATAAGCATATAACGGCAACGTAGAACTTCAAATATAGGCTGGACAAATTCAATAATGATCCCCTTTGCCTTTGAAAAGCATGAGAGCGACGTTTGTAAATGCGAAGATTGTCTCTATTAATGTTAAGACATGTACTGTAAAATAATGATCGAGAAATTGTCATTACTCTCCCATTTACTGATATGCATGTACACTCTGAATGCTCAATAAAAGTTGTGGCATGCTAAAATGATTTTTTTATTATTATCTTAATACAGTCAAATATAAACAGCCAATGAATCACCGACCCTTTTATTATCTTTAAACAAGAGTTGTCTATACACAACATAACTGCTCTAATGTCAGCTTGTCGTAAATTTTTAATTAAAAAACCAAGAAAGTTCAAGTCCAATGTCACTCAGTTAAGGTCTTTGACCTGATCAAGTCTTTTACCAGATATAAACATAAAATATATAAGGTACTAGTATATCATAAACGTTTCTTTAAAGAAGGTCATATGTATGAGACCATTGTCAAAGGATCATAAAACTTGGTTTGAAATGATAACTTTTATTCGGTGACCCTATTTCTAAACATTGACTTTGCCTAGATGTAAGGAATCAGAAACAACGAGCAAGGACAAAGTTGTTGAAAGTAGGTAAGACGTAGAGGTCAATGCTACTGAGGTGCTTTTATTCATATGGAATGGAAACCAATGAGTTGGTGAGTTTCTATATAAATTAAGATGGTGTTTGGTGTCAGGAATCGAAATATGAGCAAATGTTAAAAGAAAATGAATTTTAGGAGACTGGTCAGGTCAGGGTCAAAGGATCATGGTTCATTTTAGGACACTGGTAGGTCAGGGTCAAAGGATCATGGTTCATTTTAGGACACTGGTCAGCTCAGGGTCAAGGATCATGGTTCATTTTAGGACACTGGTCAGGTCAGGCTCAAAGGATAATGGTTCATTTTAGGACACTGGACAGGTCAGGGTCAAAGGATCATGGTTCATTTTAGGACACAGGTCAGGGTCAAAGGATCATGGTTCATTTTAGGACACTGGTCAGTCAGGGTCAAAGGATAATGGTTTAAGTCTTAAATGGAAACTATTTATTTGTTGAGTGAATATCTAATATCCGGTAGTCTTTATGTGGACATTATTCGCAGACTTTGTTTTTGTCGCATCCGAAAGTATAGCAAAAGCTCCTACGAAAGCCAAAATAGCTTAGAGGTGTATCTGCAATATAAAAAAAAAATACCATTTTGCCTCGCCTCGTACTGAAGATTTCGATACCTGTAGGCTAATCCCAGCTGATTTTAAACCCAATTTTCGATATTTTATCGATATATTACATAAAGGAGCTATAAATTGGAACAAATTAACCCTTTCCAGTTGTTATTAAATTCTAGACCGGTCCGAAATTAAGAGGTTGCAGACGACAAAGAAAATTAAATGTTGTTTGAAATGAAACCATCCTATGTGGTAGAAAATATTGTGGGAAAAGAATAAATTGCTTGTTACAAGCAATTTCTTCTTTTTCCACAATGTTTGCTCAAGTTTAAAATCACAGAAATAAAAAAATCCCGGATGTGTCCAGGAAGGGTAAAGAAGCTACAAATCATGCAGTTTTTGTGTCCACCATTTTTTGTTCTTTTTTTTTCAAATTAAATTTTTATACATTCAAAACAACAGCACGAGAGATATGTTAATTGAAAACCAATTTCCCTGTATTACGTTGAATTTATCAGCGCTTTACCCTTTCCTGTTCAATCCCTGGCTTTTAAGTCCCTGTGATTTTACATTTGAGAAAACATTGCTTGTTCAAAGCATTTTCTTCTTTTTCTACAATATTTTCTACCATACTAAATGGTAATTTTGAAATTAAATTCACTTTCAATTGTTGTCTACAAACCTTTGAATTTTGGCAGGTCTAAATATTGCAGAACAGGAAAGGGTTAATTACATTTTCCAGTACCATGTAACTTTGATCTTTTTCTATTCGGTACATTAAAACCAGATTTTCTTATGTCTAACACAAAATTATCATACTATCATAACGAACGACTTCCATCTTGATTTTGAGATCAAAACTTCTTTTATTAGCCATTTTGATCGGTGAATGTTTTTCAACGAATCACAAATAGCGATAGTCTAATTCAACCCTACACTGTTTTACAAAATTTTAGACATGTCCAAATTCAAAAGTTTTGAAGACGAAAATTTAAAGTTTATCACTCAGAAAGGTAAAAGTATTGTGGGAAAAGAAAGATTTACTAGCGACAAGCGATTTCTTCTTTTTCCGCAAAATTTTCTTAAGTCAACTGAGCTAACAACGTGCATCGTCAATTGAAAATATATCTTTTTAATTGTTGCCGTGGCAACAATAGCGAAACACTCGAATTCATTTATGATTATATTTCAAGGTAATAACATTTGAAATACATAAAATGGAAATATAATAATTGCATAATTACTCTGAAAATTGCTAAATTCGTTAAACCTATCAACCCATTAACCCTATCAAAGTTAATAATGGTCATTTTCATTACGAAATGCAGATTTTGTGACCTAGACGTTGTAACTACGGTTTATTCAAGTTGTAGTTGTAGTTGCGAAATTGACCAATCGTGACTGTCAATAAAATAAACAGTTGACCAAATAAATCATTCAGGTAGAACATAATTAAGTTTTAAACTAAGACGTTTGCCGCCATTTTTCAAGCTGTATTTACAAAGTTTATGTCGCCCACCAACTATTCTACTTTTTGTTGTATTCTAATGGCGATAAAGTTTGCAAAATAACGCCGTTTAAAATCGAGTTGTTGGAGTCAATGGGCGTGGCAAACGGACAAAGTGGGCGAGACTAGCGATCGATCAATTAAGTTGTCAGCCGACGATTTACCTCTTGTTTTATACCCATAACATATACTTTGAAATCTAAGATCGTTTCATATCTCTGTCCAAGTGACATATACATGTATGTCGAAGCTCAAAGGGCGTGACCAGTTATCCGTTAATTTAGCATTATTTAGTCTTAGTGTATTTTAAGCATACATGATTAGTTGACCGTGGATGACGGCGAAGTCCTAACTGTTAGGAATTCTATTTGTGTAACTGGCGGATCGTTTATCACGCCCATTTACCTCCAACATGTCGGTTCGACTTAGGTTATAAGCGACCTCATTTTGTAAAATATTTGGCCATGAAAATAAAACAAAAGGTAAGGTTGGTGACTTGAAAATAGTAATTACCGTGTAAGCCGTAGTTAAGTCATAAAGGAGCCAATCCAATAAGAGTGCTAAACATAAATGTCAGAGTTAAAAGTTTATTTCCTATCAGTCAATTCCCTGTCGGTACACAGGTCACGTAGGCTAGCCCTCCAGCATGGTACTTGAAACAAATAAAGTAATAGTTTCCGTCGTTTACATGCCCCGTAACTCTCAGCCCAAAATAAATAATCGAAAGATATGAGGCTCCGAAAAATCTATATGTTTTACGTCTTGTCACATTTTATTCAAAGTGTTCTAAAACGTTTAGAGCGGCTCTTGAACAGATTTTTATGAAAATTTGAGATAGAAAAATGAATCTGCTTTTCTATTAGTTATTTATGCCATTTTCACAATGAATTCTCTTTCTTCGAGTTAAATCTACTAAATTCACTATAATAGATTTAATTTAATTTGATATATTCCCTGTGCTCTACTTTGAAACATCGAAAATTTTCGGATGAGGTCTTTAGGAAATGTCCTTAAGGACTGAAATGCTAGCGTAAGTCACTTAGATACTTGATACGTCATGGGATAATATTTCGGTGTAATTTACAGATAACATATTTACCCGATGAATTCCTGTTTCATTCGACAGGCACTTCTTTTTCCTAATTGTTTGGTGTCTCGTAATTCGACATATTTTTGCTTATTTTCTTTCTTTTTTTTCAAAGTTAATAATAGTCATTTTTTCATTACGAAATCAGTCCCATTACCTTCTTTCAAATGTATGCAAACATAGAAATTTGAAATCCAAATTTTTCTTTCATAACTTGTGCAAGAGCCGCTTTAAGTCATGAATAAAAAGAACAAAAAAACAACTATATAATTTGAGTAAAAACAAGAAGCCCAAGATGGGCTGTGTCGCTCCACTTTATGAAATATGTCCATTCATACGATGTAGTTCATTTTCCATGATGTTCTTTACCTATTGCGACAAACTTGTTCGAAATTTCATTTTAAGCAATATATTGCCCTCTGCAATATCAGACTGTGTCAAAATTTCTATCATTATGAAATTTGGGTGTCTACTGATTGGTTACTTACGCATTCCCTCATTTCTTCTAATAATTTAATATTTGGTTTAGTCTATCAAAATTGGGCGCTCTGATTGGTCGAAAAATATTATTCATAACTCAATTAATAAAATTTTGAGCACGCAGCTATTTCGTATGCTTCCGCACAAAATAGTCCCATACAAAAAGGTATCAAGAGATGTAGGGTTTTTGCTTTTTTCGCTCGATACTATTAAATTATAAGAAATGATGAGAATGTTTTTTGCTTTCATGGAGGTTTGCACCGGAAAAAAATCACACTTATGTATGAATCCGCTTCGTGTATTCATACAGAGTTATTAGTTTGTTCGGTTCATACCTCCATGAAAACAAAAATTATTCTCTTCATATCTTAAATGGACCAAATTTCCTTTATTTTTTCATTTATTTATTGTTATCACCTAACTGTGCATTTCATATGAAAAACCTATATCGAATGTTTAAGGGACATGACCTATTTATATGACAATTTTATCCAATAGTATGTTGTACCTCATGCACAATGAATCAAACATGATCCATAAATTGCCATATATGGAAAATAAACCCCATCCATAATTATCCATTCTTTCATTTTTTCAAAAATTTTCTACTAACTTTTGAAAGTTTTATCAACTTAGATATTTTTCTGTCATATTTTTCCATTTGGACCAGTCTAAATTTTGTTGTCTGGCAATGGACAAACCGATTCCCACAAAATACTGCTTTTTACGCCCCAAAAAGCTTTGAAAGATATTTTTGCACTTGCTACCAGCAGTTTCTTCATTTTACACTTTCTTTTCTACACCAAGAATGACATAGATTTTTAAAATTCCTTCAACTGGAAATAAATGACCCATCGCTGGCCCCGCCCACAGATTGCCTAGGCCCAACTAATTAACTCCAACAGGAAGGTCCGCTTCGATTTTAACGGTGTTATATTGAAAAGTTAATGGCCAATAGCATGTAACTAAAGAGACAGTTGTTGGTTGGCGACCTAAACGTCGTAACTACAGCTTGAATAACAGCCAAACCATCTAAATATAAGAAAAATGGTAGCAATTATCGTAGTTGAAAGCTCAGGTCCGGGCTGAATAAATGATTTGATTGGTCGCTTGATTCCTTGGTTGACAGCCGCGGTTTGTCATTGTCTGCAACTTCTTTACAATTTGACCAGTCCTTAAATGTGTTGTTATGATCAAGCTACCTTATCAGTCTATATTAACGACAAGTCTTTTTTCCTCCCTAGATGTAAGACACAGAGACTTGATTACAAACTAATATGTGTTGTCGCCCTTCCACTTTCAGACAAATACGATATAAGGACTACAAATTTTTGCTTAACTTAGAAAAAAGCTTCACGGACAAAGGCCATGTATTTTGACGAACTCAAATAGTTTTATTAGCCTGAGATTGCTAACGCAATCTCAGGCTAAAGTTACTATGCTAAAAATTCAAACCCATGTAGTGTTTAATGTGAAAACATAATGTAAAAACATCTACCACAATCAATGTGATCTTCTGTCGCTTGAAAAGTAGATCGGATCTGACCATAAATTAATACGCCCGATTGAGGCGAGAAGGACGAAGGCGAGATATGACTCATTGAAATCTGTCGGCTTGATGTACAGTACTTTCGTGTGAGTGTTCTGAAATTGGCAAAATTATCAAAACTTGACGAAAGAATGGAAAGGAAGTAAGGAGATATATACTAAGGGAAAAAAGTTTAGCAATTTTTTTCGACAAACATTATTTTTCAACGTAAATGTATAAACCTTATAAAATCAGTCTCGTTTGCAATTTTCAAAAGCTAACTAACTAATTATGCAAAAAAAGAGCACGTTTTCCTCGCTTCTAAAGGCTGTCTGACGCAATTTTGCTTAAACACGTTCTGCACGTGCTTTCACATGTACGTGAAGTCTATATCCACAATATCTATCCCAGTTTATTGGTTAGCATCAATAACAAGATAAGTCATTAAAACATTTAAGAAAAATTCAAATGGGACGTCGCCAAGGGCTTAACTTAGACCAACGGAACGTAGCCATCGGTATGCTGGCTGGTGGTATGATGGTAAAAGAGGTGGCTCAACATTTTGGCGTGAGCCAAAGTTCCATTTCAAGACTAAGAACGAAGTATCGTCAATTAGGCACCGTCAAAGACAGGCCACGTTCAGGCAGGCCATGTAAGACTACCCAACGTGAGGACAATTATATCGTGACGTGTTCACGGCGTAATCGCTTCCTCAATAGCACTCGTATAGCCGATTTGGTCCGAAATGCAACGGGAACACGGGTCTGTGCTCGTACTGTAAGAAACAGACTTCGTTCGGCACGTTTACGCGCACGTCGACCTTACGTTGGCATTCCTTTGACACGTGCACACAGACATGCAAGATTGATTTGGACAAGGGTACACCGTCGATAGCCATGACGAATGTGGACTCAGGTCCTATTCACTGACGAATCCCGTTTAATTTGATGTTTGCGGATGGCAGGGTACGTGTTTTGAGGCGTGATGGCGAAAGGATGGATCTCGCCAACGTCATTCAACATGGCCGTTTTGGGGGCGGCAGCGTGCGTCATAGTCTGGGGTGGTATATCATACCGTGGCAAGACTGACTTGGTAGCTATTCAGGGAAACTTAAATGCCGTTCGATACTGCACCGAAATTGTCCAGCCAGTGGTATTGCCGTTCTTGCGTCAAGGGCTTGCTACCATTTTTCAGCAAGATAATGCCCGCCCACATGTCGCTCGGCACTCGTTGGACCTTTTTCAGACTAATAATGTTGATGTGTTGGATTGGCCAGCCAAATCACCGGATCCGTCTCCGATCGAACACCTTGGGACCATCTGGGTAGGAGAGTAAGAGACAGGAATGATGTTAATAACGTTAGAGACCTGGAACGTGTTCTGCGTCAGGAATGGGGTCGTATCCCTATGGCTATTAATCGTAGACTCATTTCCAGCATGAGAAGACGCTGTGATGCCGTTATTGGCGCAAACGGTGGACACACATAATATTAAATCTTTGTGTTACTTTTACTTCCCTACCCCTATCATGTTTGACGCTGTACAACAAACACGTATGACCTAGAAATCATCTGATTTTTTTAAATACTTTGGCTAACGAATAAAAGATCGATGTGTGAAAATATGGTTTGAATCCAAAGCTAGACACCGGAGAAATTAGCTGTAACGTACGAAATTGCTAAACTTTTTTCCCTTAGTATATATTATAAATTTTTAAACATATATAATCAAATCAAATTGTTAAGAAAAAATAACTTGTTTGTTTCATACCAAAATAATATTACTTAATCTAGATTAACAATGTTAAAACGGTCCGGTTAGAGGAAGTTGCTGTATAAAGCTGATAAGCGAAGCTGTCGTTTTTACGCACGATTGGAATTTCTTGTTTAACAAATTTATTGGTCATTCATAGGATCATATTCGCACTGTATGAAAACAGTTTGGTCGTGCTCGGACTTTGTGTCTATATATTTTTACCTCCGAATTCTACCCAAAGGATGCAACGTCTACATACCGCTTTTGAGAGGTGTACATAATCATGTTAGCCTCGTAAACGACTGCCCGCCCTCTCTCGCTCTTTTTATCTGGAGATTATAAAGCGCATATTTACATAACGAAATTGGTCTGTGTGGTAGAATACTCACATCGCAAGCAAGAGCCTCCTAATTCGAACCTGGCTACACGCTCCATTCCCCTATCTCTACCACCCTCTAGCTCTCTCTCGCTAGCTCCACTGGCTGTAGGCCAACGAGCTTTTGTCATGATTTGGTGTCCGTCGTCCGTCCGACCGTCAACTTTTACTTTAAAAATCTTCTCAGAAAGTACTGAACATAATTCAACCAAACACAACCAAAATTCACAGGAAGGATCCTTGGGTGGCCTTTATCAGATCCCTTCAAAGCATTTTGATCGGGTGAAAAATATGTATTGCTGGCAGGTTGTGTCCTTTAGCGCACAAATTGGCAGATCTGCGCATAATCGACAGTATATTTGGGTAGAAAGTGGCACCTCCGATAATCCGACCATCAAACTTTTCTACCCAGATTATATATCTCCTGTATACATATCTCAGGCTTTCAGCGCTTTCAGCGCTTTGATTTATCAATCTAATGCCACAAGCTGAATAATTTTATATACAACAGTTTCGGAAAGCGAATAGCTCTCCTATGTCATTATTTTTATGTTCTTTGGCGTCGGCCAAACAATTTTGAACTAATTGGACGGGAAAGCAGGAAATTAAAAGGTACATTATTCAAATATTTTCTTGATTCATGTAGATCAGAATAATTTGCTTGTTCGTTTGATATAATATTTTCAACCACTCAACTCTTAAAACAACAAGAGCTGGTCACAGTCATGTGACAAATGCCCCCAAAGGACAGTGTCAAGCATGTGGCACTTTGATTTGTTTTGTAAACACAACCACATGCATTTGTGATCTATACGTCTGGGTTTTTAATAAATGAAATTTTAATACATATAATAATTTCTATAAAAACAGAATGAAATCGTGCATTATGGACGGATTTTTCTGAGGTCAAAAGAAGGTCAAAGGTCAAGGTCACTGGGTCAAGGTAATGTAAAGTGGTCCACCCTATGAAGCATCTGTCAAAATATAGAAGCAATCCATTGAAAAAAAAATAGTAAATACAATTTAACCATTCCGAACGCAATTTAACCATTCTGGAAGCCCCTTTGATCCCAGATTGTGACCTTGACCTATGAGATAGGAACCTGGGTCTTTTCCGAGACACGTCGTCTGAAGATGGTTGACATTTGTATGAAAGAAATTTGTACCTGCGTGCATGGTTATAGAAGTTACAGAGCGGACACGGCAAAAAGTGCCGATTTCTGAACTTTGACCCCAGATTGTGACCTTGACCTTTGAGATAGGAACCTGGGTTTTTTCGAGGCACGTTGTCTGAAGGTGGTGAACATTTGTATGAAAGAACTTTGTACCTGCGTGCATGGTTATAGAAGTTACAGAGTTGACACGGCAAAAAGTCCCCATCTTTTACCTTTGACCCCAGATTGTGACCTTGATCGTTGAGATAGGAACCTGGGTCTTTTTCGCGACACGTCGTCTTATAGCGATGAACATTTGTGCAAAATTATATTGAAATCCACTATTGCATGTAGAAGTTACAGAACGGACACGAAAGCGGGACGGACGGACAGACGGCAGTTCGATTATTTTATGCCTCCCTTTGGGGGCATAAAAAGAAAACGATGTAGCAGTTTGCTTTACAATGGTTAAATGAATTTCATTTAAAATCGAGTCATACGTCAAGTTATTCTAAAAACAGATGAGTAGTAGTGATGGTTGAAGGGAGATAATACAGATAATGCCTGCTAGATATTTTACTGGGTTGATTTTCTTACATATGAAATTAGCCTTATCAATAGCCTGTTACCCGATAACATGTTTTAAATGAAGTTAAATGTTTTAAGTAATATATTTTTAGAATTTTTTCACTTACTGATAGTAAACAAGGCCGGGGTAATGTTGAAACTGCTTTTTGTAAGAAACATCTATTCATTCCTTCATGTTTACCTAAGCTTTTTTTCTTCATGATGACGGTGCTGTGAAAGGTTAAGCAAAGAATCACCGCTGAAATGCTGTTGTAAGAAGATTATAATAGTTTCTTTGGAAATTTAACACTGAAAAATTTGGTTCTTAGCATTTTTTAAAAAGGTGTGTAACCTTTTCTTCTAATTCTGGTGAGGCTACGAATATTTTTATTTTCAACTTAATTCATTTTACTGCAATTTCAAAGCAAAGTATTTCCTGCTATTTACAAAACCAATAGAAATACGTATTTCGAAATATCTGAAGGGAACTTTTTAGCCAAGAGAAATTTAATTGTAGGTCTATTGTTAAGGCTTCAAACAGTGATTAATAATATATTTCCTAAGCCATTTCAAATAATAAGGCTTTTTAGCACTAGCTTGGGAAAACATTATGGGAAATGACAAAATTCCTTGCTATAATTGTTCATACCCATAAGACAAAACAAGTTAAAAGTTGATGAACTTGAAGTTGTTTTCTTCAAACTCTTTCAATTTTTGACAAGTTTGACATTTGAGTCTCGAAATCTTTCATCATCACTGGAGTTTAAGAAATCAAAACATTTTATTGTGTTAATTTACAAGACCTGCAGTTGTTAAGGGTAGATTGCAATAGTAAAGTTTTAATTTCAAATGACAGAGCGTAGCTCATATCTTGAAATAATTGACTAATATGACTATCTTCTTCAAAATTTCTTCTGTAGTGTAAACTTTCAAATAATGGCTATTTTCAGGATCTTCAGTCCTTTGATCAAGTTTGTTTTTACTTGTAGCACGTATTAGCTAAAATATTTTCAAAGAAAAACTAAAATGCTGCATTAGTTTAAGAATCCTTTTTCTAGTCCTATTCGCCATGCAAATCTATTTTTTTTTTATTTCGGATGTTAATGAGATATTTGAATCTATGCCCAACTTGTCGATTTATGTGTAATAACCTTATTTTACAAGTAGTTACAATCCCTAAAACTCTGACGGGCTCTTAGACATTCTTATCAACGCTGTATAATCAGAAGAAAAATAATTGGAAAGCATTGAAATCAAATTAGCTCTCCAACGGTACTTTTAGTACTTTGATTGTTTATATGAGTTATTCTAAACATGCATTAATTCTATTTCCCCTATATCCTATACTTGTTTTTCTATTTGAACAAGGGGAAAACGGGGATGCCGTTTTTCTACATAAGAATTTTTGCATAGGTTTGCATCGAAAGCCTCGTAACTGCAGCTTGCTTCTAGCCACGGCCGTGGGTTTCCGAGGCTAGGCGACGATAACTTTCACTTGTTTGTGTAAAAATAATGTTTCTCTCTTACCACGACTCGTACGCTAAATAACTTTAAATCTTGTTAATCACAGGATTTTTTTAATATTTTAGAATGCTTTACTTGTAGCATGATGAATACAAATCTTCTTTAATCTAAACAAGTTGTCCCTTTAAAAAACGATATAAAGATATTTGTGTATTTCTTCTAAATTGTATAAACTTCTAAATTTCATTATGTAATTTGTCCATATTGCACAATAATGTTTTAAGAGGTAAATATATATGCTTTCTGTTCTGTACAAAGAGTTTATCAGTTACACACACCAAATGACCGAAATGACAAACCGACTATATTTACCGAAACGGTGAAACAAGATACAGTGCTGCGAAACCAATGTTTTCTGCGTGCTCCTTGAGATTTTTAATTACACAAATCGAAATTTGTCTTATGATGGGATTTATGAATAAATTTATGTAAACGACTGCAACGAAGAATTCAGAGTCTCATACCCATTTCGTGTTCAATTTAATAGTTTTACCCATAACCAGACGGAAAAAATGTACACTGGTCCGATTTGAAAGGAATTGCAGACAACAATAAAAAAGTTTATGGAATTTAAGACTTTTCCACTTTTTGGGTGGAAAACATTGTGTAAAATGAAGAAATTGCTTGTTACAAGCAATTTCTTCACGTTACACAATGTTTTCCCAATTGTTTTTCTTGTGGTGCGTCAAAAACCGTCACTGTGTGGGAATTGGTTTAACAATAAACAGGCCTTAATATAATCAAATGGCATGTCTTATTAGCAACTCCATGCTCTTTTGTGACAGATTAAAGTATCTATAAATTCTTATATCTATACGTGAACCGCACGGTTCTTAAATGTAGGTATCGATGTTTATTTTTCATGTCACAGATTTTGATTATTCTTATTCCCTCTCATATACTATTTTAATCAAATATCCTGAAAAATAGTTTTGCTAAAACTAGAGGTCGTATATCTGAATTAACAAGGGTATCTCCCTAATAGCCTACGTTGGCAGTTAATCTTATATTAGATTAAACCGAGACAGATGCGAGGAATATTGGATCATTCACGTGGTGCGTATAATCGTTGGAATCCAGTATTCATTTTGAATTCGCTCAAACAAACGTCATCAATACGTCATCACGAGCTATGTTCGCTATCCGGTCTTCAATTCTATAAAGATCAGTCAAAAACTGCCTTGAGCGTTAATACGAATATAGACACTTACCGTAGTTTTGTGCTAACCGTTTGGTGTGACATAATTTAGGACAGTGTCTACAACCGAATTCCGTGATATCTAAAAATAACCTGGAATTCCGTTAAACCTTTTCTATGTAACCAAAAAAGCCACTGTAAGCCAATTAGATTACCGCGATGACAAATCGTCATTAGAATTTTGGAAGAAAATCCTTACTCTAGATTTAGAATCTTGATTAAATAAGGTTTAATGTCCACCCTCTTCGTACTCTTTTTCCCGTTAGACGGATTTCAACAGTCAGTACAATTTATCTCTTACTATATGCCGGTATTCAATGTCGCAACAGAGTAAGTGATTGGTGGTAGTGTTTTTGTTGAAACCAACAACTGTTGAAATTAACTTCATCTATACTACGACTCCTTACCATAGTCTCAAATTTTGCCTGTTTTTTAATACTTATACCTGGCTTGAGAGTAGAGTATTCGACTCTGAAATTACTCTCGATATTTCAAAATAATCTAAGAAATTAAAAGACATGGTGGTAGAGTCCTGATTTATAATCTTGATGGTCTTACTTTCAACCTTAAAGCGGCTCTTGAACAGATTTTCATGAAAATTTGTTATGGGAAAATTATCTGCTTTTCGATTAGTTATCAATATTATTTTCATGATAAATATAATTTCTTCGTGTTAAATCTACTGAATTCACTTGAAATTTAATTTAATGTGATATACTTTGAAACGTTGAAATATATCGGGCGAGCTGGTCAACCTTCGAATGACGTCAATCGCGACTGGTAGCGGAAACCTGTGTAGCAATTGATTCGTCATGGAAACTACAAATAAGGCAATTTTCGGTGCATTCGTCAGATAACGTACTTACTCAATGAACTCTCTTCCATTCGGTTTGCACTTCGCTGACTTTTTAGACGTCTCATAACGCAAAAAGTGTGCTTCTTTTCTGTCCTTTTTAAAGGGAGGTATCGATGTTTCTGAATCTCAGATAAGAAAAGTTGCAAATCGCCTAAAATACCCTAGAACGGACACTTAATACTCAAATTTGAGTCAGATGTTGTCTTAGCGATAATCTTATACGCTTAAAGTGTTGTTTTATATATATATATATATATATATATATATATATATATATATATATATATATATATAAAGAGGTTTAGAGGGATTTCCGGTTGTTGTTTTTTTTGGATATCACGGAATTCGGTTGTCGACACCGAATGACTTCATTTGCATACGACCCAGTCAACAAATTGACAAGCGAAACTACCAATGTCATAAATTATCTTACACTAAATGGTTAGCGCAAAACTACAATTAGTATCTATATTCGTATAAACGCCTTATGCTAGTTTTAAACTGTTCTTTACAGAAATGAAGACCGGCTAACGAACATAACTCCTGATGACGTATCGATGACGTTCGTTTGAGCAAATTCGAACTGAATATTGTATTTAAATAGTAAATGAGAGGGAAAAAATCTGTGGCATAAAAAAATACTGATGCCTACATTTAATGCCATGGCTAAGCCTTACAGTAGTGAGATTTTTAGAAAGATAAACCAATTTGTCCAAGTCAACCGTGAAATATTATTTTCTATTCATTTTTTTTCTTTTTTTTTAAAGTCATTCATTTCTCTTTTTCTTTGTTTGTTGTTGTTGCTATTGCTGATTCTGCTGCTGTTGTTGTTATATTTATAAAATGAATAATAATGTACTCTGTATATATATCTTTCATCACCAATATTAAGTCTTGAAAATCATCAAAAATGAAAGAGGGAAACGGAGGGGAGGGGGTGATCATAAAATTGTCGAAACTAATTGTGTAAGAATGTCATCTTTATGACGACCTGATTTGCGTTCAACGTGAAGATGCAACAAAGCAGTCTATATGTTATGCACCGTTGGTTTGGCTCATGGTTCAATGATATGAGTGTTCTTTGCTATCCTGATTGCAAAGTTTTTGTGATTTGAACTTGATAATTCGCAAGCCCCGACCAGTTACTACGTTGGCCCGACAGCAAATGAACGGCGTTATTTTGCAAAATATATGACCAGTAGAATGTGACAAAAGCAAAAAAGTGGAATGTTCGGTCGGCGACCTAAACGTCTTAACTACAGGTTGGATAAGCCGTACTTACAAATAAAGCTTAAGAATAATAGCTGTAAATGCTGGAGATCGAAATTCACTTCAGGTCCATACTTCATTGGTTGACTAATTATTTGATTGACAGCTTCGATTGGTCAATGTATAACTGCCGTAACACATCATATCAAAACGAAACGTATCTTATCTTAATTTCCAGATTTCCAAAGGTCAAACTTTTTTAGATAAAGTTCCATAACAAGAGTTCTTGTGTCGTGTTTGTACAAAGTGGTCTCTTGATAAGGTAGGAACACTTTATTTTAGGGGATATTAGAGGGTTTATTTGTGGGTTTTTATCCCTTTTTCAAACGCCAAAATTTTAGGCTGGTCTAAATTGTTAGACCTTAGTTTATACTAAATTATTTAGTTCAGTTGCGACGAAAGCTTTTAGATTAAAGAGTCGCCCTCGAACACCTCTGAAAAAGAGGCAGTGGCTTGAACCTGTAATCCAATTCTACAGGCCTGGCTATTAAGTTCTCATGAACACATCCCGGCGACGGTAGGGCTCGAACCCATGACCTTCGGATAAAGTACCTTTATCTTTCGTCCATCGACGCATTCAATCAGATGAATATATATATATATATATACATGTATATATATATATATATATATATATATATATACATTCTTTTTAGTTGCAACAAATATTGATTTTTTGGGCAGAAACGTTGCGGAAAATTAAAGTTACGTGTTCTTTTACGCGATGTTTTCCGAACCCCCTTTTCTCGTGGGTAATTGACCAATCGCTGGCCCGTCCACTGACTACCTAGGCCCCGCCCATTAACTCCGACAGAAAGTTCAGGTTCGATTTTTAACGGCGTTTTTTGCAAAATTTATGGCCAGTTGTATGTAACAAAAAGTAAAACGGTTGGTTACATAAACGCCGTAAAAACAGCTTATTCATGTCGCAAAACCAACAATAAAGTAAACAAAAATAGCGGCCAAACGTGGAGTTGATAAGCTCAGGTCCGGGCTGAATAAACTTTTCGATTGGTCGGTTTATTCCTTGATCGACAGCCGCACTTGGTCAATTATGTGGGAATGAGTTGATTGAATTAAAAATGAACTGTTTGTAGCTTTAGGATAGAATAAGTGATTTAAGACGCGATGTTAATCACCTGCTTAATACATATAACGTGATTTATACGGTGTTTATTGCCATTCATTAATACCCATATTCCCACACAATGACGCTTTTGGACGCCCTTTAAGGAAAACAATTGGTAGAAAATTGAAGAAATTGCTTTTTTTAACAGGCACTTTTCATTTCACACATTGTTTTCTATCCAGAAGGGAAAAAATCTTAAATTCCATTAACTTTAAATTTTCGTCTGCTACTCTTTTGAGTTTGGATTAATCAAAAAATGTTGCCGCCTGGTAATGGGTTATGTCGATACCGCTTATGCACTTGACCTTTGCTTCCTGTTGTTATTCAAGTTAACATTCAGACCGATTACCTAGCTATCGAGGCATATCGAGCATATGACATAAGTCACAATGATTTTTATCAAATGCCGGAATAACAGTTGTCGAACCGGGGTTCAACTCACGATTGCAGAGATTATACTTATGAAATAACAGGCCTAGGCTCAAGATATTTATGATACGTATACAACATGTAATTTGTAACTTGTTTGTTTGGGTTTTGAGGCTCAGGCACCCATCCTCCAATTTTCATTAGTTTAGCCGGACATTTGAATAATGATGTCAGAAATATGACTTATAGAATTCTCGAGATGAGCCGTTTACAAGTTACATACAGTGTACACACTGAATGCAAGGTTAAAACCATTTCTATTTTGTTTTTAGAGACATGTTGCCTTCTGTATACGTGTTTATACAGGGACATTTCTCCCAAGAAAAGGGAAATAATTTACGCTAAAATTATTAGAGATTAAATATCCTACAAACAACTAATGTCGATGTTTTTCTTAAAGCTGCTGTTGCACAAACAGGTTTTCTTGAAAATTTGATATAGGACAATGGATGTATTCGTGTTAAATCTACTGAATTCACTATAAATTTAATCGAATGTAGTATGTTCCTTCAGCACTATTTTGAAACATCTGATTTAGCGGATGGGGTCGTCATTCTTCATTGATGTCGATAACAGCTTACTTGCTGGCGGAAGCTGATGACGTAATTGATACGTTATTGAAACCATAATTTAGGCAATTATCGTAGGAATCGAAATATTTTGCCATTGAATTCCGATTCCACTCGGGTTGTACATCGTGGACTAATTTAGCGTATGGTAAAAATGTCTTAATGCATTACAGTCAGAAGTTTGGATATTGAGAGCCAAATTTTCCATCCATCTTCTGTGAAAGAGCCGCATTAGACCGACCTTGTTCAATTAGCGACCATATTTCATAAATGAAAAGTATTACCTGACCGAACTGCAAGAAAGGTTGGCTCTCAACGAGACACGATAACAAGTATTACATCAATTCCATCTGACATTTATGTCATTAATTCGCAATAAATGTCTAAATAAAGGTGCGAACTCGGGCTTCTAATTAATTCCAACAAAGTAGGATAAACAACAACAAAAAAACCCCACTATATAATAAACGAAAAATTGGAAATTAAATTGGCAGCTTATGTGCGTTCTTCTTTCAGTGCAAAATGAGAGTGTTAATCCTAATTACCTGCTTGGGTTTTCTACAATTGACAAAAGGATACTATGACCTAAAACCTCTCGGAATCCTGCAGCTACCAACATCGTTAGACAGAAATGGGAATTATGTTTACAGCGGAATGAACCTTGGTACAGCTAGAGAAGCGGCCTTTGATCCGACAAACTCCATTCTTTACGTAATAGGTCAGGAACCACTGTTTATTCGTTGCTTGTAAAATCGCATTAAAGCTATTGCAACAGTAAATACAATTGAATTCAGGTACATAAAAGAATTTACAAATTGTATGCAAAAACTATTTTTTCGCATAAAACTAATTCCTAGGGTCACCTAGAATATCAAATTCCTGGGAAATGTATAAATCTACGACGAATGGGGCTCTGTACACTGCTGGACTCAAACATTCACACACTTTTTTAAGTTGGAATGCGGAGCAAATAATCATCGAGGGTCAAATAATCATCGAGGTCATTGATTTCTTACTGTTGAAGCTGTTATTCTTTGTTTAAAGATTCTAAAAGGAGTTCACGTATTACAGTTGATCAAAAGGAGAATTCTAAATTTTCTGTGCGTGACACGAGCTTATAATCCATTCCAACACGATAAAAAATTTAAACCAGTCCAAATTCGAAGAAGTAGTAGACGACAGTTGTAAGTCTTTAAAATCCCAGTCCTTTTGGCTAGAAAACATTGTTACAAGCAATTTCTTCATTTTCAACAATGTTTTCCAAAGCTTTCATAATGAGGGTCATTTAAAGCGTCACTGTCTGGGAATGGGTTAAGACAATGCTAGATTTTGATTTCTGTATGTATATTTTTGTTTTTGTGCGTTATTCACGGGCATATGTACACGAATGGGAATGTTTGTACAAGTTTAAAGGAGGGAGGCTTACTCGGAAAGTAATAAATGAATTTGAACCAATTTCCACAGTTATGACCCTTTCAGCGCATTCCAATTTCTCAGTACTTTCAGTCCTTTGATTTCTTTCGTTATCTGTTTATCTTATCGTTTAAATATGGCGAAATAGGTATATTAGTCTTTGTTATTTTTAATCTGGCAGGAAGGAGAAAACCAATGAACCTTTTCTTTTTTACCTAATGTTAAGCAGATGCTTCGATTATCATCGGAACATTCCGTATTCGACCACATAGTTCCAAGTCCAGTTACAGCCAGCTTCGTTAAGCACGTATGTCAAGTGTCGCTATCAACAACAATCATTCAGAGTTCCAAATTCAACACGCTTTCGTGACTAACCTTTAAGCTATGCAAATTTTTGCATGGTCCTTGTACATGTACTTGCATTGATAACATTAAAGCCAATTACTTGGAGTTAAAGCCATATCTTCCCTCCAAGGAAGGAAACATAGTTCAAACAATCTACGGTTCATTTGGTCTCTAAAGGAAACGAACGCATTTTAGCTCACCAGAACATGAAGTGCTCATGGTGAGGTATTTTGATCGTCCTCTGTCCGTCAACATTTTAAAACGACATCTCCTCCTAAACCACTAGCCCAATTTTAATCAAATTTTGCAGAAATGTTTCTTATGTTTTGCCCTTTTAAAAGTGCTAAAAGAATTTAAATCCGTCGAAAACTCTGGTTGCTATGGTAACAAATCTGAAATTGTGATAAAATCTTTAAACATTTTGTCCTCCTGACTCGGAAGGCGTTGAGTCTTGATATTTTGCATGAAGCATCAGTACACTGACCTCTTTCAGAATTGCTTAAATCAATTGGGTCCCCAAGGACGGATCCCAAGGGGGCTGGGGCTTATGTAAAAAAAAGATGGATTTTTAAAATGACAAATGCCAAACCCTTATGCCAATTTTAACCAAATTTTGCAGAAAATAAATTGTCACAAGATACGCCCGTCACACTACTGAATGTTGACTGGGGAAGGGGATTAAAATTCAAGTCTAAATTCAATAAAGGGTAACAATTCACAATGATTACTTATATTTTGGTGTATTTTCTTGTTACAATGAGGTTATGAAAACCATAGGCTGTTACACTATGAGAGATTTGAAAAAAAGATATGTTCCTTGATGATATCTATCCACCCATAAAATTTCACGATGAAAGCTACTTTCAGAGATATGCTCCGGACAAAATGCAAGTATGAAAAACAGGGAAATAAATAAAAATAATAATAATAAAAAAAAACTAACTAGGTAATATTATGATTCTTATGCACTGCACTTTTCCTTGATGATATCTATCTAGACTAACCATAAAGTTTCTTGATCATAGCTATTATACTTTCAGAGATATGTTCCGGACAACATCCAAGTATGAAAAACAACAAATAGAAATTATTCAAAAATAGGCAAGGTAGAGTTACGGTTTTTGTGCACTGCACTTCCCTTGATGATATCTATCAACCCATAAAGTTTCATGCTCATAGCTAGTATACTTTCAGAGATATGCTCCGGACAAAATCCAAGTATGACAAACAACAAAAGGTAGAGTTACGGTTCTTGAGCACTGCACTCCGTTATCATGAGAGGAATATAACTGCCAAGTTTCAAGTCAATCGGGTGACAGAGTCATGCTCCGGACAAAGAAGTGGACGCCGCCAAGACATCGTACGTCACGAGTGATCCAATTCTGTCTTCGACGGGCGTATAAAAATAATCTCTTCCAAACCCAGAATGCGAATGGTCTTGATATTTGCATGAAGCATCAGTACATTGACCTCTTTTAGAATTGCCAATATTATTATCCTTGGGTCCGAAGGGGCGGATACCAGGGGGTGGGGGGAGCTTATATAGAAATAAAGAAGGATTTGAAAAAAGATATCGCCTCCCAAACCACAGAGCCACAGGATTTGGCTTAAATAGAAATAAAGAAGGCAACTCTTTCAAAACTGTTTGGCCAATTTTAACAAAATCGGCATTGACTGTTATATGTACAGGTGCTGATGACTAAACTTTACGGACGATTTCGTTCATCTCCGCGACCGAGCTGGTTATTTGAATGACTAGCGAAACTTAAAACGTTATGACTGACGTCATAATTTTATGTTAACAAATCTTAAATTGTGGTGTATCAATTTGAAATATCGAAACTTCTTTCGTGCATTTTAGGCATAACGCGTAGAATTATTTTGATCTTATAGTTTCGATCGTCAAATTCATTTATGCTTTTGGACCTGAAGTATGGTTTTCTTATTAATCGTGTTGGTTGTTTTGGGGAAGATATGGATTTAATGAAAAAAGGGAGAGAAATGTCAAGCTTATTTGCTATTCAGCTTGTCCATTTCACCTCTTTTAGGAAAATAAATAGGCATGCACTCCATTGATTTGCCGGACAGGTCAAAAATAAGAGAAAAAAAAAAGCTTGAACCTTTTTATATATAACCTACCTTCAATTAATGCAATGCCTATCAATTAATTATTATTATTATTTTTTTTTTTTGAGAAAAGCGAATTGTCGCTTTCTTGTAGTGTAGTAGATAGGTGATTAGGACGGCTAACCCGATCATAATTCTTCAAGATGGAAGACACACATACATTAAATGGGCTCAATTTTCTCTATCTTTTCCATCGGAAGAGAATGATTAACCAGTGGATGAAAAGGCAAACACTAGAAAAGTCAGATTACCCGCTCCTCGACTTCAAAGAAAATAGAACAAACTCAGTTCACTTAACCATGACTAGTATATCAATTGAAATGGTCAGCTAGCGGAGTAACGCGAGCAATGCCAAAGACGAATGAAGTTACGGTCCCTGAGGTCAGTAAAATCTTACTGCACCGCCATAAGAGAACTAGCTCGATCATCATCCAATATAAGACCGTAAACTGACCGATAGTGCAGTGGTATGGGGTATTTGTAGTGACTTCTCTCAAACTTTCGAGGACCGATAACAGGGCGAAGCTTTACGGGATTTTTTCTATCTATTCTTATTTCTATTATTTCAAATTACTTTCTTTTAATCACTTGGTATAGATATTCTAATCGCACGGCATTTAAATGATATTTATTTAATTAGTTTTTGTCTCTCACCAATGGATGGATAATCGTAAACCTAAGTCGGATAGTATCTGGAGGTTATGAAAGGATATAATGGTGGTACTGGAGCGAGATATATCAGGAATCCCTTATTAAGTGCTCCAGCCGCCGCGATGTGACTGAAAAAAAAATTGTTAAAAGCGGCGTTAAACCCCATTCAAATAAACTTTTAAAGTCGGATTTATGAAAAAAAAAATCCAGTTCTATAATATCAATTGACATAAATGAAATGTAAAAAAAAAAAGACTACTTTTTTTTATCACGATTGTCTTTATGGACAACATTTCTTAAGTGTTTTTAAAGCTTTGTGTTGAAAATTTTAAAGCTTTGTGTTGAAAAGCGGTTATATGGAATGTTTTACGGGGTTTTTGTTTTGACATCAATTTTTACGCAATTTTCTTCTCCCTCTAGATAAGCTAGCATAAGTTAATAAGTCCATTAAATGATTTATATTTGAAATACTTGCCTTTCAGCGAATCATTTAAAACAAATGATTGAAAACATAAATTTGAAAAACAATGTTTATAACTATAAATGAAGAGCGGTAGTATAGGCGCGGATTGTGAATAATGACATAATAGATTACCAACTTGGATATTTTCGTACATGAAATTGACCTCATTCCTGAATTTTACATCAAATATTTCAATTTGGCAACCCCTTTATCAAGTTGGACCCTGCAATGAGGTATTCGTGTGCTAAAAATTGGAAGCTGACATTGTCAGTGGCCGTTTAGATTATATTTCTGCTACGTTGCGGACCAACCTGCGTTTGAATAATTTATTTTGATACAGCAGAACCAATGAGGCAATTTTAAAACTTTCTGCACTATATATGGAGTTATTTAACCTGCTGTGCCAGGGATCGATATGAAAGTGAAAGGCTGTCAGAAGTAAATTAGAGCTCTTTTTAATCACTCCAAAAATATATTTAATTCTAACTCATATACCTTGAAACGTTGGTGTTTGGAAAGTTCAATACATTGTAATGAATCACATAGGTCCAAAGGTATGCCCACAAGTACTATTTCAGACCTCTATCGGGACTACTGTTCTTTTGTTATATGTTAAAATATACTTCAGTATACATATATAAGTATGAATTTCTATTGTGTTATAAAAATTCCAGGAACTAACCCATCGTAACTTTCAAACTTTTTTTCAGCTTTCAAATAATTGTGTTTTAGAAAAACTTTCTACAACATTTTGCCAATCATGGATGGTCAGTCTAGTTTTGGTATTAAATTCATATTTCTAAATGTAATTGACAAAATACGTTAAAATATCAAACTATCTACGAATACCTTTCTGTTGATTCAAATATTGTATCAGATTTTAGAAGAGAAATTTGATTTTGATTAGTGGAGAGGAGAAATGAACCGCGGGGGAATATAGGAGAGGGGGAAGTTCGATTGATTAATTGAATGGGGTTTAACGCCGCTTTTAACAGTATTTCAGTCATTTCGCGGCGGCTGGAGCACCTAACAATGGAATTCTGGTATTTCTCACACCAGTACTACCACTACTACCTTTCCTAGCCTCCATCTGCTATCCCACTTAGGTTTACGATTGTCGACCCATTGGTAAGAGACAATTGTCGGAAAGAATATTTGCCGCCGCCGGGGATCGAACCCATGACACCAATGGTTGAAGATTAGGAGTCTGGCGCGCTACCGACTGCGCTATGATGGAGTCTGGGAAGTTCGAGTTCGAATTCACATAGAACAATTTTGTTATTTTTGATAGTCTAGCGTAATAATGTGAACCTGCGGAAAAAGCATAAGGTGTGCAATAATTTCACATTCAATGGGTATGTTTGTAGTATTACAATGCCAAGCAATTGTGTCTCAAAATCAACAGCCTAGGTAATAAGAGAGTGCGATTAGTAAAACATAGCTGGACTTTTACATTCTCCAAGCGGACTTGATGTTAGGACATCATTTTCACAAAAATACCGAGATACACTATATGAAGCACTTACCCTTATTGAAATAGGTTTGACGAAGATGTTTTAAACGCGTACATGTATGAATCTTGCTTATATCGATTTAAGGAAATTTACGTGATATTACACATTTTTAATTCATCCCTAAAAGAAAATTATCATCTTAATTTTGTGATGAAAAAGTATTCCAAATAGTGATGGAAATGGTGGATTTCCCATTTATTGGGACGATGAAAGCCTCGACTTGCTACACAATGAAATCTTGGTCATAAATTTAATTTAAGCCATATCTGCCCCCAAAACACACAACACAATATACATGAAAAAGTTACTCGGGGCCTAAGAGCATAAGCAAATTTGACAATGGAAATTTTAAGATCTAAAGAATTTACGCCTACAATTTATGAGAAAGGTTTCGGTATTTTAAATTGTCACCATCTGCATTTTAAAGGGCGATATCGATGTTTCTGAAACCAAGATAAGAAAAAATTGCCAATTGCGGAAAAATACGCTTAAACGAACATTTTTTGCTTAAATTTGAGTAGGATGTAATCTTCGCGGTATTTTGATAGGCTAAAGTTGCTTTTTGTGGTTATGCACAAAAGACTCAGCGTAATTCCAGGTTATTTTTAGATATCACTGAATTTGGTTGTCGACACCGCATGACTTAACATATGACCCAAAGTCAACAGAAGGTTAAATATTGACAAGCGAAACAAACAACGTCCAAAATTATGTCACATCAAATGGTTAGTGTAAAACTAGGCTAAATGGGTATAATCTTAAACACGATTACTGATCTTTATATTATTGAAGATCGGCCAGTGAACAATACTTCTGATGGCGTAATGATGCCGTAGGTTTGAGCAAATTCAAACTTAATGCGGGGCTCATCACTTAAAAGACCCAATTTTCATTGCAACTATCTCGGCTTAATCTAAAAATAGATTAACAGCCTACGTATGATATTAGAGAAGCACCCCGGTTTATTTTGATAAACGACCTCTGATTTTCACAAAACTACTTTTCAGAAAATTCATTAAAATACTGTATTAAAGGGAAAAAGAAAAATTAAAATCTGTGTCACGAAAAAGAAAAACAACATCGAAACCTACCTCAAAGGGAGGTATCGATGTTTCTGAAACATAGATAAGAAAGAATTACCCTGTGCCGAAAAATGCACTCAAATGAACATTTAATGATTTAAGATAAGTCAGGTATTGTGTTGGTAATTTAATAGGCCTTAAGTGCCTTTTTGTTGTTATATCGGAAAGGTTCAGCGGAATTACAGGTTATTTTTAGATATCACGGAATTCAGCTGTCGACATCGAATGACCTCATTTGCATATGACCAAAAGTCAACTGAAGGTAACAAATTTACTAGCAAAACAGCAAACGTCCTAAATAATGTCACATTAAATGGTCAGCGCAAACCTAAGGTAAGTGTTTATATTCGTTATAACGCTAACGACAGTTAAAGACAAGCTAGCGAACATTACTCCTGATGAAGTAACGATGATTTTGGTTTGATGTAATTTAAACTAAATGCAAAGTCCACGGCTACCCGCACCACGTAAATAATCCTATATTCTTCGCAGCTGTCTCGGATTTATCTAAAATAAGATTAATAGCCTACGTAGGCTATTAGGGAAATACCCTGCTTTTTTGGCGGTTTTTTAGGAAAAACCGGTATTTCATATCGATCAACCGGAAACAAGTTCTCAAACATTTCCGCTCATTTCCACGCATGCTCATAAACGTTAAGTGAAAATCTTTATGATCGCCTCCATCTTGTTTCATCGCTGATGAAGAAAATAACTTACTTGCTGAATGCCAACAGCCTCCTTTTAATCATGAATATCCAGGAAAATTGTTTAAAACTTAATATATCCTTGGTAAATTGTCTAATGAATTGTCAAAATGAGAGAAATAATTTCCTCGCGTTTCAAGATAGAATCTAGGTCAGTGGTTAGTGGAGTTAGCGAATACATGTAAAACTGTCTGTTAGTGTTTTGACCTGGCAGGGCTGGGCAAATTTACACCCCGTATGCACAGTATATGTAACACGTTACAACCCTGTTATATTCAAGCGCCTATTAACCCCATTGAATAAAACACCTTTTACCTCTCGAATTCGACTAAGTCTTTGAAACGGACATTTATCTACTTCAATTGTTATAATAATATGCTCAACGAAAAAAGAATTGAATGTTAGCTTTGATTTCTTTACCTTTTATCATTTAACCTTTTACCACACAACCACAAATTTTCACGCACTTAAGAAGAAAACGTTGCGATTAATTCCAAAAAGCGATTTCGGTAAACAGTAATAGGTCATGATTGATTGAATAGGGTTTAACGCAACTTTTAATAGTATTTCAATTATATCGGGGCGGGTGGAGCTCCTGACCATGGATGCCTGGTAGTTCAATACCAATACTACCACTACATCCTTATCGAGCCACTAGCTGCTCCTCCTACTTAAGTGTACGATTTACTCACTCATATTGATGAAGAATTCTCGCATTATTGAGCGCGGTTACTGATAAACCAGCAAAACCGCTCTCAGGACTTTCAGTCCTTTGATTCTGACAGGCAACCCCAGATATTTGAAAACTATTTTTCGTCATATTGTATTCAAACAGAATATGAGAGGAAATAAAAAAAATTAAAATCTGTAACATGAAAAAAACAACAACATCGATTATATTAAATTATGACGTCGGTGATTACGTTTTATTTATTGCTAGCCATTTAAAGAATTTGCTCGGCCACGGAGATTCAAGAAATCGTTCATAAAGCTTAGAAATGTGCACATAACTGCCAATGCCGAAGATCATCGAGTGTTTACGGTACAGAATCGGGTGCATTCGACTCGATCTTAAATTTGTAAAACACTAGAGAAATATCTCAAAATACTCTTTCTAGATACCTTTTCTCAAACCCTTCTTCTGTATATCGATATAAAGAAGGCTCTTGTTTGATACACGATAGATTGTTGAAACCGTTTTTAGCCCAAAATTGCGTAAAAATTCAATCCGCACAGAGTTTAATGTAAAAAACATCTAACGCTATAAATACAATCTTCTGCCACATGGAAAGTAGTTTGGACTGAATTACACGACTGCGAGTATTAATCAAAACGCCCGATGAACGCAAAGAGGACAGATGCGATATATGACTCGTTTTATATTCTAATGTACAGTACTTTCGTGTGAGAGATCTGAATTTGGCAAAATTATCAAATTTGCTGAGTGAATGGACAGAAAAAAATTAGATATATAATATTTTTGACAATTATTAATAATGTTTCATCATATTATATTTTTATGATAAAATAAGGTGTTTGTTTTATTCCGAAAAAATATAATTAATTCTAGAGATACAGTATTAAAACGGTCCGGTTAGACGAAGTTGCTCTATAAAGCTGATAAGCGAAGGTGTCGGTTTTACGCACGATTGGAATGTTTTGTTCAACGATTTAATTGGTCATTCATTGTATCACATTCGCACTTTTAATTTGGTCGTACTCGGATTTTGTGTCTATACATATTTACCTCATATACATGTAACAGAATGTCTGTATATCGCTTTGGAGAGGTGTGGATAATTAAACGACCGCCCGCCCTCTCTCACTCTCTCTCTCGCTCTCTTTTAATTCCTTTCTCGCGGGTAAAATATAGCTTTAAGGCTTTATTCATCTATGTAATTTTATAAACTTTGTATTAGTCAATATATATAAAGATGTATGTTTGTGTATTGATCGATTGTATCATTATAATATTATGATTGAATTTTCCACTCTTGAAAATGAAAGCTTTATCGATCTTACACGAAAATGAAATAAAAGAAAAAAATCAGACGAAATCTGTAAAAGCTCATCATTTGTCACGTGAATTATAAGCCAACGTGATGGCGTCATCAGAATCGTTTGCCCTGCTGAGCAGACCCTAGGTAGCGTGAAATGAACCAGAGCAGGGCTAAATCTATAAAAGCGGCTCTTGAACAGATTTATACAGGGAAAAAGTTTTAGGAAAATAGTATTGATATAGGAAAATTATCTGCTTTTCCTATATTTATAAATTTCATCTTCACGGTAAATGTTCTTTCTTCGTGTTAAATTTACTAAATTCAACATAAATTTAATCTAATATTTTATGTGATATGTACGTTATGCCCATCTTTGAAACGTCGGAATTTATCTGATGAGGTCGTTAGTCTTCGGGTATTGGCGATAATGAAGCCGTCGATAACAAAGCCGCCGTCAAAGCGCAGTCGGTAGCGCGTCAGACTCCTTATCTTCAACCATGGGATGTCATGAGTTCGATCCCAGGTGGCGGCAGATATTCTTTCCGACAATTGCCTCTCACCAATTGGTGGATAATCGAAAACGTAGGCTATTAATCTAATTTTAAATTAAGCTGAGACAGCTGCAAAGGCTATAGGGCCATTCACGTCGAGGGAATGACCGTTGGAATCTCGCATTTAGTTTGAATTAAATCAAACCAACGTCATCAGAAGTTGTTCGCTAGCCCGTCTTTAATTCTGTAAAGATAAGTCCAAAACTGCCGTAAGCGTTATAACGTATATAAACACTTGTCGTAGTTTTACGCTAACCATTTGACGTGGCATGATTCAGGACGTTGGCTGTTTGTTACCTTTAATTGACTTTTGGTTATATGCAAATGAGGTCATGCGATGTCGAAAGCCGAATTCCGTGATATCTAAGAATAACCTGGATTTCCGATGAACCTTTCCGATATAACCCATAAAAACCAATTTAAGCCTATTAGATTAACGCAAAGACAATATCTGACTCAACTCAAAGTATTAAATGTTCGTTTTGGCGAATTTTTCAGCACTTGGTAATTTTCTTCTTATCGAGATTTCAGAAACATCGAAACCTCCCTTTAAAGTCTTGAAGCATAACAGTTAAAAAGTCGGAAATTGAGAGCCAAAGATTTTCTTTCTTAATCTGTGCAAGAGCCGGCTAAAATTATGAGTTTATCAGTAGATGAATTCCACTGTTTCGTCGGTGAAATTATCGAGTGGCAATTAAGCAAGAAATATCGAGCTCTAAAGAAGCATTGAAGAAAAAAAGATTTTGGCGTTTCTTACAGGGGATAAATCACACTTTCTTTATGTGGTTGACATATCCGATCCAAATGACCTCCAGCTACTCTTCATACACCAGTTCACAGTTGGTGATGGAATACCTCAGTCTATAGATATATGCGGAGATGAGGTTGCAGTTGGTCTATCTGCCCAGACAAACGTTCTCGAGGGACACGTTCAATTCTTCCATGTGTACCAGAGAGGTTCAGCGGAATCTGATCTGACCCTAGACGGGGCCATTACAGGTAAAAAGAGTATGTAATGTATGTCCGCTTTTGGTGAATGGTTATTATTGTTTTTCTGATACCGTAAGTTTCATTTAGACCATATCTGAATATATTTGATTATTTTCCAGCATTTTTTCTTTCCTGCTTCATGCCTTTTCAGCCAGAACACATCTAAGTCGGTAGGCATGATTTGCTCATAGTTTTCAAACTCCTAATGGTTATTTTAATAGTCTCCGAGACGTATTCAGCGGGGGCGAATGTTCTAAGTATTCAAAAAAACAGGGCCAATTCTATATTAATAGGATTTGTATTATTTTGAAATCATTGCTTGTGAAGTAATCGTATTTCTAAAATCTACCTTTACCCAACTCTTGCCTTTTTGTTGTCAACACGGGAAAGATGACGAATAAGTTACAGATAAAGATCTACTCATTCAAAGGAGCAGTTCTCTTTGTGTCATTTGGTCAAGCTTGCTCTTGAACTTATGATTGTTGAGCTTTGCGTATGTTATATAAATGACATGTACACTGTATGACTATATGGGTATCAGTACAAATCTGTATTAAGTGTGTTTGTATCTGGTGAGGGATGTTTTCCCCGGCAAGTGGGTCAGGTTACAAGTGAAGGAAAAGCGACAAAACTATATACGTTTATTAGTGAATTAGACTCTGAATTCCAATGTACAAAAGTTTCAAAGATCTAAAAGTATTGATTTTGCCGATGATCGATACTTTTTTATGCTCTTAAAATCATCGTAAGGTAAAAGTGTAAACTAACGGTTTACGAATACTATAAAATTGTGTTAATTTTGGTCTTGTGAAGGAAATAATCATAAAATACTATGTGGTGAAAATGTTAAAATAGAGTTATGTTTACTGTAATAGTCAGAAATCATCGGGTAAAGCTCAAGTTTTGGCTCATATATACGAGCATTGAAAAAGAAGAAAATATCTCAAGCTTATCACTTAATTTTATATATCAAAATGACATTTTCATGCGGCTTCTTGACAGCAAATGAAAATTATTATTTTGGATTTGCGTTTAAAAAAATGGGAGCAAGGGTTTCAATCTTTCAGTCTGAAATATGTCAACACTTATCTCAGTCCCAAAATTAAAAAAAAAGTATTAAGCGAGTCCAGTGTAGGTGTAAAAGAATTTTCCGAAGTAAGGATAGTCACTTATACGCTTGTGCGACCTGTTTAATATTTTTGTATTTAAATTTAAAGCAATTGAACTAGACAGCTGCGGGCTAAACACAGTTTATTGTCAGGAAATTAACATTTATTGTACAAACAATTTTACTGACGATGATTTAGATCATTTGAAAAATAGATCCTACACGCCTCTTCACGCCTTGTGTTGTTTTAGTGTTGAAGCTATTTTTCCATACATAAAATTGACCAGAAATAAGTTTCATTAACAAATATAAATATCATATCAGTCTTTCATTATATATTAACAGTGGGGCCACACCCAAGCCATATAAAGTATGCGCCAAATTGTGATACTCTTGTCGTAGCTAACGAGGGCCAAGCTGGAAAAGATCAAGGTGGAGTTTTCACGGATCCTGAAGGAAGTATTTCTCTCATTGTAAATGAACGCACAGGCAACCCATCCGTCCGTTTAGTTGACTTTAGTGACTATAATATTGGGGCGTCTAAATACAAGTAAGTCTAGATTGTTAAAGCGGGCTTTGACATGGCAAAGAAGTGTCCGATGACCCATAATTTAAGATAGACCTGAAAAGTGATCACTTTTGACAAAATATTTGTATCAAAAGGTTTTAAACGGAGATAATAAGAAATAAGAATGTACCCTGTCTCGATGTTTACAATATCGCCGTTGTTTGTTTTTATTTTTGCCTAAAATTTAAGTCATATTTTCCATCCAAGGCAGGAAAAAAGGTTTAAACAATATATCGTTTATTTGGTCACTAAATCGAAAACAAGGACCCTCTTGATACAAATATACGATATGAGGGTATGAGTGAATTTCTCTGGAAAGAGTATTTTCTTACTAGTTTCAACTGATTGTTAACATATTGAAATGCACCCGATTCTCTACTGGAAATATTCGCTTATCTTCGATTGATTGTTACATGTCTATGTGCAGATGACTGATCTTTACGGACGATTTCGTTAATCGACGTGACCTAGCTAATTGTGTGAATTACTAGCGAAAGTCATAAGTCATTGGCGTCATAGTTTCATGTAAAATAACTTTGAATTATGGTAGGTCACAATTCAAAATATCAAAACTGCTTACCGCGTAGAACTATTTTGATCTCATATTTGTCAATCGCCATATTTATTTATGTTTTTGGGCCTCGAGTAAAGTTTTCTTATTAATTTTGTTAGGTGTTTTGGGGAAAGATACGGCTTTAGTAATTATAATTAAATTTTTTGTTTGGTTGTTTCTATTTTGCATAGACTAAAAGTCACAAGTTTGGGCAAATAAACGTCACACCAAAGAAGCCGATAAAAAGCTGACGTTTATGATATGGTTTAATAATTATTTGTTTTAAGCATGTTAAACTAGTGTAATAGCAAAACCTTGTCATGAGTAACTTACTTGAAATATGTAGTATATACATTGTTCATAACCCCGTGAACAGTATAGAAAAAAGTCTATTTGCATTACAAATCTCTATTTTATTATTCAATTCCAGTCTGTAATGACGATGTTTTATAGAGTCTACCAACAAAAGCAAAATCTTTTCATTTTATGTCTAGTGTTGTAAGCAGTTATTTAGATCTATCTATATTGATGTTGCGTTAACCGCTCTACATTCCATTCTTCAATGTCTGACATTCTGATTCTCTATTTTCTATACTGTCAATGATTTAGCCACAGCCCATTAAGCATATAGACTCACATTCATTTGAGCACATGTACATGTTCCGAGTGTACTTCGTTTTTGTTTTTTTTTTTTTTTTCGTAAATTTATAAAATAGTTATAAATATCTGTTTCAAAAGTGAATTTTTAGTAAAGCGTGAAGAAAGAAACATCGTCTGACAAGTATCTTTTAGGACTCACAGAAAAAAGGAAACATTTATTTTGATTATTTTGTCAATTTCTTTTCGATTTAAAGAACCAAAAAGGTTTAAAAATATAGGGAAAAAATGATTCTCATTGGACTGCACATCGGTTTGAAGAGTAAAACATATCACCAGATTCAGCTTATTTCAATTTTATTTCAAGGGTTTTCATGAAAATTTAATTAGGAAAAATTAGATACTTTTCCGATTCTGTCGTCGTGTTAAATCTACTAAATTAACTATAAATGTAGTTTAATGTGATAAATTCCATTTGCGCTACTTATCGGAATTTATCAGATGAGGTCGTTAGTGGGTAATTTCGACAACAAATGAATTGTTAGCGGAAGCAAATTATATTATTGATACGTTAAGGAAACCACAAATAAAACAATTTTCGATGTAATCGACAGATAATATATTCACCCGATGTTTTCTGGTTTGTTTCGGGTGTACTTCTTTGACTTAATTGCGCCTCGTAACGCGAAATATTTTTTGTTCCTTTTCCTTTTTTTTTTGAAGTTATGAACAGTCATTTTCATTACGAAATCAGCTTAATGACATTCTTTTAAATGTTTTAAACGTATTACAGTTAGACATCTGAAAATTGATTATTTTCTTATGTAATATTTTCATTAAAAATGTTCAAGAGCCGATTTAAGAAGGAGGATTTTTCAGAGTTTGGGAACATTTGCGTGGACAAAGATTTTCTTCTCATGCTTCTTTTTTTCATAGACAAACCTTTTAAGTATCGATATACTCATGTATTTCAAAACATAAAATAATTATGTATTTTCTATTAATGAAAATTCGTTTACAAATAAAATAAACATTGACATTTACTTTTATCTTTAAGTGAAATGTTCGTGCTTAACCTATATGGTATTATTAAACCTATACCAAAACATGATCAAAATAACAATAATACAGACTAAATTCGAATTGTGCACAATTTATGATATTTCGCAGTAATGCTGAAAAGAAAAGGCTGTTTCGCTAACGCGATGTGGCGTTTAACTTAGAAATAAGTTTTATTAATTGACTGTTGTCATGCTGAATCCGAAATATTCCCCGTTTTGGCAGCAAAAGTAGACAAAGATGAGCCTGCACTTAAATGCAGTCTCATCTTGGTCTACATCTCCTGTTTGTCCTTTGATAGACATCTGCGATCGGTCAATTCATCTGAACCCATTCCGGTTAAGTCCAAACAGCTATGCAGTACATTCCTATATTCATATATTTCTTAATTGTAGTTTGAAAACAAATGTTTACCAATTTACTCATTTCAGCGCTAATATTCGAGTTCCGTCTTTGTATGTACCTTTGTCTACCCATTCCCCATCAACAACAATTTCTAGAGATTTTGAACCTGAGAATATTGCAGTAACAGCTGACGGTAGGACAGCTTGGGTTTCTCTACAGGTAAGCTTTATTTTTGTTGTTTGATTGTATATCATTTTTTACGAATCCTCGGTCTAACTTAATCCAACAAGGTTACATCTTACATTTTAGAAAGGTTTGAAAATCCAGTGATTGAAACAACTGATAACACATCTACAATTCAACACTCACTTTAAAATGTTTTTATGTCTGTTAGTTCAACTATTCGTGTACAACCATTTCATTTCATGAGTAGAAACTGTAGTTGTTTACAAATGTCGTTTCCAGGATAATAATGCAGTAGCGGAAATAGACATTAACAGCGCTGTAGTTGATGGAGTTGAACCTTTATCAAAGAAAGACTGGTCGACACTGTCAATTGATACAAGCGACCGAGATGGCGGTACTTTAGTTTATCGTTTCTGCTTGGAAAAAACGCATTTACGGCTTATGTTGCGTCTGAATACTTCTGCTTATCTATGTATAAAGCTTAATGCTTCACCCGCCACTACCATTGTCGCAACACAATGTTGTTCATGTTACATGTTCTAGAGATAAAGAAGATACTGCATAAGTGACCATGAAATACCCAAATTATGAAACGTTAAAAGCAGATAAAACAAAGCTTTGTCGAGGTTTTATCTGTTTTTTGTTTTTTGTTTTTTTTTATACGAGTTTAACAGATTCGGTATTTTTATAAGCATAAATTCAATATTCTATTTATAACATCGCGTAAATCCTTGAAATATAGCACGTTAAGATATTCCTCGAGACATATTATAACGCTGTCTGTAAAATGAAGTCATTGTGTGCATTTAATGACGTCATAGTAACGCTTACAAAAACGCGTTACCACATGCTTCAGTCCATTTACATAGTTTTCACACTTACACCAGTGTAGTATCATAAATATTCAACGGCTTTTTTTCACTCCCGAGTCGTAGGTCAGGTCATTTGAAAGACATTAAACATGATTAGATTTAATACATCTTCAATCATGTTTTAGCACGCCCTTTGTCAATAAAATCACTATATATAAACTCTTTGTGAACTGTCAAATTAGTTGTCGAATCGTTTTTGATGTTTGAATGGGGTTTAACGCCGCTTTCAACAATCTTTCAGTTATATCGCGGCGGCTGGAGCACCTAACAATGGATTCCTGGTATTTCTCGCACCAGTACTACCACTACACCCTTTCCTAGCCTCCAGCTGCTATCCCACATAGGCTTACGATTATCTGCCCATTGGTGGTAGACATTCACATGCGATAACTCGAATATATATAGTCAAGAAATCAGGCCGATTATCAAAGTGATTCGTTAGGGTTTTACTCAAATCAGCGCTCTTTACCGTTTTCATGCTGAATTATAAAACAAGGTGCTGAAAGCACTGGAAGCACCAAATGTAGGCAATCATTTCTTTTGAAAATTTGTCAGGTAAACAATACTGCTTTAAAAGAGACAAGCAGGTGGTGTAGAATAAGATTACACTGCACATATGTGCAGGCTGATCTTTGTCTAAACCTCCTGCCAAAGCAGGAATGTGTCGGGTTCGACATGACATTGGGTTCACATCTCTTGGCTATTAGAAATTCACATCACTAAATTGCACATTATCGCCTGGCCTATGTAGCGGGTTAAACTGCTTATTCTTTGCTACGCACAACTATCTATGTAACAAAATTCCACTCGACTGCCCTGTTCCTTACCTATCCTCTCCTTGAACTTAAAATACCCATTTCTAAGTGTTTTGAAAGAAAGTTCCTTAACCCATTACCAGACCAAAAACTTTACACTGGTCCTCATTGAAATAAGTTTCATTTCAAAGTACCTATAACTTGAAATAGTTATTCCGGTCTTTTGTTGGAAACATTAGTGAAAGGGTGAAAATTCCTCTTTTCAAGCTTTTTTTCTCTCCCTTTTTCAGTGATGTTGATTTCTAGCTGATTTTTTAAGGTCGATAAATGTCGGGTTTGTGTGGACATGTATTTAACCTTTCCTGTTCGAACCCTGTTTTTTACGATCCTTTGATATTGTTTTTGGGAAAATATTGTAGAAAAAGAAGAAATTGCTTTTAACAGGCAATATCTTCTACTTAGATAATATTTTCTACCCCATCGAATGATGTTTTTCAATATTAATTCCACTGTAAACGTTTCGTCTGCAGCAGCTTTGAATTTGGACAGGTCTAAAATTTGGCAAACAGAAAAAGGTTAAACCAGAGCTTCCTATCCTTCCTTTTCTTCCCAAAAGGAAAATAGCGCAGTAGCAGAGCTAAGCTTGGATAATTATACTGTGACAAGAATAAAACGACTTTCGAACAAAGACTGGACTGGTATTCCAGTGGATGCAAGCGATCGGGATGGAGGTAAATAATCCATCACCAAATAACATAATTTTAGACTGCACGGAATTTTCAGCGAATGTAAATACATGTAATATTTGTTGTGAAAAAAGGCGAAAAATATCAATTTAATAACGTCACTGGGCATGCACAATATCGTATCTACAGCTTAAATAGAGTTGTAATTACGTCTTTGCACGACAACGACGATGAGACATTTTGCTATAGACATCGGTTTCCTCTTCTTAAAATAGTCCTTGCCCTGCAGCGCGTCCAAACACGGAATGGTTTTGTAAGGGGGTTCGTTGAGCATCTTAGAGATTTAGATCTACACTGAAGCGGCTCTCGAACACATTTTCATAAAAAATTGATATTTGAAAATTATCTGCTCTTCCAATAGTTCTAATATCATTTTCACGATAAATATTCTTTCTTGTTAAATCTACTGAGTTCCCTTTATATTGATTTATATGTGATATATTCCATATGCTCTACCGTGAAACACCGGGTTTATCGGATGAGATTGTTAGTCTTCGGGCGATGCCGATAACAAATACATTGCTAGCGGAAGCTAATGACCTAATTGATACGTCATAGAAACCAAAAATAAGGCAATTGACAAATAACGTATTTACCCGAAGATACCGCCTCCATTTGGGCTGTACTTTGTTGACTTATTTGGCGTCTCGTAACGCATAATATTTTTGCTTTTTTTTAAAGTTATGAACAGTCATTTTCATTACAAAATCAGGTAAATCACATTCTTTCGAATATCTGAAAGTATTGGTTCTATATTAGCCACTGTCATACTCAACCTAAAATAGTCCTGTTTTGGCAGGGGGTATAGTCAAAGATCAGCCTGTGTGTACATGCAATCTAATCTTTGCACACACCTATTGCTTAAGCCAGAGAGGTTTATAAGATCCGTTTTTCAAAAAAAAAAAAAAAAAAAAAAAAAAAAAAAAAAGAAAAAAAAGACGAAGAAAACAACCAACAATAGGTGCTTCCGGTACTTTAAGTCCTTTAACTGTTTTCAATTCTATAGAGAATTTTCACAACATGACACGGCTTAATACAAACCGGAGGCTCCCGGCTCGAGACTCTGCTCCTCCTGGCAACTTGTTTCGTATGAAGCAACTTGGTCCAATGTAAGCGTTCTGAAGTACAGCGGAAAATTTTGAACTTTGATATGACATCCATTAGAATTGCTGTTCTGCATCCGCAAAGTCTGATCAGAGTCTGTACTATTCGTGCATTATATTTGTCAATTTATTTTTGATAACAACACATGAAACTAATAAATTCACTGAATTTCACTGAAAGGCTATCCATACTGCTAAACCTTTTTCTGTTTCCAAAGTTTTGACCGGTTAAATTTGAAAGAAGTTGCATACGAAAAAAAAACTAGGCTTTGATTCGGTAAAGATTTATGTCTGAACTCTATGCAGGAGAAAAAAATGTCGCGGAGGTTCATTCGTGTAGGAGAGCCATTGACCAATCGCGACTCTCAATAAAAAAACAATCGACCATTCAAATCCTTCATTTAGACCATAAGTGAACTTTGAACTCGGATATTTTCGTGAATCATTTTGTTGGTTTTGTGACTAATTCGTCGTTATTACTGCTGGCACTAGCCATTTTGTTGTTATGTTGTTGCATGTTACTTACTCCTTTTTTCAAAATAAACGCCGTTTAATATCGAAGTGGAATGTCCTGTTTGAGTCGATGGAAGAGGCCAGCGGAGTCAGTAAACTAGGTCAGCGATCCGTCAATTTCAATTCTTGGAATCCGAAACTTTCGACCCGTATCAGTCTGCTAGAACAACGCAGGCTGACAAGGGTAGGGATATTTTGCTGAACACATATTTTCTGACGGTCCACCTCTCGTTGGTCTTTGCAACCTGAAAAGTATAAATCCATTATCCCTTTCCTGAAAAATCATAATTTGTCAATCAATTTTAGATAACCCAATTTCTAAAAAACAACCCAACCCACTCCTACATTGACCCGCATTTTGACGTGTGAAGAATGTAGTGTGGAATGCAGATTGAGACTGTAACAAGAATTACTTCTATCTTACCTTGTTTTCTGGCTGTATTTTGCACTATTGAATTAATATCAGCGGGAATTGTACAATAAATAGAACATTTTTTAACTGTTACCGGTTTTAAAATATTGTCGTCTGGTTTAGTATCTTCTCCCCGCCTCTCTCATTTTACTGCTCGAGGTTTTTTGTCCAGGACTTTACTACAATCTCTTTAGCTATAATGCTACCTTTCGATCTATTCTTATAAACATGTATTTGCGTATCTGCAAGCGATTTTCTCCTTCGTCGCTGATCATCGTTTGATCTGAGTGTATTTGTTTGCCAACCCATTACGAGACAACAAAATTTAAGACTGCTCTGAATTGAAAGACTTTGTAGAAGACAATTGAAAAAAAAAATATTTATATGTTCTTTAAAACCTTTGTCTATATTGGTAGAAAACGTTGTGGATAGTAAAGAAATTGCGTTTAGCAAGCAATTCCTTCATTTTCTGATACGATTTTAAAGTCCTTTTCCTGATGGGTCGTGGAAGAGTGAGATTGTGTCGGAACGGGTTAAATTACCCAAAGTTAATTGTTGTTTCCATTGTTATCGTCTGAAAAAAGGTGTCCATCGAAGAGTACACAAAGGTCTCCAGTCTATGCGCCAGCCCGGGAGAGTCGAGACAATTACAATTAACAAAAAGACATTCTTAGTTACTGCTGATGAAGGACAAACGAAGTCCTATACAAACGCTCTACATGGCTTCAACTGGAATGACTATACAACTGCAAGGACAATCGGTAAGGGCAGTTTTTATTACCTCCTTTTAGATCACCTGACCGAAGGTCATGGTGAACTTTTGCGCTCGTATTTCGTCCGTCGTCGTGCGTTAACTTTTTAAGGGTTGTATAGATTATGGATCCAGGGTAAAAATTAGTCTGTTCGTGGACGTCACAACTTTACCATAGGCTTTAATAGTGAAAGTTTTAAAATATTCTTCACCCGAGATCGCATTGAACTTTGATATGTGGTATGCAGCAGCATCTGGTGAACGTATATCAATATTGTATAAATAATGGCCTCAGGATAAAAATTAGCCCGTTCCCTGACATCCTAAGTTTAACATAGGTTTGTATAGTTAAAATTAAAAAAAATCTTCTTTTAAACTGATAGGTCTAGAACTTTGAAAGCAAGTATTTGGTATGTAGCATCATCTGGTAGATAGTTATCAGAATTGTATAAATTATGGCTGCAGGGTCATAATTACCCAATCGCTTCACAAGTTTTACAAATTCCTTATATAGTACCATTCTAAAAATCTTCTTCTCACAAACATGAGCGTCTATAGCTTTGATAGTTGGTATACATCCTTATCTGCTGAACATCTATCACCATTGTATGGCCACAGGATCAAAATGAGACGTCACAGGTTTAGCATATGTTTGTATAGTGAAAATTTTTAGAAAATCTTCTTCTCTCCAACAAAAAGGCCTAGAGCTTTGGTATTTGGTATGTAACATGATCTAGTGGACTTTTATCTGTTTTCGTGCTCTTTGGACTCAGGTGACCGATAAGGCCCTATGGGTCTCTTCTTCCAAAATGTGGCCGTTTTATATCGAAATGGAACTTCCTGTCAGAGGCGGTGAGAGCGGTGAGAGCCACAGGGACTTGTCACAATTGATTTTTATACTATATACGTAAATACAGACAAGGGGTTAAACTTAACAAAAAGTACAAAAGTACCGGTAACGAATGAAGTCATCCTTCTGAAGTCGATTTTTCTCATTCTTTTCGGATGATGCATAAATATGAATGAACGTGAATAATCTACACGATAATTAAAAACTTTTGAGCTATCGTGATATAAATTTTGAAAGACAAACTGGATTATCAAGCGAATCGACGGTATCGACAGTAGTTGGTCTGACAAAACTGTGCAAAGCTGGATATGGAGGTTCTCTTAAGAGATGAAGAGAATAGTTTTTGTTTTCATTGAGGTATGAACCGAAAACCCTAATCACACTGTATGAAATCGCAAAGCGGATTCATACATTGTGTGATTATGTTTTTCGGTTCATACATCCATGAAATCAAAACATATTCTCTTCATTTCTTATAATATAATAGCACCGAGCGAGAAAAGCAAAAGCTTTACACATTTTGATACCTTTTTGTATCGGACTATTTTGTGCGGAGGCATACAAAATCGCTGCGTACTCAAAATTTTGTTCATTGAGTTATGAATATATTTTTTCGATCAGAACGCTCGCTTTTGCTAGACGAAACTAAAAATAAAATTATTCACCTTACAAGGCTAAATATCAATTCCTAATCTAATATCGACCTATTTCACCCAACTTGGTTTTAGAATATTCACTTAATAAAAAATAATGCGTAAAATAGCAGTAATAGAGGGCACACAGCTGAATATCATAAAGATTATTGAAAGGTATTAATCTGAAGTCACAATTACATAACAATTTCGTTCGATGTGAGAGAAGACGATTGTTTGTTGGGAAATCGAGTTGACATCAACCGCGAAATCGCGCTATCGTAAACGTCCAATGAAATTAATTGTAAGAGGAAGGTTGAAAGGTAAAGGTACACAGTTTTGTCCGACTCGATTTATTCGACAATCCTGTCTGTAATTCACGAATGATTGCACTGTTTCTTTTCCTTGTATATCATTTATTTATGTTTACATTTGGGTATAATTTGGCATTAAATCTCCAAATTTGACATCAGAACGGGGACTTCATTCGTACAAGGTATGGTCGTACCCTCTTTCAAGTTCAATCCTTTCTCTATATTCATGCATATAGTCTGACAAAAAATCAATTGTGACAAGTCCCTGTCGAGTCTGTAGTTGGGTCAGCGAAGGTCTCCAATCTCTATGCAAGTTCAATGGCATTCAACCTTACTGCACGTATATTATTACTCAGTAACAGCAACTTCCGATTAACCTCTGCTTGATCAAACCGCTTTTTGAAGTATTTATGCTATGGAGCTTCACGGAGTTCCTGTTCGTCTGTTACGTCAAAAATGTTGAAAGTAGGCAAAAGCTTAATTGACCAATCGCCGGCCCCGTTCAATTACTCTGTTGTACCCACCCATTGACTCCAACAGAAATAGCTGTTTCCATTTTAATCGGCGTTATTTGAAAAATTTTGTTGCAACTAGTTTGTAATACAAAAAGTAGAATGATTTGTTGGCGACCTTAGCGTTTTTGTAGACTTGCATAGGATTAGATTCCTTACACAAATTCGAAAAGTAAGAATATACATGACTGTTTCCATATGACTTCTAAAAGCGGCTCGTGAAAAAAAAAATGGATGAAAAATTCTGGCTTTCACATTTCGAATTTCTAACTGCACTTTTTCAGCCGTTTGAAAGTAGGGAATTAAACTAATTTTGTGAAAATGGCTGTTGATAAAGTTAAAGTAATATCTTCCCCTCAAAGCACAACATAATTAATAAGAAAATCCTATTTAAGGTCCAAAAGCAAAAATAAATATTATGATTGAAATTATAGATCAAATAAATCTACGCGGTTAACACACAATTCAGAAAGAAGCTTCATTGTTTTAAAGCGGCAGATTTAAAAGTTTGATACAGATAATGTGTCCGCTTCAAATAGTATTAGTGTCATTTTCACGATAAATATTTTTTCTTCGTGTTTAATCTACTAAATTCATTATACATTTGATTTAATGTGGTGTATGCCCTACTTTGAAACATCGGAAATTATGAAATTAGGTCATTAGCTTTAAGCTAATATCGACTGAATTGCTAGCGGAAGCCATATGGCGTAATTGATACGTCATATAAACCACAAAAAGGGTAAATTTCGGCACAATTGACATTAATATATTTATCCGTTTCCAATCGGGTTGAACTACCTTGATTTATTTGGCGTTTCGAAGCGCGAAGTATCTTTTCTTATTTTCCTTCTTTTTTCAAAGTCATGAACTCGCAATTCTATTACAAAATCAGCTTAATCACACTCTTTCAAAATTCTGAATGCTTTAGTGTTAGAAATTTGTCTTTGCTAATCTGTGCAGAGCCGCTTTAAATTTTAGTATAGTTTACGTCGATGATATCGTTTTAACTTCGTTAGTCATCCAAACAACTAGCGTACAATTCCGCTCGCTTAGGGTGATTATTGAAATCGCCCGCAAAGTTAAGTCATCAGCGCCTGTGCATATAACGGTTAAAACCGAAAACAAGCGGATATTTCCTATGAAGAATCGGGTGCATTCGACCCGATATAAAAATTTAAACAAAAACATGTCGAAACCGGTAATAATCAAAGTAATGAAAGTACTGAGAAGTTGGAATGCGCTGAAAGGGTCATAACTCACATTCATTTATTACTTTCCGAGTAAGCCTCCCTCCTTTTAACTTAAGCCAGCATTCCCATTCGTGTACATACATGTATGTGCGTGAATTAAACAAAAACATAAATCCACATACAGAAATAAAAAACTAGCATTGTCTTAACTCATTTCAAGACAGTGACGCTTTTAAATGACCCTCATTATGAAAGCTTTGGAAAACATTGTGGAAAATGAAGAAATTGCTTGTAACAAGCAATTTCTTCATTATCCACAATGTTTTCTGTCTAAAAAGACAAGGCTTTTAAAGATTTCATCAACTTACAATTGTCGTCTGCTACTTCTTTGAATTTGGACTGGTCTAAAAAAATTTGTGTTGGAATGGGTTATAAGCTCGTGTCACGCACAGCAAAATTAGAGTTTTCACGCATAACATTCTCCTTTTGATCAACTATAATACGTGGACTTCTTTTAGAATCTTGAAAACAGAGAATAACAGCTTCTACAATCAATGACCTCGATGATTATTTGACCCCCAACTCGGCCAATTCTTTAACGATCATACCAAACTCACGTAGATTTTCACTTTCAAGCTTATGAGAATACGTTGAAATTTGCGGAAATGCGCGGAAACTTGTTTCAGGGTGATCGATTTGAAATTAGGAAAAAAAAATATTCAAAGCGTTGTGAGTAAAATTCAAAAGAAAGAAAGAAAGAAAAAGACGTTAACCTTATTGTTTGCACATGGTAGTTTTGCCCTTTTCCTAAAAATTCCTATAATATGATGAAGATGTATCAAATTTTATTATATTTCTAGCTATGAAATCTTGGGATTTCCCAGTGTAATAAATTTTGATATCATCATTGGTGATGATATCAACTTTCATTCCGAAAATTAGGAACTACTTTTATTTTCAAAGGGCCAGCTCGCTCGGTTACCTTACATTCAATTTCTTGGGCTAAAAATCAATTAAAAACAGTAGAATAAGAAAAAATTAACGAACATAACTACAACACCTAAATAAACTTTTTGTTAACAACTGGTTTGAAACAATAACGAACCTTGATGCTTGTGTTATCACAGATGACTCAAATAAATGCATAATTTTCCGTAACGTCCAAAATTATTCCTCGAATACTGATGATATTGCAGTTAAAGTGATAGACACTCAAACCTAACCCGCATGAGCTTGTTTTGTACGCCCAAGTCAGGAGACTGAATGATCACAGACTGCCTATCCTATGATTCTGTCGAAGTCCAAGTCATGAATCGTCGATCGATGTTCGAAATATCCCGGGGCCTTTAGATCGGCGATCAGATTGTCGCCCTTAGATACAGTATATGTTTCGCCCAAATTATTTTTGTGCCTGACACTGCAAATCTATAAGTGTCTTAAAATACAGACTTTTCCTCAAAAATTCCTTTGAAAAACTCACCCGCTTGGAAATAAAATCCAAGATGGCGAACATAAATTATTGAATTACAAAATCCTTTGATATTAATGCGCACGGTTTCTAGGGCCGATGACGTCGAATATGATTGAAATAAATCAGCAACTATTGAAAAATAAAACTCTTTCGAATATAATAAATAGAATAATCAACTGGTTATTTTTTATATAAAAAATCTCTCACTCGAATACCTTGTTATGCGTTAGGAAAACTCGTCCTTCGGACTCGTTTTTCAACGCCTAACAACGGATTCTCGTGAGAGATTTTTCATATAAAAAATAACAAGTTGATTATCCTCTATATCTTCGGCGCCCTGTAGTCGCGCGATTTCCTGATTCGTTATTCGGCTTTAGAACCGTAAAAAATCTTAAGTAAAACGAATCAAGCCGAAAGCTAGATGACACTTGTTGAAATTTGATGTATTATTATTGATTTAAACTTGTAAATAACGACATAATTAAGCGTAATTATTTAGTAAATAAGTAGAAACCGGAAGTTGATATGTTTACATTCTAATTTTCAAAATCTTCTACTTTCGTTTTGCATCTATTTGATTTTTATTGAGTAAAAGGTATAAATCCCACAATAATCGCGTTTGCTTGATGCCTACGATCCCCTTTAATCGCTCTAGAATGTTTTAAAGCACTGGGCGGAGTGATTATTGTAAAAATACATTAAATTTTGCAACCTGAGCCATATTTGCCTATCTATGGTCACATGACTACCACATGTCACTTGCGATCACGTGATTACCAAACATGGGACGGCGAATCACAAAAACAAATTCCTGCGCTGATTATTACCTTATTTTTCAATAATTTAATGCAAACTGAAGCATGTTTAGAAGTCTCTTAACGAGTTTTTGTATCATCCTTTACACGTGCCATTTTATTGTCTTCGGCTACATCTAACTGATTGTCCGTGGGAAGTTGAGATGAGAAGTAACCCGAGGTGTATTCATATCTAAGAGATAACGTGATATGTGTTATCAAAAAAAGTTGTCTTGTGTCCATTTTGCGGTTTTATTAAATCTAAGTTGGAATTGCTCCGCATTCCAACTTAAAAACCGCTCTCTGAGGATCTTTACTCACACGCTCTTTTTGCACGTTGATTATAAGAATACTCTCGTTTGCTTAACTGTCAAAAAAATGAAAAACACACACGAAATATCAATAAAACGATAGTATTTTAACGGATTTTTTCTTCGTCGGTAGGATCTGGCTCTATAAAAAGAACGAGTAGAGCATTCATTTTTACTACGAAATCAGAGTAATACTTTTCTTTCAGATATCAGAAATCATTTAAGTTATGAATTTGGAAATTGAAAGCAAAACCTAATTTTCCTGAAAAGCTATTGAATAGCCGCTGTAAAGTGGTACTTATAAAAACGAGGTTTCGTCATGATTCCATGTAAAATGGCTATTTTAATCAAACTTGTGAAATTTGATTTAACGAAGGTAATATCTGAGTTTATCATTACCTTTCAAATGAGTTTTTGTAGTAAGATAGGCAAAGCCCTAATAGAATTTAGAAAAAGCGACGTTTTCTAGTTCGTATTAAAGACAATTTCACCTGTCCAGTAAAAATAGTAAATGTATCCAATCAGTGTAATCCCCTCAAGCGCGACACGTAATGAAAATAACTTCTTTATTACTTCAGCGGCACAGATTGAAGACCCAGATTTAAAAGCACTTGCTTCAAATGATGAATTATTAGGTAAGTAAGAGTAATACACTAAAAACAAAATTGGGCAAAACTAAAAATGTTTCGGGACAATGCGAAGAATAGCGATTCAAGCTAATATAAGTTTGAAATTCCAAATGTTTTATGTAACGTTGTTTTCTTTTTTATTTTTCAGTCAATTATGCTCTCGCGACCACTTCTAATAAGCGACCACTTTCATTTAGCGGGCAGCATTAAAATTTCTCTTCCAAAAACAAAGAATCATAATTTGGCGATGTTGTTAATTAAAATAACAAAACCTTATCCCATAGTTGTGGGTCTCATAAGAATCGTCTTAGTGAGGCAGTTCTAATGAGTCCCATCAACATAGGGTAAAGTGACTATCCTGCATTGATTTGTGTATGCTGTCGAACCGGTCCTTTATATTTTTCACTAAAAGTGTATTAAACGACCACATTTTGGCAGTCCCTTGACAAGTTTAACTGTTCTTTGTCCATCTTCATTGAAATAGAATTATGTTTGATTTGAGTTCAATACTATATTGTGCTTCCTTCGAGAATCGCCTCGAATAAATGACCAAACCTGAAAAACTTAATTGTACTATGTAATATCATTTCGTTTTAATTTCGTTCTAATTTTCAATGAACCAAAACGAAAATCTTTTAGATATTCATGTTCGTTTTAAGCTTTTATTGGATTTTGAAACATTTACCTAGACATTAGTCAGAAACAGTAAAAACATGAAATTTGCAACTCGAAATACATGTACACATTTTGATCATAAGTATGATAGTTTTACTCACATAATTTTTTCTCTTTTTTTCAAATTAATTAGAATCAATTACTTGTGTAAGGCGCTGCAAGTTAAATGTTGTTGTTTCCCGCTTTTTATCAAATTTCTTGTTATTGGTAAGGCCGCCTACAGGTTAGCTCTATCGATGGTAAGAATCCATTCACCCAGATGTATACACATCTCGAGGCTTTTGGAGGGCGTGGCTTCTCTATTTGGGATACCTCTGATTTTACCCAACCAATATTCGACTCTGAGGGGACATTAGAAGAGTACATGGAGGCCTGGGATAAAACCGTCTTCAACACTGACTACCTGAAATCCACGGAAACATACCAATCCCCGGAAATAATGAGAGACTCTGTTTCAGACAATCTTGTAAGTAGAAAAATTATTGACGAATCGCCAGCTCGCCCATTAACTCCAACAGGAAGTTTCGCTTCGATTTTTAAACGGCGTTATTTTGCAAAATTTATGGTCAGTAGTAAAATGATTGGTTGGTGACCTAAACATCGTAACTACAGCTTGAATAAGCTGTAATTACGAAGTTTTAAATCGCCAACCCAACGAAAAAGGTTAACAAAAATGGCGGCCAATTACGGAGTTAAAAGCTCAGGTCCGAGCTGAATAAATGTTTTGATTGGTCGGTTGATTCATTGATTGACAGCCGCGGTTGGTCAATCATTCATTGTTATTCGATTATTGTTAAGTTTTATTTGTTAGACTAAGTGGTTTCAGCTCATTCGATGATTTCAATATACTGGCCAAACTTGACTAGATTTTCTGAGAATTTGATGGTTGAATACACCGCAAAAGGAGTGTGATTTTAATAAAATTAATACAGAGTTTTGTCTCTTGTCTGCTGTGCTCCTCGCATTTACATGTATATATATATTTAGATTTCACACAAAAATCAGAACAAGTAACAACAAATAAGCAAGAGTGCCAGAACGGTCCTCAGTGATTCACCTGAATTTCATGTTCAAAGAAAATAATGAAGTTAAGATATATACATGTATTGGGCTATTAGGTCCATCTTACTTCGCCCATATCTATAAGCCTACTAAAATTTCAAGAAGAAATATGTTAAAATTTAACCCAAGGAACATTCATACCAAATTTAGTTGAAACTAGTCCTGCTGCTTCAGGGTAGTAAATGCTTAAAGATATTAAAGCGACTCTGGAACAGATTCCTTAACTTCAAAATTTCCAACTTTAATTCTTTCATATATTTCAAAGAAGTTGACTAAGCTGAATCTTTTCAGGAAAATGACTGTTTATGACTTTGCAAGAAAGAACAAGAGCAAAACTATTTGCCTTTATGTTACATAAAATTAGCCAACGAAGTACGCGCAGAATGGAACTCGTCGTTATGGCACATTGCCTTTTGGATTCTATGACGAATTAATTACCTCGTTGACTTCCGCTGGTAAATTTAGTCGTCATCGACTTGTCCCGAAGACTAAAGCCCTCTCCCAATTAAATCCGGTGTTTCACAGTAGGGAATTAAAACGCAAACCAATGTGAATTGAGTAAACTTAACTCGATAAAAGAACACTTAGTCAAAATGACTATTTAAAAAAAAGAAGATATTTTTCCTTTATGAATTTCATAACACCAATCTGTAATAGTCAATTTAAAGTTGAAATAGTACAAGCCTTGCCACGCTCAAAGATATGAAATTTATATTAATGTCATGAACAGAATTTGAAAAGTGTCACCAAAGTAACATTTCTGTAAAGATTATCGAAAGAATAAATGGCAAGTTGAATTCAAACCCAGTCCTGCTTAGCCTCTGGTCCATGTTTTGGTGCTTTCAAAAAAGCCGTTAATTCTATACATTAAAAATACTTAAGCACTCCCAAAAAAGATTTCGGAAAAATGTTGTTGAAATTAGCTGCTTATTTTCCTCGAGGCAGATGCTTAAAAATTTCAAGGGTCCTTCAAATGAAAAATTAATATGCCAATCAAATTACGTCAAAGTTTTGAGAAGCCTTTCCGTTGAACAAACCTGTAAAGTTTGGTTGAGATAGAGAGAAGATTATTTACGACGAACTCATTGGAGTCATTGAATCTGACCTTAACTGCTGCGGGCTAAGATGAGCTGAAAAGGCTTGGCATCTTGTTTATCGTCGTTGTCGTTCGAAAACTTCGTAACTACAGCTTGAATGAAGCTGTAGTTGCAATGTTCTAGAATGAAAGCGACGATATATAGGATATAACTTTTGTCGAAAAGTGATATTGTTAGTTATTCACAAAAACGGATTTTGTTCCTAAAATAGCTCAGATACTAGAATAAAATAATCGGAAAAAATATAAATTATTTGGGTGTTGTTTTATTTTATCTTTCCTAATTTTACAGGGAGCCCAAGTTACCGGTTTAGAGGTTATGGATGATAACGGTACCATGTTTCTTCTGGCCGGAACTTGGTCGACTGGTACTCTTTTCCTCTACACAGTGGACATTAGTAATGGCAGACCAGAACCCCAATTTCAGACCGTGTACAGACGAGGGGTAACAGACATGCCATGGAGAGATTTGTATCAAAACAAAACTGTAGGCGACCTTTACATATCTGATTTAGGGTATGTACAATATACCACTTCTTTTAAGATTTATCTGTTTTGCACAAACATTTATGAAATGAAATAAAACACATAGTTATTCACATGATGCGGAATTAGATTGATTTTATATGTAATAAGACTTTCAAGAAAACGAGGATCCAAGAAAATTGGTAGGGATCCCAAGATAATTCCAGGCTAGGGATGAACCTTCAGAAGTTTTCAAGTACAATAGAACTTACAGTCATATCTTCTCCCAAAACACACAAAAATAAGGAGAAAACTATACACGAGGCTTAAGAACATATTAATAAATATAACAGTTTAAACTATAAGATCAAAATAATTCTACGCGGTAAACCTACAATTCGTGATAGCAGTTTTGATATTTTAAATTTAGACCCACAACAATTTAAGGTTTGTTCACATAAAACTTTGACTTCATTGATGACGTTTTAACTTTCTCTAGTAATTCACATAATTACCTAGGTCACGAAGTTTAACGAAATCGTCTGTAAAGTTTAGTCATCAGCACATGGGCATGTAAAAGTCAATGCCGAACAATAGCGAACATTTCCGGTAATGAAACGGATGCATTCGACTCGATTTCAAAATGTAAACAAGCACTAGTTGAAATCGATAACAAAAACACAAAATACTCTTTCCGGAGAACTTCACTCATACGCTCCTTTTGCAAAGGCTCTTGTTTTGTTAATCACCAAATAAACGATAGATTGTTTTAACTGTTTTTCATTCCAGGGGGGGGGGGGGGGGGAGATATAACTTTAATGTGCTAACTAATGCCCCTGATTCACCGAAGAATTTTCTGTACATGTTAACGACGATTAAGTCGCCAGGTCAACAATAACGCCTATTTTAAATGTCGACCAATGTCAGACGTCTGTTGTCAATATGATATGTTATTGTAAGTTTGAAAGGATTCTTAATAAACAGGTTTTCAATAATATGTTTCACATGTAAAGTCAATCAACACAAAAGACGTTTTTTTACTGGGCAAACTGTATTTATATTTTGCACCGAAAGTCATAAGCATGCGATGGGAAATTTTGAAACGAAATTAGATAACGACTATGTGCACTTTGTTATTGCTCGCCAGGTAACTGTGTGGGATTAAATGACGACAATGTGTATTTGTATCCACTTTGTTATTTCTTGCCAGGTAAACTGTGCGGGATTAAACGACAACTATATGTATTAGTATCAATTAGTATCAATTTTGCTATTTCTCGCAACACAAACTATATCCATGTAGAATTAAATGACGACAATGTGTATTTGTATCCATATTATTATTTCTCGCCAGGTATTCTGTGTGGGATTTTGCTGCATATGTACTTCGTTTTGTTTTACATTTCAGAATAATCGGCAGAAGCCAAAGTCCTACTGGACGACCGATGGCCTACGTTGTAAGTCAGGGCGGAGGACAAGTGTCATTGTATGATATCACTGACCTACAGCCCGTTATTCCATCTGGCAAAAGATCAACTAAACACTAACTAAGCTTATTTAAATTACCAAATTTCATTATTTCGTTTTCGAAATGAAAAATAAAAAAAATATCATTATCCTATCATCTTTGTTGTACATGCACCAGAAACGATGATTTTGGCGAAAATAGTACCGTTAACGGATAAGGGATGTAGACTATCAGGTGATTCAGGCTGGCTAAACAAAGACATCCGAGTCGAATAATGGTCGAAATTCTTACAAAGCTGAGTTTAGAGAGACCCAATTTGATAGTATAGATTGAAACTGAACATGTTTTCCTAGAATTTAAGGATTTACTACTACCATGAATAATACAGACCGTTAAACTTTTTGCACGAAGACGACAAAGCCAAACCCTGAGTTTTCTCTGAAAGCACTGCGGATGGTGGAGAATGAAAAATTGATAAATAAAGGATAGAGATAACAATTGAAAGAGCTATAGACTAATGTCGAAAATTGAAGACTTATTTAGAAAGATATTGTAATGTCATTTATCTGTAATCGTAAACACCTCACAAAAGTGCGACAACTTGTGGTATATCCCTGCAAAGTCCAGTACTGGTTTTCCCTCTACTGTAACATCCCGCGGTACCAATTGGTTCTTGATCGAAATTTATTGATGACTGTTTTTAAATTCACTTCATGCAATATAAAAGGACAGAAAAAATGTTGAATTTTACCCGAAAAGCCGATGTATGTATCTAGCGTTGCTCTAAGGAATGTAAGGAATACATCGACAAATTTCTCACAATGCAGTATGTTTCACAGAGACTCGGGAGTTAATTATTCCAAAGTCTTGTTTATATATTTTGAATTTTGTCCCTTTGAGGCTAAAATGAGAATGTAGTATTATCGGTGAGCTACAGTAAATCGCTTTCAGTCCGTCTGTTCGTCTGTCATTCTTGCAGGAAAAAACTCGAGCAAATTGGCATGAGGAACAATCGCTGATTTGGAAGCATTCTAGAATCACCATGGTCCTGTCCTCTTGTTAAGCCAAACTAGCCGAAGGCCAGCGAGATTGTTTTTCGCAAGGTCTGGTGTCCATCGTGCGTCCGTCCATACGCTAGACTTTTCTTTTTTTTCTTTTTCTTCTACACAAATACTATTTGATTGTTTTCGTCCAAAATTTAAAGTATGATCCTTAGGACATCCTTTTCATGATTTTTTATTCGGACGTTTTTTTATGGGCTGGGCTTATTATATCTATTTCCTTTCAAACGGCATTACCTCGATAAAAGTTCCTTCCTAAAAGCACCCATTTGATTTTTAGTAATTTTTAGTAGGACGTTTATTTAATAACCCCTTAGCAGGGTCCTTCAAAATATTTATATCAGCTAATAAAAAAGGCTTAGAATAACTATCTAGACTATTAGTGTTGCAGATGTTGTTCATTTTGAGACTTTTAATATGATCGGTGACAAAATGAAGATTAACCCATTCCCACTCCATGACGCTTTTAAACACCCCTCAATATCAAAGTTTTGGAAAACATTGTCGAAAATGAAGAAATTGCTTGTTACAAGCAATTTCTTCATTTTCAAGAATGCTTTCTACCCAAAAAGATAAAGAATTCTAAAATTTCACCAAAGCAAAATTACTATCTGCAACTCCTTTGAATTTGGACCAGTCTTAAACTTCATTGAGTGGGAATGGGTTAATTATATCGGTAATTAAAACGTTGAATGCAAAGAATCACATAGTCGCGGTCTAGAACTGGCGGAACTCTGGCCACTCACACTCACTCCTACAAGAAGTTCCTAATTCAATATTAAACGGCACAATTTTGCAATTTTAAAGGCCGGTAACTTGCACGAAAATGTAAAATGGTTGGTTGGCGACATAAATATTGTAACTACGGCTTGAATAGCTCTAGACACGACCTTTAAGTCACCAAACCAACAAGAATGCTTCACATAAAAGTCGACCATTGTTGGAGTTTCCCGGTCTAAATGAATGATTCGATTGACCATTCACGCTCTATAAGAGTAAATGAGAAGAAACAAATACATGTATCTTCCTGAAATCAGAAGTTGCTTCGGGATTGCCAGTAAGTTTGTCCAGAAGTTGGCGGTTTTATTCTTATGATATTCTTTATTTTAACCGTTGTCATGTTTAACCCGGAATATTCCTGTTTGGGCAGGAGGTATAGACAAATATCAGCCTGCACATATGTGCAGTCTGATCTTAGTCTACACCACCTGCTTGTCCCTTTCAAGCGAGTAGTGTTTATATATTCAATTTTCAAATGAAATATTGACCTTCAACAAGTATTTTCCGTGATTTCAGTCCTTTGACTTTGGTGCAATTCTAAACAGGATTTTTCTTCAGCATGACAAGGGTTAATACAGACTATATGTATCATATTTTATCTTACGAATGTTTCCTAGTGATGGCCTCTTCTGGCAATTCAGTCCCCATTGATAAAATTGTAATGTATTATTCAAAGAACATTCTTCGTGACATTAGACAATAAATGGAACTTTGTAGGTTTTGCGGATTTTCTTTGACAAGGGCAATGAATTATGTCACGTTTCTATTTGTGGTTGAGATTTACCGGTGTTGGTACACTTGGACGCAAAAATAGAAGAGACGTTGTAAATAATTGGTCGTGAAATAGCAAATAAATTGACCAAACGCAGCTGTCAATCATAGAATCAAGGAATCGATCGAGCAATCAAATCATTCATTCAGCCCCGAATTGAGTTTTGAACTCCAAGAATGGCCGCTATTTGTGTGTTTGGCGACTTAAACGTCGTAACTAAAGCTTATTCGAGCTTAGCTTACGACGTTTAGATAACCAAACAACCATATTTCTTTTTAGTACATGCTACTGGTTATACATTTTGCAAAATAATGAGCAAAACTTTCTGCCTTAGTCATTGGGCGGGGCCAACGGTGTAAGTGGGCGGGGTCAGTAACTGGTCAATTAAACGAGTCATCTATTAAAACGTGGATTTTGCCGATGTCGGAATTCAAAGTTCACTTCCGGTCTAAATGAACGGTTTGATTGGTCAAACAATTTTTGTCTGACACACGCGATACGTAAAATGTCTAATTAGGACGGAAAAGTATCACGAAACACTTATGTTATGAATTTAATAAATAAAAAATTAACGATCAAAGATTCCACTGTATAGTTTTGAAAGACTTCCAAAATCATGTCGTTTATATGTCGTTAAATTCTCACTTGCTTATTCAGATGTGACATCTAATTATCATCGATTTTTTTCTTCTTCTTCTCCTTCTTCTTCTTCTTTACGACGCTTTTAAATCTTTTCAGTCATATCGCGGAGGCTAGAGCACCTTACAATGGATTCCTGATATATCTCGCACCAGTACTACCGTTACAACCTTTCCTAGCCTCCAGCTGCTATCCCACTTAGGTTTACGATTATCCACCAATTGTTTATAGACCAATGACGGAAAAGATAAGTGCCGCTGCCGGGTAACGAACCCATGACACCCTATGATTGAAGATTGGGAGCCTGATGCGCTACCAACTGCGATTTCTTATATTACATATTGATCGTTAAGATGGAATTAAATGACGTATCGCTGGTCACACCCTCTATCCTCCGATAGACAGTTCGACAGAGATATCGAACGTCTTCAGTTTGCTTAATTTAGTCAAAGGTATAAAACAAAATACAAGTCGTTGGTTTTCCACCTAAATGTCGTAACTGCAGCTTGACTGAGATGTAGTTATCGCGTTTGAGTCGCGAAACAATCACTAATATCGGATTTTTAGTAAATCATTTCAAGTCGAAATGAATGATTTGCTTGGTCTTGCAATTTTTGTATTGACATTGAATATGTTTTTGCGTCAAGACTATTGTATACAGATTTTCTCCGAAGTTAACCTTTTAACCCTTGCCATACTGAACCGGAATATTCCTGTCTTAGCACGAGGTATAGAAAAGGATCAGCCTGCACAAATGTGCAGAATAGTATTCGTCCACACCATCTTTTTCTTCCCCTTATCTAGGTCATTTACAGAATTGATTTCCCAAAAAGAATATTGACAAACAATTAGTACTCCCAGTGCTTTCAGTCCTTTGTTTTAATTAGAATTCTGAAATAATTTTCTATTCAGGATGACAAGGGTTAAAAGATGTGTTCTAGAAACAGTTGTGACTGGACTATTAGAATAAACACTCATTTTGAACAGCTTTTCTAATGCCTTTTTGTTGTCATTTCTCCATTTAAAACGTTTGGTCCCCATGGCTACATGTCCATTATCGGGTAAAATTACCATCATTATGTTTGAGACATCAACGGGGGAATAACCAGAGAAATCTGAGATAATTTCTTAAGTGCCAGTTAAACGATGTTTGAAAAAAAGAAGAACTCTGAACAGCAACACAAGGAAAGAAATGATAAAAATCGGTCCACATATTATCTTCAAGTCTCTCGAAAAAGGGACCTTTCGACAGTTCCGTTAAACTAATACTTGAAAAGAAATCGTACGTAGTTAAAGTCGAAATGAGTAGGTATTTAAAAAGAAAATCAAAAACTAAACAAACAAAAATAACCCTGTGGTAAGCGTTTGAGGTTCAGAAAATCAACTCAGTGCAAATGTTTGTGCCCTTGTCAGTCAGAGCAGGGTCTTCTATACTTCTCGCTCTACGCAAGAGAAAGGTCACAATTATAGACATGGCAAATGAAAAAGGATCTCTTACTTAACACTTTACCAGACGGCAAAATTTTAGACTGGTCAAAATTGAATAGAGTAGCCGACGACAATTCAAAATTGATGAAATCGTAGATTTTTTTCAGTTTTCTGGGTAGAAAAACATTGTGTAAAATGAAGAAAATGTTTTCCAAATTGAGGGGGCCCAAACGCGTCATTGTGGGATTAGTTAACACAATGGTTATATTGAGCTGCCCGGTGTGAATACGTGAAAAAAACACAAAAAAACTCGAAAGTCATATGCCTTTGAGAGATTTTATAAATGTTGAACAGCTATTACCAAGTATACGTTCCTGTTCGAATATTTTTTACCCCACCCGTTGTCCTTTTTATGATATACGTTTTTTCATTTAATTCTAAGATGGTCCCTTTTCTGTGAATATGTCACATTTCAATCACTTCTGACTGTTCGTGTATGGTTAGAAAGTGCAATAGTCGTCTGCTTATCTTATTTCAACGTCGGCAGACAGCCCAAACGTCCTAATAACATAAATTTTAGCTGATACTAGTCTTGAGGAAAGGGGAATCTCTATTAAAGTGCGAAAAGAATCTACCTATATCGGTCTGCGCTGTGCAGACCGACCTGGGTAGAAATCTATCGCTCTTTGTAGTTTTCTGAATCTAGATTTGTTATTCTACCTTAATTTTATACTAGAGCGAGTATTGTACAGATTATGAAAGACCAATCTTGGCTCACAATTTTCAACTTTCTAAATTTATTGCTTTTAGATAAATGAATGAAGGTGATTTTCAATAGCTTTTCATGCAAATTTGATTTGGGATAATTATCTACTTTTCCAGTAGTTATGAATGACATGTTCACAATTAATGTTCTTTCTTCATGTTAATTCCACCAAATTTACTAACAACTTAATTTTCCCTTCGCTGAAACATCTGAATTTATCGGATGAGGTCGTTAGTCTTCGGGTAATGTCGATAACGACTTAATTGATAACAATGACGTAATTAATACGTAATGGAAACTGCAAATAAGGCAGTTTTCGGTGATTTCGAAAGAAAACGTATTTACCCGATGAATTCTGGTTCTGTTCGTGTTGTTTTGGCGTCTTTTAACGCGAATAACATCAGGGTTTTACGGGTTTTTTTCTTCCTTTTTTATTTTGAAAGTTATGAACAGTCATTTTAAAGCTCTGACAGTAGAGTTTGTTTAAGATTTGCCTGAGTAAAGAAATCCTGCGTGCCCTTTTATCTCTTGTCTCCTTAAACATATTTTGAAATGATTGGCCGCTGAAAACAATTTGGACGAATAAACACCGATATTAGGACAACTAAAAGCCGATGACAGCTAGGTCTATTTCGTTTTGCCTGATTCAAGTACGTCTGTGTCATCTTACCTTTAATTTTCAAAAATAACATAAAAGAATAAATAATAACAAAAATAAAATAAAAACAAATGAATAAACAGATTGACTGCTGTGTAAATAAGGATGATTAAACACCGATATTTGGACAATTAAAACCCGATGACAGTCAGGTCCGTTTCAAGTTTGCCTGTTTCAAGGAAGCCTGCTTTATCTTATCTCCTGTCTTCTTACACAAATTATGTTTTAAACCGAGTGACCGTTGCTGATAATCAAAAATCGATTGAGCATTCAAATCGCTCACTTAGATCAGAAGTGATATGTTGAACGTTGTCATTTTTTTGAAAAATGCTCGTCTGTGGTCGAATAAACGTCGTAATCACTTCTTATTTAAGCTTTAGTTACAACATGTAGGTCGCAACAAACGATTTGGTTTTTGATTTAGAGTCTTAAGTGTTTTTCATTGCTTTTTTTCTTGGAGGCGTCAAAAGGATAAATGTGTGAGAATAGGTAAAAGAAAAGAAGTAAATCGCAGTTGCGATAACGAGCAAATGACTGAAACCGAAGAGTATGGGTAAGCAAAACAATGCTCCCTGTGTACATTCAGACTTCAAAAATTTATTCATCGAGGCTTGTTTTCCCGAAAATGGAAAATTTTCATGCTACAAGGAAATGATTATGCTTTAAGGCGATCGAGATCGATTCGAAAAGTAAAGCCGTTCTTGGTCTTATTGATAAAACACAAAAACACGTGTCGAAATCTTCTATATTATATACTGTAAAGTAACGGTCATCATACTGCTCTCAAAAATAGAGAATGGGCCAAAGATTATACTGTACAAGGCCTGATGGTGTTTTTCATATTTTCATATATACCTATGTTAGTTTGAGAACAAAAGGTCCAACACGATGGTTGGAACCAGTATTTTCGCCTTCTCATGATTTCTGCGTATCTTTTGTAAAATTCTTTATATCCCAAAGCAGGTTAAGAAGACTGGGAATACACCCTAATTCTAGCAGTGTTTTAGCATTTGATATGAAGTCTATCGAAATAATTCTAATAATTTCGCAGTATGATTTTTTATATGTACATGTAACAAAAAAAAAAAAACATAATATTTTTCCCAAGCAAATCTATTCAAGAAATATAATAAATATAAGAAGTGAAATATAAATTCAGTCTACCTAAAAGCATTCGAAGGGTGTTATCTGCACAGTGTAAGCTTATTATAAGACAACACTGGGGATTACAGTCTCCATAGAAGACGGTTTCGACATGCAATCTAATTACCTTGTCATTTCCACTTAAATGGCCGCCCAGACAAATCCATAAAGACTTATACTTTAAATCCAAAATCCAATAATCAGAGAACGAAACTGACAGGTACATATATTGTGACAAACCACAGATAAAGGGGCGGTCTGTTTAAATCGACAAGTTTCGATCAAGGTCAGCCAGTGCGGAACGAACCCTGACCTTGGTTGAAACTTTTCGATTTTGGTAGAGTTTAAGCTTTAAACCTATCGATTGGGAAACAAATTCTTCCAACTCAGATTAATCCCTCTTGATTCTAATTCCTGAAGAATACACCAGTACTCGCGCCGATTATGTGAGCAAATGACAGCACTTAAATCGATAGCCACACTCTGGAATCGAACTCGGGACATTTTGATCGAGAAGCCGACGCTCTACCTCTCTACCATGGACTCCATAATTTCTGGTGATAGAATTCGCTACAGATTTTATGAATATGTAATAGTCTATCTTTCTCACTATATACTCATTCCATCCCTGGTTGACCTACGCTTGATTCGAACAGTTTTTTTTCTAATATTTGAAACACAGTATTAATTGTATTGACCTTCCGGATAATACTTTTTCGTAGGACGGGTCACACATCTTTTTTCTCACATTTGTGTCAAATTCAATTTCTGGTGATAGATCAGAATTAAAAACAAGTGTACAAATATGAATGTGGTTTATCCTCAGATATCCCATAGGTTTACCCCATATACCAGTATTGATCCTTTCTAAAATTCCTGATTACCTCGAACAATTGATAAAGAAAACAACTTGTATAGATGTACACATATCAGTATTTTTATTCATTGAAAAAAAAAAATCAAAATACATAAAGAAATACATTCATTATTAGGCGGAATTTTACAATTACTATCGATCAAATATTGATAACAGCAGACATATTGTTGTTGTTTTTATCTCGTCCGAGCGTAAGCGTCCTCAGAGTGAGCTTGTTGTTGTGTGATGTTAGCCGCAAAAATTGGTCAGTATTTGTAAACTCTAATGTTACGTATATTTCATAACTAGGTCTCTAACCAAATACTTGGCACTGTAGAGGCCTTAATTTTTAGATCAGTAAACCTTCAAATTATCACAGATTTAGTCTTCATTCGTGATTAAAGGCGGCTTTTGAACAAATTTCCATAAAAAGAATTGTTAAAGTAAATCTTAAGGTGTGTCCCTTTTAAATAGTTATTTATGTCATTAAGCCATGAATTTTATTTCTTCGTATTAAATCTAATTTTTAGTTTAATCTAATGTGATATATTCCCTCTGCCCTACTTTGAAATATCGGAATTTATCGGCTGAGGTCGTTCGTCATCGGGTGACGTCGAGAACGACTGAATATCTATCTATTTTTGCCATGTCGACTAATTGCGATGGTGTGAAGCCTTGTAATCGCAATCAAAAGGTTCAGAGTTGGATTCCTGCGAGCGAGTCAGATCTTGGCTCTGTCACTGTACCACAAACACGGCGTGTGTGTATTCACCAGGGCGCAGAATCGATGGTTATCAATTTTATAAGAACGTGTTCCCCATACGATGGGAAAAATAAGTTTACACCAGCTATTTATAATTTACTGACCAAAACGGCAATGATTAAAAAGGTTTTGTGGTCACGTACACAAGCACTAAAACAAGCTCCTATAATTTCTCGAATGGTTGAGCAACCTTGTCGTCCTTCTGCAGATCTTCACCAGCAATTGTGAGTGTCTTATAGTCAGATACTGGATCATTCTTTGTGAAGTCATTTCGATGTCTAAATGAAGATGGCAAATCTAGTGTTGTCTGAAAATAAAGTATGAAAGTTGTTTGCTGTATAAGGTGATCAACACAGAATTAAATAAGTGTGTATTATTCCATTATTCATATACGTGTATATATACATAAGAACGCTATTATGCGACCATTTCCTCCAAGCTTCCACTTTTTAGACAGTCGCTTATAACAAGTGTTATTGCATAGCTAAAATAAATTTTGTCACATATACGAGGTCTTGGTAGACAGTGTGAAACATGGGACAAGTATCATTTCATTGGCTGGCAACCGAATCATCGTAACTACAGCTCAATTGGCGGAACGATTCTGTCAATCAAACAATCATTAGTACGGAAGCGGGCCTTAAACTAGGACATTGGCCGAAATTCATGTTGGTTTGGGGAATGAAACGTCGTAATTCCAACTTATTAGAGCTGAATTTACGACATTCAGGTCGCTTAGTAACCATTTGGCTTTTTGTTATATGTTACTGGCCAAAAGGTTTGCAAAATAACGCATTTAATATCGTAGTGGAACTTCCTGTTTGAGCTCAGAGAGTGGGATGATGCCTTTATTCAAGCTGTAGTGACGTGGTTGTGGTCGCAGAGCCATGATTTGTATAGTATTTCTTGAAATCCTACACGTACTCATGATTACTCCTCGGTTGTCCGCAACGCTAACCACGCCATCGACGACGAGAAGCTTTGGGCTGTATCAAACAAAAAGGCTATTTTTGTCTCGGCTATTTTTGTCTCAATCGCTCACTTTCGTAGCAAACACAAAAGGCGACAGCTATCCAAATAAGAATTTTGTGTGGTTTGGAGCAGCCATAATAGAACTTTAAGAGTATTACTCACTCAGCTTTAAAGAAGGTGGTTCGACATGGTTCTACAAAAGATAAGGTTAAAATTAGCCTAAATATGACAACAAAGGCATTATATTTCTACTTTGGCAGGGTTCAACCAGTTTGATTACAGGAGTATGAAAAAACCAGGCCTTATAGTTTGTAGGGAGAAAGGTTATTTTCTTTCAAATTGTTTCTGTGTAGGGTGCGCCTAGCAGAATCCCAATTGGGACCAGATATGCATTATTCCAACAGTTTTTTGTAAAGGGCCATGAGATAATGCCAAATACAAAATATCAAATCTATAAATCTCGTGGTTTGTAAAAGGCAGATTCCCAAGATTTTGCATTATAAAGATTCAAGCTATTTCATAGGCTTTTTTTTTGTACTTCCACGAACAATCTTTGCCTCGCGTATTCATACAATGAGATTATGTTTTTAGGGCTCAGACCGCAATGAAAATAGCGTCCCTCATAGCCCAGTCGGTAGCACACCAGACCCCCATTCACAATCGTGGGATGTCACGGGTTCGATCCACGGCAGCGGCGCATATTCTTTCCGACATTTGTCTCACACCAATGGGTGGATAATCGTAAACCTAAATGGGATAGCAGCTTGAGGCTAGGATAGGATGTAGTGGTAGTTCTGGTGTGAGAAATACCAGAAATCCATTGTTACGTTCTCCAGCAGCCGCGATTTGACTGTAATACTGTAAAAAGAGGCGTTAAACCCAATGTAAGCAAGCAATCTTAAATGAAAATGAAAAAAATATATTATCTTCATTTCTCAAATGAATTAGTATTTGCCAGGTCGAGTCCAAATAAAAAATTCAGAATTTGCATTTTAACAACATCAAGAGAGATTAACCAGTTGATTCAACGTGTATTTTATCAAACCCTAAGCCTTATGGTTTGTAATTGGAGCTTAGTTTGTCTAGTGGAAACGCGCTTGACTCCAGTGTCCGGAGCATTTGGTTCAACACCAACCCCCGCTTCTATTGCTCCTCGGATGTGTCGTTATACCAAGGTCCCGTCTCCACATGACCCTAGTTGATTGGCAGGACGTAGAACAGAATACCTATTAGTCCGGGGATTTTTAAAGACTTCAATCTTTAAATAGGATGCACCCTGGCGGAGCCCATATGGCGTCTAAAGGGAATGGTTGTCGCAGGTGGTTTGTAAGGCCATAAGACGAAGCAATAAGCAAACAATCTATGCATTTGATTTACCAGTAGAGTACTTTTTCTGAAGATTATCTTCTTTACTATGTAAAATAGGGAGAACCTGGGCAAAACCTGGGTATTATTTTATCAAATTATTCAAAGTGCCAGTAGGTAATGCAACAAGTAAAAGATCTCTACGCCTTCTGCTTGTCAGAAAATGTTTAAATATCTTTTTGCTTGTTTTTATGTAAAATAAGATGTGCCTTCGCAGAGTCCAATTGACCGATTAGTCAAGGAATATATCGACCAATCAAATTATTCATTCAGCCCGGAATTTTAGATTTCAGCTCCGTCATTTGCCGCCATTTGTGTGAAATAATTTCGTTGTTTGGCGACTTAAACCTCGTAACTGCAGCTTATCCAAGCTGTAGTTACGACGTTTAGGTCGCCAACCATCGATTCTGTTTTTTTGTTACATACTACTGACCATTATAGTTATTGCAAAATAACGCCGTTTAATGTCGAAGAGGGACTTCCTGTTGGAGTCAATGGGAGAGGCTTACGAAGTTAGTGGGCGGTTTAAGCGATCGGTCAATTGACAACTCATGGGCACTACGTAAAACAGGGCCACCATGTAATGAAACAAGCTTAGTGTATATCTGTGATTTGTGGTTTGTCAGGCGACATAACATAACATAACATATTTTCATTGAGGTCATAGGCCCAATTTACAAAACCTGAAATTACAAAAAAATTATAGCTCCAAGGATTGTTAGAACATAAGATGCATTCATGTTCAAAGATTTCCTTCATTAATTCGTCTATTTATCCTTTTTTAACAGAAAACGCCCACTCCAAGCGATAGTAAAAATAACTCTCTTGGACATCAAACCTTAACGCTTTGTGGTTTGAGAACCTTTGACAAAGCAGATTAATTAAGCAAACCTACAGTGCTTTCAGTACTTTGATTAAAATAGTGAACGGACAGGTAGACTGACGACGGACGATAACCGATCACAAAAGCTAACAACACACTTCGTTCTTATTTATACCTAAAACAAATATTGCTTTGAATGGTGTAAAAAAATCAGTTAAACGTTTATAATGTCTTTTATGTCGTTTTCCCCCGAGGATTCGGTCATAAGGCGTAAAGAGTTGAAGGTTTTATACGCATAAAACTCATTCTTGAAGTTTTAAAAACATGAATAGTAATACGTTTTTATAAGTTCGTCTGATTTACGGAAAGCATGTGCGTGATATCTTCGCGCTTTGTAGGACTTTGTTTAACCCAATACCACACAACGATCTTGAGTTTTTGTGAAAAAGCAAAAGTCCGATTATCTCAAAGAATTTCCCCGGTTTAAACACTATTTAACCCATTCACAGGTCAAAAATGAGAGAATGTGCAGCTGATAATTAGAAATCTGTGGCTTTCATGGTAGAAAACATCATAGGAAAATCAGGAAATTAAACGTCGTTTCAAATTTCAGTCGAAATGCCTTGTCGGTGGTCAATGTGCATTACCAGCATTCCATTCATTAAAGATACTCCTGTGATGTTAATCCGTTTTTAAAACGACTTTTGAAATGATTTTCATGGAAATTCAATATGGGTGAATTATCTGCTTTACCGGTAGTTATTTATGACCTTTTCACGATTTATCTTTCTACTAAATTCACTGTAAATTTAATTCTATATGATATTATGCACTATATGTACATGTATGCCCAACTTTGAAACATCGGAATTTATCGGATCAGGTTGTTAGTCTTCGGGTTGTCGATAACGACTGAATTGCTAGTGGAAGCAAATGACGTAATTGATACGTCCTAGAAATTTTCGGTGCAATCGATATATAAAGTATTTACCCGGTGAAGTCCGGTTTCATTCGGGTTGTACTACGTTGCCTTGTTAAGCTTCTCGCAAGGCGAAATATTTCTGCTTTTCTTTCTTTTTATAAGTTGTGAACAGTCACTTTCATAAAAAAAAATAAATAAATAAAAAAAAAAATAAATAAATAAGCTAAATCACTTCCAAATGTCTGAAAGTATTACTATTAAAATTTCGAAAACCGAGTCAAAAGATTTCTTCATAATGAGTGCAAAAGCCGCTCCAAGGCCGAAACGAAAGAAATATCTTCTCATTTCATCCAACGAAATTAGTGTTTTATAATACATTTCTTCGAACGTCGAATAGTTCTCATATGTCTCCCTAATTTGCAACATACAGAGAAAATGGAAAGTAAATACATTCTTTACTAAATAGAAAGGTAAGAAAAGTGCATCGTGCTAATTAAAGGGAACTATACAATTCAAAATCTGCATGCTGTAAACTACGAGTATCAAACGTATTCATTCGAAAAAGACAGTGAAAGAAATCTAACTTCAAAATACAAAACATATAGTCTTTAAGGTTACAATAATATAGTCATTTGATATGATATATTATAATTTTTACTTACAATATAGAAGTCACAGACAGATACAGTGGGTATAAACATGAAGCCACGAAAAAGCGAGCACCAATATGGTGGATTTCTTACTGTGAAATTAGCTTACAAAGCTTGTATATACCCGCACACGAAACAGTCCACATGGATTTATACAGCAAAACAAATCGCCAGATGACGACACTATTTACGAATCAATCGCGACTATCAATTGAAAATAATCATGAGAACAATCAATGCATATATTAATATTGGAAGTGAACTTCGGAATTGGACGACATTCATGTGAAGAATTTTTGTTAGCCTGTCTACAGCTTATTCAAGCCGTTTTATGTTTTGTTACATTTTGCAGGCCAATATGTTTGCAAAATAAAGAAAAAAAAAAAAAAAAAAAAAAAAAGAGAGAGAAAGAAATACTGAAAATAGCTGTTGATATTGGAGTCAAGTTCAGTGTCAATTTTCTGCATATTACGTAATGATGACGTGAAATATATAGGCGTGTCGTCAAAGTCATAGCCATTCGTTTTAGAGTACATGTCTGTTAAGACTACGTCATATATACTTCATACCGGGGTACATTCAAGCTTTCGTACTTACAAGCAGATCACGAACAGGACAGTACGAACTCCATTAACATGTAGCCAACATTGCTAAACAAACAAACCTTGTCGTTCGTTAATTCCGTATTATCGTCATTGCCCTGTGGCGAGCACTGACCGCAATTTCGAAGAAAAAGAAATGTAATTGGAACAACAACGGCCACCAATAACAAGGCGATTGCAGCAGCCGCTGTTAAATAAGGTGCTTCGTATTTCTTACCCTGACCATCTGCAAAAGAAATGTCACATCATGTTGCAATTTCCAAGCAGAGTTTTCGTTCTTTACTCTCACCGTACATCTCTGTAATGGGCTAAATGACAAGATTCTTGTCAAACCATGTAATGGAAGATATATTATTTTTTCTTTTGATAAACGAGAAATAAAACGGTTTATATGAATGTGATTCAAGATAAATTATATGTGCATTAAAATTTTACAATTTAGCTTTAAAGGAAGGTATCGATGTTTCTGAAACCTAGATAGGAAAAAATCCCAAATACTTAAAAATACGCCCAATACATTTAATAATTAGAAATGAGACATTTATTATCTTCGTGGTAATCCGATAGGCTTAAAGTGATTTTTTGTTGTTTTCTGGGATAGGTTTAGCGGAAATCCGCTTTATTTTTTGGAATCACGGCATTCGGTTGCTGATGCTGCATGACCTCATTTGCATATGACCAAAATTCAACAGAAAATAACAAAGTGAAAAAGGAAACAAACAACCTTCTGAATTATATCACATCAAGTGATTAGCACTGTAACTATATTTTTAATAACTCTTACAATAGTTTTAGATCGATCTTCACATAATTGAAAACAGGCTAGCAAATATAACTCCTGGTGACGTTAGATTGAGCAAATTCAAACCGGATGCACGATTCAAAAGGTTTTGCGCACCCTTGATTGTCCAAATATTCATTGCACCTGTCTCGGAGTAAACCAAATGTAGATTAAAAGCCTACGTATGCTATTAGGGATATACTCCGGCTAATTTTGACAATCGCCCTCTAAATTTTGCTTAGTAATAACTACTTTCCGGATTCAAATAATATATGAAAGGGAATAAAGATAATTAAGATATGTGAAATGAGAAAAACATCGATACCCCCTCTGACCAACGAATTCGTATGAATAGCTGACGGAAAGCCCTCCCATATTCATGCGGATTTATGTTGATTTGAATCAGTTGCGGTTTATTACGTCATGTGACAAAATGGTGACGTATTGGCAGACTATTTACTGAGCCCTTACATAATGAACCGGAGTGCAAGATAATGAACCGGAGTGCAAGACGAGAAGAAAATAAATATGTCAGGATATAAATGACCAATCGCTGGCCCCGCATACTTACTTCGTTGGCCCCGCCCATAGAAGTTCCGGTGTTATGTTGCAAAATTTATAGCCAGAACCATTTTACAAAAAGGGCTAGTTGGCGACCTAAACGTCGTAAAAACGGACCGAATACGCTGTATTTACGACGTTTAAGTAAAAAAAAATATCAACAAAAAAGGATTCATAAAAATGGTTCAAATCTCAATTTCAGGCTGAATGAATAATTTGTTTGATCGATTGATTTCTTGATAGACAGCCGCGATTGGTCAATTTTTATTTATATAAAAGTATGCGAGTCAGACAAGGGGGGGGGGGTACGAAGCCTGTTTATTATATACCTTGCTGTGAAATCTTGGGATTTCTCGGTGTAATAAATTTTGATAACGTCACTGGAGTTACGATAACACTTTTCAGTTTCACTCTTTGTCATAATTCAGGAACTACTTTTTTCCAACCAAGTGACATTATAAAGAGTCTATCAAAAAGATTGGTTTCGATATTTTAATAAAAAAAAAGTAATAAGGTATACAATAAATAGAATAATCAACTGGTTATTCCAGATATGAAAAAAAAAATTTCACTCGGATGCGTTGTTAGGCGTTTTCACGCCTAACAACGCATCCTCGTGAAATATTTGTTAATATCTGGAATAACCTGTTGATTATCCTCTATTTTATTTGGGCAGACGTTTACTACATTTCACTATACAAAGATAATGCTGAACTTAGTAGATCAACCTAGGTATAAAAAAATGATAATAAAAACGGATCTAGAAAGAAATATCTCATGAACAACGAATAAGTTACGTCGTAAATAACACTGTTAAAGGCACGACTACAGCCACTGTCAGTAGGATCGCAGCTACTATAATGCCGAGATATGGGGCCTTTGATACCTCTCTTTCTGCAAAAAGTGACACATTTCTTGTTCCACAAAATCATCTCTTAAAAGCATAGTATCAAACTTGTACAATGAAGTACTTACACTCCCAGAAACTTGCCCTCGCCCACCATATCCCAAAGGAAAAAAACACTTACTATTCATTTACAGGTATTTTACCGTGAAAACAGTACAATTTACGGTACATTATGGTAGACCAGTTCAAATGTAATAGTATCGTAGTCCTAGGAGAAAAAGTTTATCAAAAGAAATAAATAAACTTAAACTCAACGGCCAATACAGTCAAACGAAACATTGTCCTAAAGATAGGTTTAGGAATGAAATCAACGTATTGTAACAAGTATTCCATTTTATAAGTTTGTATAAAGAATTATAAAAAATGACAATATGAGACTAGATACTTTTTAAGACATATTTGATGCCTTCTTGAAATGTGATCGTTAATATGATGGCAATGTATCACTGGCCAAACAAATTTGGCCCCAACAGGGAATCCTATTTGACATCCGGTCTCTTGAAATATCCAAACTGCCATACGCAGCTAAAATCTAAAACATCAGCATTCGGAGTTTGTAATAATTAGATAGGACAGTTATAAAGAGAGGTTAAAAGTTAAAATCGCGATCGACTCGTCCGTTGTTCAGACCTTATCAAGTTTTTGGGGTACCTTGCAGTTTTGTTATATTGAGGAAACATGTAACTCACAGGCATGTGATGGTTCTAACAATTTAAAGTTTGCCATATTTGTAAAAAGTTACTTACATGACAATAAGCTTTTTAATCAGTTATAAATGTCATTTTCACTAAATTGCCTTTAATTTTAATTTAATGTAGCATATTCCTTGTGCCCTACTTTGAAATATCGGAATTCACCGGATGAGGTCGTAAGTCTTCGGGTGATGTCAAGAACGACTGTATGGCTAGAGGAAGAGAATGCTGTAATTGATATGTCATAAAAACCTGAAATAAGGGGCTTTTCGATACAATGGACAAATCAAGTATTTTGCCGATTCATTACGGGTTTATTCGGACTGTACTTCTTTGAATTATTTGGCGCCTCGTAACGCGAAATATTTTTTCTTCTTGACATTATTTGAATTTATGAATAGTCGTTTTAATTACAAAATCAGCCTATTCACCTTCTTTCAAATGTCTGAAAGCATTACAGTCAGAATTTTGAAAATCAAGAACCAACAGTTTCCACATAACCTGTGCAAGATCCGCGTTAAATAAAAGAAAAATAGATCCTATCGTGTACACAGGATATTCTAATATATAAAGATATTAATGTAACATTGAAATATTATATGAAAGATAACATTTCAAAGTCCCAAAAACTGTTGCATTCGTCGTATTTACTACGTTTTTTATCATTATTAGAGGCACGTTTTAATTTTATTTTATCTCGCGATTTCAACAAGTTCTTTTGACCCGTCTGGAGAAAAAGATTCACATAGAAACTGCGTCAAACAAATATTTCAAAATGAGATAGAATCAAGTAGAGTTCAATAAAAAATAAAATGTTGAAATTTTACCCGTGTCATGCTGTACTCGGAAAATTCCCTTTTTGGCAACGGGTATAGACGAAGATCAGCTTGCAAATATTTGCAATCTGATCTTAGTCTACACCAACTGCTTGTTTCTTTTAAGCCAGAGTTATTCATTAGATAATTTTTCAAAATCATCGGTAATCTAAAATTAGTGCATCCAGTGCTGTCATTTCTTTTGATTTTGAAATCAATTCTCTAGAGGATTTTATTCAACATGAAAAGGGTTAATGATGCGATGAGATAAGAATAACCATTTTATAAAGAGTCAGAAACTTTACAAAGAGTTAGACAGGACAAGCAAGTGCAGCCATACCAGGGTCGATGCTTTTCGTACTTCCCAGGACGTCCTAAGAAGTGAGAAAAGCATCAACCCTTGCTATTCGATTCACCAGTCAGTTTCACCTTTTAACTAATTTCCACACATTTTTTTCTTACTCTGACTAAAATTGAAAGAAGCGTCAGATGACAATTTCAAGTTGATGGAATTTTAATTGTTTTCGTCTTTTTTGGGTAGAAATCATTCTGGATAATGAAAGAAATTGCTTTATACAAGCAATTTCTTTATTTTCCACAATGTTTTCAAAAGCTTGTTTTCTTAAGACTTTTCAAAGGGAGATATTGTGTGGGAATTGGTTAACATAGAACCAAATGATTGCAGCGACATGGTTTATTTGGTTTGAGAAGAGGAACTAAATTAACTTAATCTGCGTATTTTATACAATGGAGTTTTGTCAAAGGCAGATCGAACTAATCCTATCAGTAAGACATATTTACCTTCTAATTCTTCTGTTTTCTGTCTGACCCAACCACAAGTCTGAATAACGCTATCTCGATCGTCTACTGCATTCACCGATATATCATATTCCGTGTTTGGTCGTAGCCCGGTAATTGTATAACTCGATATTCCGGGAGTCACGAAGATTTCATTATAGGAGGAATTATCCCTCGCAGCGTAACGAATCTTATATCCACTGGCGGCTTCATTGTTCGAGACAGGACACCAGTCTACATGAATTGTTGTTGAATTCAAAACATCCAGAATTATGCCGTCAAATCGAACACTTGTAGAGTCTGATCGGTCATTTGGATTCTTCTTCCCTGCTTGCTGTTCTAAATATAAGGACAGTAAAACTTTTGTTAAGTGACCATCAAAGGGAAGACTAAAAAGTGGTGGCTTAAGAGAATAGTGGCTAAATACACCTTTTAGTGACATATATGAAGGATAGATTCAATTGAATATTGATTATTGCAGAATTATTGCAGAATTCTCACTAAATCATACGTTCTTTGAACCCATTACAATCGTCTCAATTTGACGATTCTAATGAGTTCAAACAACAAAAGATTTAGCAATGATACTATTTCAGCATAGACGACTACTTTCAGATTTTCTTTCTTTTTTTTTCACTTTCTTAAAGGAAATTTTAATTATAGTCGCTTTGTGATAGACTCGCTTAATAGAGGTGGAATCTTTGACCAAGATTTGCTGTATTTGTAATAATTAAATAGCTTCACCAGTCCAGAAGATTTAAATCAATATAGATTTCTAATTACGCGTTCACTTTTTTATAAATAAAAGCGAAATTGAGAGTTATTTGAAAAATTCATTTCCCTCAATACTAAAATAATTCCATTTGTTAATGGATTAAATGAAATTAATCCTCAGCAATATACCGTATAACCATCACTTCAGCAGGTTTCAAATTTGATGGAATTTTGGAAACTATAAGAATGATAAATTTCTGCGTACTATATTTCTGCGCTATTGGAATTCTATCAAACGAATATGAGCGCGTGCGTGACATTTCCAACCATTACACATGTGCGCCAAGTAAAGACTCAGATCAGCCTGTGCACCCGCACAGTCTGATCAGAGTCTTCACTCTGCGCTCAGTAGAAACATACTGACCCAAAGCTTCTTTAATCAATCAGCGAATGTTCTAATTGTCCCAAATGGCTGTCCAGGGTGCTCAATGTGTGCAAGTCACGCACATGCTGGAAATGTCACGCACGGGCTCATATAATAAGATTCTACTGCTATTATATTTCATCTAAATAAATTACAAAAAAGTGAGAAAACAACAATAAGCAACATTATATTTTTGACGCGTTTCACCCATTCCCACACGATCAAATTGTAGACCAGTCAAAATTGAAAGAAGTTGCAGACTAAAATTTTAAGTTGATGAAATCTTTGAAAACTGTGCCTTTTGGGGTAGAAAACATTGTGGATAATGAAGAAATTGCTTATATTGAGGCAATTTCTGCATTTTCCACAAAGTTTTCCAAAGCTTTCATATTGGGAGGCGTTTAAAAGCGTCATCATTGTGTGTGGAAATGGGGTAAGTGGTATGAATGAATAACCAGTTTCTTATAACTAATGCCCATCCACGAATTGATTGTTTTGTGTATCGAATTAATATCGTAATGAATGCAAGATGCGTGTACTTTCGTCCATTACACGTCGATATCGTAGCAGTCTTTGCCCGTATGAGGGAGCCTATAGCAGATTTTAAGTGTTAAACGTTTTCTTATATTTCAATAATATCATTTCTGTTGGGCAAACATTGTAATTAACGGTCTCGTGGTTATATGGGTAATCAAGAATACAACAGATGCGTGTTCAGCATCGGTAAAAACGTCCTAAATACAGCTTGAATTGACAAATCGCTGGTTCCGCCCATTTACTCCTTTTTCCCCGAATACTGACTTCCACAGGAAGTTCAAATTCTATTATAAACGGTGATATTTTGCAACTTTTTATGGCTAGTGGCATGTAATAAAAGGGTAGAATGGCTGGTTGGCGACCTACACGTAGTAAGTACAGCTTGAATAAGCTGTAGTTACGACGTTTACGTCGCTAAACCAACGAACATGCTTCATACAAATGGCGATCAATGTTTGAGGTCAAACTTTAATCCCGGTTTTAATGAACGATTTCATCAGTCGAATCGTTTCTTTAATTGACAGTAGCGATTGGTCAATTTAGCTTTATGTACGACATTTACCTTGCCCAACGACAATATGTTATTTATTTACATTTTTTCGGTCCGATTAGCCTAGCTGGTAAGAGCACTCGACTTCAAAACTCAAGGTCACGGATGCGTTCCCCGGACTGACCAATTAACAAACTGATTTGTCCTTCGGATGAGACATTGACAAGAGGGACTTTGATGATTCTCAACCTTGAGTGTATTAATATCAGGGCGGAGCTCCAAATAGTTTAGTCCTATGTCCTTAAAGAGTATATGAGTGACGTCCCCTGAAGACGGTAAGTTGTTACGGGGAATAGTGCAAGGATACAGGACGAAAGGTCTTAAGTCAAATGCACTAGCAACTGAGCTAATCGGGTTGACACCCCTCCATGGGTCGACTTTGTCAATGTACATGTATGTGTTTACGATTAGTCGCATGGAGGTTTTTTTTTTTTGCAGATCACTGCAAATTACCCCCCTCCCACCCTCTGAATTTCTCTCCTCTCCGAGACTATTGGCCTTGGACATTCGTGGGTAAGGCAACACCGGTCTGGCAGATGCGCTGTCTCCAGATTTAACCTGCAGAGCTCAGAAATTGCTTATACGGATTCGAAAAATAAAATAAAACTTAATTTCGATTGATTGCGTCTACAGTTTTGCATTCTATTCTTTGAGAAACACACGGAAACGATATTTTAACAGAATTTCAAGCAAATTACACTTTCATTTCCAACAGACTTTGCATTTATTCAGACCGTTAAAAACAATTGACGGATCACGGCAACAAGTCTACCGATGGAATCATTCGTTTAGGCTGGTAGCTAACAATGACTCCGACATTATTCAAGCTGTAGGTACGACGTTTAGGTCACCAACCAACCATTCTATGTCTTTCACATGCAACTGACCATACATTTTGCGAAATAACGCCATTTAAAAGCGAGTACAACGGGTAAGAGGGCGGGGCCAGTGATTGGTCAATTGAGGGATCATGGCTGTAAATCAAAAGGTCGATCGACCAGCCTAATCATGCAGGTAGACCTGAAGTGAATTGTAGTCGAAATTTATGTTTAACATTTTTGATGGTTTGACGAATTAAACGTCGTAACTGCAGCTTATGAAAGCTTTAGTGTCGACGCTTAGATAACCGTGTTTTTTTGTTACATGTTACTGGCGATTAATTTTGCAAGCATACAAAGCCAAACCCAAAAACAACAACGAAAAACAAACAACAAAACAGAAAAACGAACAAAGCCAAAATTATCATGATTGAACTTCCTGTTGAAGACAGTGGGTGTAGCCAGCGATCAGCCAGTTAAGAACGAGACGATCAACCTGTATCACAAATAAACTCGTCATTTACGCATATATATAGTCAGAATATATTTTTTCAACTCTGGTGATGCTGAGCCCGGAATGTTCCTGTTTTAGCAGGAAATATAGACAAAGATAAGCCTGCACATATGAAAACGTCTGCCCTGAGTCTGTTCCTGATGTTTTTCCATTTCAAGATAGAGCGACTTATAAGATAAATATTCAAAATATATATCAATCCATCATTAATAATTGAGTTGTGTCCAGCCCCTCTTTTTTAGTGCATTTCTGCAGATGACTTTACTCGGTATGACAAGGGTTGGGGTAGGTCTTGAAGAGAGGCGTAAGTATCAAAACAGGCTACCAGGGCGAAATAAACTTTCAAAAATCTTGGACTTACCTTCCCCAAGATCCAAGCTTCTTTCAAGCAAAGGCTTAGTCGAGTTCAAATCAACTTCTTCTGAAATGAGATTTAAGCATCAAGAAGATTCTATATTCCTTGTTGTTTATTAATCACTTTGGGGATATATACGAATCAGATGAATGAAAATATTGAAACAATTAGGCTCTTAACCGTATGCATAAAGCATTAGTTGAGAAAATACGATTTAATATATTTATATTAATCACTCTCACAAAGACACGTACACAAACAATCACACGCTCCCCCCCTCCCGACACACATAGCCTTTCGCCTGAGAAATGTACCCCGTGTTAATCAAAAGATTTCATGCAGTTGGTAACAAATCTTAAAAATATGTTAAAATGCAAATCTGGCTAACGCAAATCTTGAGCATAGTGCAAAACTGTCGCTATCGCTTTCATTTTTTTCTTAGCACTTACTGCACTTTTGTGCTATCCTCTCGAAATGAGAAACGTCCAAAAAAGCTCACCCAATTTATCAGTTACGAAACTTTAATATCCGATGAAGCTGTAAAGTAATCAAAGACGTCGGCATCTTTGGGTTTTCCATCTAAATTAGCACCGAATTTAAACAGAGTGTTGCACTACAAATTAACAGGGCAAGTTAATCAATCTGTCGGAGAAAACCATTTCGAAATGATTTAGTTAGATTAATTACCAGAGAAGATACTATTTCCTCATCTCTCTAAACGGTGTCATACAAACGACGTTTAATGGATGGAAGAGCAACATCAATCGGTATACATTGATTTGAAGCTCCACTTTGAGGACTTTATAATGGTCGGTCAATACATGGCTACTCCTTAAAAGATACAATATGAGATCCTGCTTGGCTCAGTGGCTAGGGCGACGGACTCGTAATCTAAGAGGGGTCGACCGATTAGACTCATTCATCTGTTTACAAGGTACAAACTGAGAATCGGTAAAAGATCTTTCTCGGGTATCAAACTGACGGCAAATGATTGATGTTGTTGACACAATGCAAATGAACTAATCGGTCCCTGATCTTCGATGACAGTATTTCACCAAATTGAGAACAAATGTATTTCCCGATTGGCTCTAAAACAGTTTTTTCCTATCGCAGGACAGATTTTCGAGTATTTCATAAGTGAATAGGTATAGGCATGGCGTGACTCATTTATTCACAAACATTAGCATCTGGCTCTAGATTAAGTGTATGCCTGACCCGAAGGCTCACTTCGTGGATGTAGAGAATTATAATAGCAGCTCTCAATTCTTCTCTTGTCGTAAATAGGCTGACCTAACGACCACAAAAAATGATTGCTATCTTAGGCTGGTACACAATTATTTTATTTCAACACCAAAGTGCATGAAGTGAGATACATATGACCTACAACAAGACAGACTGGGGTATCAAAAGGAGTTAGTTTGTATATTTCATGTTCAGGGACAGGAGACGAAAAGCAAATATTTATTTGAGGTCACCAACCCTACCAATACACCAATACGCTTGAAATAAAAGTCTAAAGTTAACGTTAAAGCCAACTTTTCTCTCCGAGAAAAGGAAAAATCGTTTAATAATACTTCATTTATTTGGTGACTAAAACAATCAAGAACCTTCTAAACTTTACTATTTCGTTATTCTCTATGGCCGAGCTTGTTATTGAATGACTAACGAAAGTTAAAACGTAATCACTAACGTCATAATTTCATGTAAACAAACCTTAAATTGTGGTGGGTCACAATTCAAATATCAAAACTTCTCTTATAATTCGAAGACCTACCGCGTAGAATTATTTTGATCTTATGATTTTCAATCGTCAGACTATTCATGCTTTTGTGCCTCAAGTATCGTTTTCTAATTAAGTTTGTAGTGTGTTTTGGTGGAAGAAATAGCTTTACCTTTTGCTAATGATTTCATTTGTCAATTCCTCTTCTGTATTTATACCCTACCTTTTATTGATATTTGAGGGTGATTGTTCACACAGTCTGTTGTATCACCCGCATTAATCTCCTCACAACCGGGGATGGTTCTGCACGGTGAAAGTGTTTGATCTTCGGTTGGATCTGAGTTACAATCATTACCAGATACGAGTTGGTTTTCCCGTGCTTTGGTCAATGGTGCTCCTTCCATATCATACCCATGCCTTTATCTGCAAAAAGCAATGACGACTAAGATAAAGATCATAAAATGTAAAAAATTTAGTCGTCGATTTTGTAGTCGAGTTAATGGTTACTCATTTCCTTTTAGTATATCATGTATCATAATTTGATCCATAGTTTCGTCTATCAAAAACGGGCGTTCTGATTAGTCGAAAAAAATTATTCATAACTCCACGAACAAAATTTTAAGCCTGCAGCCATTTTATTTGTTTGTTTGAATGGGGTTTTACGCCGCTTTCAACAATCTTTCAGTTATATCGCGGCGGCTTGAGCACCAAACAATGGAATCCTGGTATTTCTCACACCAGTACTACCATTACATCCTTTCCTAGCCTCAAGCTGCTATCCCACATAGGTCTACGATTATCGACCCATTGGTGAGAGACAAATAGTGGGAAAGGATGAGTGCCGCCGTCGGGGATCGAACTCGGGACCTCTAGATTGACAGTCCGACGTGCTACCAACTGCGCTATGACGGAGCGCGCAGCCATTTTGTATGCTTCCGCAAAAAATAGTCCCATACATAAGGTATCAAAATTTGTAAAGTTGTTTCCTTTTTCGCTCAGTGCTATTGAATTATAAGAAATGAAGAGAATATTGTGTTTTCATGGAGGTAGGATCAGAAAAACCTAATCACACAATGTATGAATCCGCTTCGCGGACTCATACAGTGTGATAAGGTTTTTGGGTTCATACCTCTATGCAAACAAAAAATATTCTCTTCATCTGTTAAATGTTAATAGTTTTCTCAAAGGTATTATTTGTTTTCATCACACTTTCATGTTTCTATAGGGTAATATATGAAGAGTAGATTTCCAAGCGCCCTTATGATGTATTTACTTATTTTTTTTTTTTTTTTTTTTTTGGAATAATTGATTTCAGTTTCGTTTTTGATTGGCTGAAAGTCTTTTTATACTTCCATGAACAATATTTTGAGTACGCAACTGTTTTGTGTGCTTGCGCACAAAATATATCCATAAAAATTTCGGATAAAAATAGTAAAGTAATTGATTTGTTTTGCTTCTAAATTGAAAAAAATGAAGATTTTCTTTTTACATTTTGAAGATAAACCACAGAACTGATGGATCACAGATGGGCGACTTAGATGTCGTGACTAAATATCTGTTGCTAGGGCGTCTTTTTCGCCATCAAGCGAACATGTTTGAAATAAATGCCTACGGTCAAAAGTCGCTCTTCTACGGAACCCCTAAAGTGACATTCAAGACTTTTTTTTAATATGCAAATGATCCAAATTATTTCGTAAATACGAAATACTATTCAAATTATTTCGTAATTACGAATTAGTATTTCGTATTTACCAAATAATTATCAGAGTATATTTCGTAATAACGAAATGTTATTTCATATTTACGAAATACTATTTCGTAATTACGAAATAGTATTTCGTAATTAAGGAATAATTTGGATCATTTACATATTAGAAAAAAGTCTGAAGTGTCACTTTAGGGATTCCATACTCTTCCAGTCTAAATGAACGATTTTGTCGTTCAATCTTTCTTTAAAATCAACAGTCGAGATCCTTCGATTTCGGTTATTTCAAGCAGGAGCATTTTCCTCTTCATTTCGATTACAAGACTATTTTTTCCATTTATTTTTCCAACCCTAGTTACTGAAAGGTATAGTTCAGCGATCCGTCAATTATGTAGACGAGGATGGCGTATATGTCTTTCAATTGATTTATCAGTAGTATTTTCAATCGAATAAATGATATTTATGTTTTTTTTACTATTGTATCATTGATAAGTTTATCAAAATTTATTAGAACATTTGTGCCTGATTATAGTGGTTTGAATATGAGGATGCATTTGTTTGCTTCATATCATTTTCTTTTATTTCATTCATTGTTTTTCATTATTTGTTGTTGGTGTTTTTTTTTAGTTCAGAAGTGCAATAATTTTTTTCCAGAGCTTTGAGACAAAACAATGAACCTGTTTTAATGATAGAGCATTGCCGTTTATAGCATGCCTTTATGAGCCCATGCGCCATCGGGGATTTCATTGTTGACAGATATATTGTTGTCCGCTAGTGAGCTTTGTAGAGTTCAATGTCTGTGCTTCATCAATTAATGCTACAGCTTATCCCTTAGCCTACCGTATGAGTAAATATCCATGATAAAGCTGATAAACCCATTCCAATACCACCCGGCCATTTAAGATTGCCCAAAGAAAATTGCTTTAGAAAATATTGTAGAAACGAAGAAATCGCTTGGATTAAGCAATTTCTTCATTTGTCACAATATTTTCTAACATAAATTAGATTCCGATTTTTATAGTTCCATATATTTGAAATTATCATCTGCTGCCATAAACTCTTCATATCAAGTTTCACACCGCTTTTATTTACATCATACATGAAAATGCCATTTAATGGTCTGCCGTTTTGCTTTAAATCTATAATCAATACGAAATCAATAGTTCATAGTTAAAAGGTTAAAAAAGCTTATAGTTTTTTTAATCGCTTTTTCCTTCTTTTTCAGTTTTATTTTTCTTCTTTCTATTGTAATACTAGGTACAGATTAGATAAGCACGGAGCATTCATCTCAAATCCTGTAATGCTTTAAAAAAGAAGTACGAAAATGTATTTTTAACAAAGATAAACGGCATTTAGTAATTACATAAGAGAGTTTTATCCTCGATGTAAGACAAACCAATCGAAATTTCTGCTCATTCTGATTATAGATACCATCGTGTTTAAATGTCACCAAAAATCAATATGAATCTGTCGGAAAGTTAACTAATTCCCAGACGTCAAAATCTTAGACTTGTCCAAATTGAAAGAATGTGCAGACAAAAATTTAAAGAAATTTAAAGATTTTTGATTTTTTTTTCAATTTCATCGGTTGAAAAGATTGTAAAAAATGAAGAAATTGCTTGTTGCAAGCAATTTCTTCATTTTGAACAATTTTTTCCCAATTATATTTTTGTTTGCCGTCAAAAAGCGTCATTGAGTGGAAATGGGTTTAATCGGCTTTGAATGAACAACTTCCTAATTTCATTCTTTTCAGATAATTGAAAGAAGGGGGTTGACCATATTTTGTAATGAATATGAAGAAAATATAAAACAAAAGAAGCAAAATATTTGGTATCCGTCACACCACATTTTTTCAGCTCAACAAAGTACAACCCAAAAGCACTGGAATTTATCGTCGGGAAGATATGTTTTCTTTCGATGTCACCTATCATAGCGTATTCTTTGTTTCTATGGCGTATCACACGCGTCAAATTTTAATAAACCGTTTTCAAACTAGAACACATTCTGAAGCTTTAGTTGGACGCGAAGATTTCGAATACAAGATGTTTCAAAACAACACTTTACTGCATAGTCACGAAAAATAAAATTTAAAACCATAGATAGGTAGAGAAACGTGGATATAATCATAAAAAGATACGGCGAGGGGTTGGAGAGAGATATTGAAAGAAAAAAGAAAGGGGGGAGAAACAGAGACACAGAAAGAGACACAGCGATACATGAACAAATTGGGAGAGAGAATGAGAGAGGGAGGGAGAGGAAGGGAGAGAGAGATATTTAAGGATGGTGAGTTTTGACTTAGTATTTTAGTGTGTACCCACAGAAAAGGAAGAGTTCAGCGAGCGCAGCAAGAGATCCCTCAATTGACCAATCGCCGGGTTGTTAATCAAGGAATATATCAAATTCATTCAGCCCGGAATTGAGATTTGAACTCCTAACATTTGCCGCCAAATTTGTAAAACATTTTTGGTGATTTGGCGACTTAAACGTCGTACTAAAGCTTATTCAAGTTGTAGTTACGACGTTAAGTTCGCCAACCAACAATTCTACTTTTATGTTTCATGCTGCTGGCCACAAATTTTACAAAATAACACCTTTTAAAATCGAAGCGGGACTTCCTGTTGGAGTCGGTAGGCGTGGCCAAAGGAGTAAGTGGGCGGGGCCAGCGATTTGTCTATTAGATCGCAGGAAAACACACACGAGAAATTAGAATACGACGAAGGGAATTACATCCGAAAGTGCGACAAAAAGATCGCGACAGTTCGATAACGAGAAAAATTATTATAATCATTATTTACCTCATTTATATAGCGCTTTTTTCATACGCAAGAACGCTCAAACGCGCTTAACAAAATCCAAATCAACTAGAATATACTTGTGAACGAATAAAACATTTGTAAAGTGATACATAATTGTTTCATAAAACAGTACAACTAAAAATATCTGCAAAAAACAAAATAATTATTAGACCACTAATATATATTGAATAAGACAGTTGTAGTCGAAACGGACCTATGTTACAAAGAAACCGACAAAAAAAGACGATAATTCGGCAACAAGAAGAGGGGAGCATGGTAATGAAATGTGTGAAAACACCTACGAGGACAAGCGATTAAGGCTTTGAGATAGGAAGAGTACAACAACGCGGGTTACCATGGCGAGGACACGAAAGTATGACAAGGAGAACGCGAGAACACGTCAACCATACCACGAGGGTACGACACGGGAGTTACGATGGTGAGAATACGAGAGTATGACAAGGAGAACGCGAGGACATGTCAACCAAACCACAATAGTACAACAACGCAAGTAACGATGGCGTGAACACGACAGTATGACAAGGAGAACGCGAGGACATGTCAACCATACTATGAGAGTACAACAACGGGGGCTACGATGGTGAGAATACGACAGTATGACAATGAGAACGCGAGGACATGTCAACCATACCAGGGGAGTACATCAACGCGGGTTACGATGGTGAGAACACGGCAGTATGACAAGGAGAACGCGAGAACACGTTAACTATACCACGAGAGTACAACAACGGGTGTTACGATTGTGAAAACACGACAGTTTGGCAAGGAGAACGCGAGGACATGTCAACCATACCATGAGAGTACAACACCGGGAATTAAGATGGTGAGAACACGGCAGTATGACAAGGAGAACGCGGGAATACGTCAATTATACTATGAGAGTACAAAAACAGGGGTTACGATGGTGAGAATACGACCGTATGACAAGGAGAACGCGAGGACATGTCAACCATACCACGGGAGTACAACAACGCCGGTTACGATGGTGAGAACACGGCAGTATGACAAGGAGAACGCGAGAACACGTTAACTATACCACGAGAGTACAACAACGGGTGTTACGATTATGATAACACGACAGTATGACAAGGAGAACGCGAGGACATGTCAACCATACCACGAGAGTACAACAACGCGGGAATTAGGATGGTGAGAACACGGCAGTATGACAAGGAGAACGCGAGAACACGTTAACTATACCACGAGAGTACAACAACGGGTGTTACGATTATGATAACCCGACAGTATGACAAGGAGAACGCGAGGACATGTCAACCATACCATGAGAGTACAACACCGTGAATTAAGATGGTGAGAACACGGCAGTATGACAAGGAGAACGCGGGAATACGTCAATTATACCATGAGAGTACCACAACGCGGGTAACGATGGTGATAACACGACACTATGACAATGGCGAACGTGAGTCACGTCAACTATACCACGAGAGTACAACAACGTTGGTTACTATGGTGATAACACGACAGTATGACAATGGCGAACGTGAGTCACGTCAACCTTACCACGAGAGTACCACAACGCGGGTTACGATTGTGATAACACGACAGTATGACAATGGCGAACGTGAGTCACGTCAACTATACCACGAGAGTACCACAACGCGGGTAACGATGGTGATAACACGACACTATGACAATGGCGAACGTGAGTCACGTCAACTATACCACGAGAGTACAACAACGTTGGTTACTATGGTGATAACACGACAGTATGACAATGGCGAACGTGAGTCACGTCAACTATACCACGAGAGTACCACAACGCGGGTTACGATTGTGATAACACGACTTAACGTGAGTCACGTCAACTATACCACGAGAGTACCACAACGCGGGTTACGATGGTGATAACACGACACTATGACAATGGCGAACGTGAGTCACGTCAACTATACCACGAGAGTACCACAACGCGGGTTACGATTGTGATAACACGACAGTATGACAATGGCGAACGAGAGTCACGTCAACTATACCACAAGAGTACCACAACGTTGGTTCCGATGGTGATAACACGACAGTATGACTAGGAGAACGCGAGAACATGTCAACCATACCACAAGATTTTGACAATGACGAAACAAGTTATCTCGCTTTTCTAATCGTATTGTCATATTCTTTGTTGTTTCGTGTTCTGTTCTCAGGGAAATACTGTCGATCTTAGTTTTTCAGTTTTGTATTAAACGCATTGGACCTTCCGCCATTTCTTTAATTAAGGATAGACAAAATAATGCTTATTATTTTGTATAAAGAATGGCGTGGAAGGAAGTCGCGTGATGGTAAAATTGCATGAGTTGTAAGATAAAATCTAAATTAGCTGAGTTTATCATACGAGCATCACTTGACGTCAAGGAACTTGTACCTTTCCTATTTTGCAAAATTTGAGTAGACTTAATTTAAGAAATAGCCATTCGGTAGGGTAGAAAGCATCGTGGAAAAATAAGAAATCGCTTGTTAAAGACAAATTCTTCTTTTCCTCTTATCAAAATTACCACAATTAAAATGGTTGACTGCTTCCATACCCAGCAGTTCAAATAATTCAGAAGTGAACAAACCGTCTGTTGCAAGCCCCAATACCCTTTCTAAGAATCATTCAAAATCTAGTTTCTTTTCAATAATATTGGATTTAAACCTGGCGCATACCCTCTCTACCAATTTCTTTGGGAAAGATCCACAAAATGTAGCTAAGAGTCACAAGTCTTTGATTGATAATGGAAAAAGTGTAATGCATGGTTGACCGGACAGAGTGGAACCCTGCATTTTCTCTTGTAGATACAATTGACCATTCACTGGCTCCACGCACTTAGTCCGGTGGACACGCCCATTGCCTCCGACAGGAAGTCCCTCTTCCATTTCAAACGGCGATTTTTTGAAAAAAATATGACCAGTTGCGTGCAACATAAATTAGAATAGTTGGTTGGCGATTCAAACATCGTAACGACAGCCTGTTAAAGCTGTAGTTACGAAGTGTAGGTCGCTTAACCAACAATAAAGGTTAAATGGCGGTCAATGTTGGAGTTCAGAACAGAATACTGGTCTACATGAACGACTTCATTGGTCGACTGGTTATTTGATTGACAGCCGCGAATTGGTCAAATTTTTGGGAATAAGGGCGGCAGTAGGTTCTCAAACCTCTTCAATAGAGTACGCCCCCAAAGAAAAGAAGGTTAGGAAAATAATTTCTTCTTTTCCAACATTTTTTTCTACCCTTAAAAAAAGAAATAAAGAAAGAAAAACTTTAAACTGCCGTATACAATTTTTTTCAAATTGGTCCAGTCGATAATTCACTGGAATGGTAATTGGTTAAACATCGAGAGCCTCATATTATGAATATAATAGCGAGCATGTCAGATATTTGACCGTTTTATCGCATGACTCTTCGTTTCTTTGCGTGTTCGCGTGACTTGAAATGGCGTTTCTATTCGTCTTGTAGCACACTTATATACAATGTACATGTATGTGTCTAGATTTTAGAATTTAAATTTACCTTACGATGTTGGATTTTTTCTCTGTTTATGTTGTATTATTGATTTGTTATTCATCTTACTATTTCGATTCCCTGAAAACGAATCGAAAAGCATAGATTACGCAGTTTCATTGGGTCAATAAACTAGCTTTTGAAGGATCAAAATAGCCGTGTCCATGATGAACTGACGGTACCATGGCAACGCCTACTAACTCCAACAGGAAACATTGTGCAAAATTATGAAATTGCTTGTAACAAAGTTTTCTATCCAAAAAGTTGAAAGAATCTAAAATTTCATAAACTTTAAATTGTAACTCTGCAACTGGAGCTCTTTTCAAATTGGACCGGTATAAATTTTTGTAGTCTGGTAATGGGTTAAACGGCGTTATTTTACAAGGTTTATTGAAAATAAAATGTAAAAAAAAGTGTAGGTACGAAAAACAAAATGTGTTCGAAATATATGTCGGAGTCAAAAGTTCATTTCCAGATGATTTCTGGATGATTTGATTGGTCGATCACGATTTTTTTATTGACTTCCGCGAAAATGTATGTCCAACGTAGTCATGCCGAATGTTAATAGAAATACTGACTGTATTCTTTTTACAGAAAGGTCAGAGATGACATTTAAACTTACGCCTGCATGTCTACAATCAAATAAATATACTGACGAAAAACAAAAATTAATTAACACCTTATTTTAGCATATAGCCTGGCTCGTCGTATATACACGATAACACCAATGCAACTTATTTACATAGACAATCTCTACTTTAACAATATTTTCTTCAAAAAATATATAGTATGTTCGTAATAACCCTATTTCGCAGGAAAGAATTAACAATGGCGTTACAGGTCATGATTTTTTTTTAAATAAAGCTTAATCTACACATTATTAGCCCGTTACCAGACGCATAGATATTGGACTGGTCCAAATTGAAAGAAGTTGCAGACAGCACGTCAAATACGGACAAAATAGGATAGAAAATAGTGTGATTAAAGGCTTTGAACAACTCCTTCTTTTCTATCCATACTTCCTTTAATATAATTCTTAAGGGGTGTAAAAAGCGGTATTGTGTGATATTGGGTTAGTTTCCTGCATCTATCCTAATAGATTATAAACTTTAAGATAATTTATATATAGATCTTTCCCTAGGTGAACAACAAAAGCTATTTATTTTCACGACTGGCGGAGCGATGAGTGAAGATAGAGCTCTTTAATTAGTTGTTCAAGAACGAATTATATATCTTTATTACAAGCAAACAAACGCTTATTCTATTTCTTTCATTAAAAAAGAGACAAATTATTAAAACTTTCGTCATAAATCGGTAGTAGAAGATCCTCATTACTCTCGCGAATCACTGCAGCATGATGACGTCATCAGTGCATTGAGTCCCCCTTGGTTGACGTTCAGAAGCTCGAAATGAAAAATAGCTGGGTAAAATATTTTCAAATAGAAGGAACTAGATTTGGAAATTTAACTAGTTTTTCGTTGAAATTATCAAATGATAATGCACTTAGAAATCTCGATAATCCAACCGAAAGTATTAAAAGAAAACCAGAAAACTATATGTTCTCATTGCTACTCTGAGAGGCGTTTCGGAACGAAATCCCTATTTTTCCTTAAAAAAAAAATTGGGTAAAAAAATCTCACAGAAGCAGTAAATGAGTACCATTATCAGATACACTAGATCGCTAAAAATGGTATATTACAGACGCCTTGTCTTGCTTCTCACAGCTAAAGAATCAACCCTCGAGATTTCAAAGACAAATGTTTTATCAATCTTGTCAAAATTATAAGAAGTCGCAGACGGCTTGATCTATTCGAAGTCGATTGTTTGTTTCAACAAATGTCTTCTTTACTCACGTTTCTATATTTTATTTTCCAACGCAACTTAAAATAAGACACTGTGAAGTAATGGGCTATAGACTACCTTATACACGGCGATCCAACGTCCTTGGGTGTTTTCTATCTAAATGAAAAAATAATGTAACTGACATTTAGTTAATAAACGAGTATAAGACATAAACAGAATATTAATGCGTGTAAGAAACCCATTAGGGCACACAATTATTCTCCATGAATTCCCGAATCCACTCTTACATTTGACAGAGGACTCCAATTTTCTAAGACAGTATCTGAATAATAAATGGGTTGGTCTCATCTGTTTTGGCTTGAGACAAGAAAATGTATTGTCTTTGAGGTAAGCTATAAATGTATGAATACGAAAACCCTTATCCAAAGCCTATAAACATTTTTTCGGCTTTGCAAGTCCGCGCTTTCTGTTTTCAAAATATATTTGTTGCAAGCGACCTCCCGGTTGTTCCTTGATTATATATTTGATCGATTAGAGGCCAACCAGAGGTCGAATTCCAAAAATTATCGTGTATTTTGGTAGGACGGTCATTCTGAATTCAGAACATTATTAAACATTATTATTCAAGCTTATCTAAGCTGTGGTTACGAGATTTCGATCGCCCATTAAAAATTTACTAGATGTAACTGGCCATAAATCTACCAAAATAACGAAGTTTAATATCGAATTTGAACTTTCTGTCGAAGTCAGTAGGTGTTGCCTTCGGACTCAATGGCCGGGGCCAGCTATCCATGCACCAAAGTCAAAGTCACTGGGTTTGGGTCGCTGAAGTGAACAAATTAAAATAAAAAAATCCTTTTTTCCTACCTATTTTTTCTTCGTAACTTGCAGCACATACTGGATTTGAATGACCGACTGGAATTTGTCTTTTAATTTAACAATTTGAATTATCGAAATTAATCTGTATGATTTTAAGTGGCTTATTTGCCTTTGACCGTTAGACAATCACAGCTTATAAGCAGTCCTTATTAAACTAAAGGCAAAATATATATTTGAAGTGAAAGTAAATTTTATTCCCATGAAAAAAGAAGCTCTACATGTAAGTGTGTCCAATCATACAACCATCGAATGTATTTGTATTTTTGAAGATTGATAGGACGCCTATATGCGTCACCTTTACAAAGGTATCACATACAATACATGCTGAAATTAACAAAATTCCTCACAAACTACCCTCCCTTTGACCAAGTTTCAGCAAGGCTTGCCCAACATTTAGGCCCGTATAGTGTAAAAAATAAAAATGTCATTTAGGCCCATTTTTACTTGTTTTCCATTGGAATCTTTACATTTTCAAAACGGTTCATCTTTATTACCTGATAACCACTCTAACTAAGTGTCACCAAACCTTGGTCAAAATTTAAGCCTAATAAGAGTAAAAAAAAAATCACCAACGCCCCCTTTTCAAGTGTTTCATAGTTGAATATTTCCGTTTTCAATAGGGTTCATCATTATTACCTTATAATCACTCTAAGTATTATCAAAATTGGACAAAAAATGTGGACCCTAACGTGTAACCAAGACATCGTTTTTGCGGTTCCATTTTGAGTGTTTTCCGACTGAGGTATAGGGTTCATCATTATGACCTAACAATCGTTCTGACAAAGTTTCATCGGGCAAAGATTGTTGTACCTAGAGTATGACAAATAAAGTGCCAATAAGCCCCCTTTTCCAGTGTTTTCCAGATAGAACCTTCAATCACTAATCAATCATTCTGACTTAATTTCATCAAAATTGATATAAAATTGCAGATCATAGAGTGTAAACAAGGAAATTGTTGACTTGCCGACAGACGACGAACGACGAACACTAGAGTATCAAAATATCCTACCATAATCAAAATTGAATAAATGCTATGGTACGCAAATTAAAAATGCTTTCACATGGTGTGGCATATTTTCAACTAATAGCCATTCACTTTAGGATTCAAGATTTAGAAACCCACCTTTCACTCGAATTCTGAAAGACAGGAGAAAAAACAGAAATCGTTCATTACAGACTATAATTACTGCAATTTGTAGGTTTCGAAAAATAAAATGAAATTTCCTATTTCTAAATTATATGAAACTTCAGGCGATGGAAGTCTTTTTTATCATCAGATTTTATAATGGTGTCCCACGGGAAATATTTGGATGAGATTTCACACGTTTATCGGAGCCGTCGTATTTAATGGACGGTTGGATACTCTATAATCAAGTCAAGGTCCTACAGCAGCATTGTTGAAGCTAGTGACTTTATTTTAGATCAATATCAATTTGTCGTCAATTTGCCCCGTAGAGGATAGATTTCAAGTAAAGCTGAGGCTGCACGACTTCTCTATTATCTTATATTAACCCTATCCTGTTTTGTAAAATTTTAGACCCGTCCAAATTCAAAGGGTTCACATACAAAAATTGAAAGCGATTTGATTTGAAAAATGACCATAGGATGGAAAACACTACAAGCAATTTCTTCTTTTTCTACAATGTTATCACAATTATAAAATCACAGAGTCGTAAAAATCAGGGATTAAACAGGAAATCTTTACTGGTAAAACCCTTTCCCATAACTTATTTTAAGTGATTATACAATTTTGAGATAAGTATAGGTATTGACGACTGAAGTATTTTAAGTCTGAACTTATTTGAATACAATGTATATCCTTGGATATTGGCTCTCCGAGGGAAAGTACATATTTAAAAGAGGTTAAACATTACCGAATCTTTTTTAAAAACACGTTTTATTCCCAATTGCTTAGCTTTGTTTTACAAAGAGATATAACAAACAGCTTAAAACACTCGAAATGTATATTTGTGACCCAGACTGCATTTTTTACTCCATTACAAAAGACAGGGATGGAAAGTTATAAATAAATCCATCATTTTGTAACCACCTTACAAGTACCGCTGACTAGCCTGATTAGCACAGAGTTTGAACATTCGACCATCTGTCCCAATACATGTTACATATGTGCGTTCTTAATTGTATGTGCTCGTATTTAGATGACTACTAGCCCCTTTAAAGATTACACATTTTGGATAGGTCTTAGTTAAAAGAAGATTTTAAATTGGTGGAAAGGTATTTCTAGGTAGAAAGTATTGTTGGAAATGAAAAAAAGTCACCTGTTATAGGCATTTTTTCTTTGCTTCGTTTTCATATTTTCCATGTTTTTTGTTGTTTTGGTTATTTTGAAAAACGTAAAAAAAGAGCTATTGTGTTGGAATGCGTTAAAAACATAAGTTACTTTTATCTTTCCATTTACCGTACTGAATAATTCTCTAACTTGACAATCCAAGAAACGATAGTTCGTGTAAAATATTTTCCTTGCATTTTTAGCGTTTTATGTCCTTGTTCTAGCGCAATTGGTTCCAGTTCTCGTGAATAAGATAGCAGATAACGTTATACATCACACATCTTCGCAGCATAGCATGACAGTTCTGCCGTTCTATTTCGAGGTCAACATTGCATAAACTTATGAATAAAGATGACTTGTTAATTCGGCGGCGAGGACATTTGTTTTGTTTATATAATTGACAATAGTGTGAGTTATGTTTTCGGTCTTTTCGTTGTCGATGACGTATGTGTACTTATTTCTGACGCCGAATAAATGCCTACCCTTTTTGGTACTATCTTACAAAATAGGCGAAGGAACTGCGCATTATTTAAACCCTTGCCACGTCTATGCTTAGCGGGATATTGGTAGGTGTTTTCGTATGTAAAATGTGTATTTACGCTTTATACAAATTATCTAGAATCCTCGTATCATTCCATTATCCAAATATACAGTTGTTTAGAGGAGACAGGTTTTGTTATATAATAAACCGAACCTAATTGGGAATTACTTCTCTTCTACCCTCGAAATATCCTTTTGACTTTTCTAAACTGGGTAAGGCTGCATGGTGGGCGTTGAAGACCTCCTCAAAAATCCCCAAAACTAATTGAATGAATTTAGGGAAACCAAAACGGAAAGGCTTGATTAGTATGAATTCTTTCATTTTGAAAACAAAAATAGAATACGCTTTTTGAAGATTAATCTACTACCACTCAATGTCGCTTCTCGACGCTATAGAAATTAGCTAATAGATAGAAAACTTTGTGGGTAGAGTAGAAATCGCTTGTAACAAACAATTTATTTCTCTAACAATGTTTTCTTCCTTATTTGGGGCTTATTTTTTACCTATAGCACACTTGAAAATGCAAACGATTCGGACTATTTTGTATTTTGTCATCTGGCAAAAAGGGGGTGTTAAACCCTTTCCTGTACAAATCTGGGTTTTTACGTCCCTCTGATTTTATGTTTGGGAAAATATTGTGGAAAAAAAGGAAAAATTGCTTGTTACAAGCAATTTCTCCTTTTTCCACAATATTTTCTACCAAACAGGATTGTTTCATTTCAAATTGCACCGACTTGTTATTGTCGTCTGCAACCTCTTCCATTTGGACTAGTCTAAAATTTCAAAAACCAGGAAAGGATTAACTCGATTTATTGTCGGGACGAGAAGGACCATTTATCCATTACAAGACGACAAAGAGTAAAACTAGCACAAACTTACGATATCTTCATACGAGTTTTTAAAGCGTGTCATATTTCAAAGATACTTAACTATACGCTAGAAAGCATTAAGTGAGTCTTTGCTTCAATCATTACCCCCTTCCCCCCACAATGTCTCCATAAGCCATGTTTCTGGAGCGCCTCAAAACATTTGTGAGAGTTGTAATTGACATGTCGCTACTGTCAATAAAAAGACAGATTAACCAATCGAATCATTCATTTAGGCAGAACATGAACTTTGGCCTCCAAAATTTATATGAAGTATATTTGTTACACGTCGTATCTAGAGCTTATTCAAGTTGTAGTTACCGTTTATAGGTCGTTAACCAACCGTTTTACTTTTTGTTTCATGCTACTGCCAATAAATATTGTAGAAAAAAAAAGTTTGATATCTATGTCGACCTTATATCGGAGGTCAGTGGTCGTGGCAAGCGATCCTTAGATTAGTTAAACCAATCTAAATTGTTCAACGAAGAGCAAAGAGAAATAAACTCAGTGTAAGTCACCAACATGTTCTATTTATTAGCTCTTTAATATGTTAAGAACGGCACTACTGTAGATGAAGAACTCGGCGACCAAGAAAGTAAAATAGAAAAGTAATTTAATACACCCTTCTTTGACATTAGTCTTCAGTGATTAGGAATGCACATAGCGAACTTTTTGAAATGTAGCAACCGTTAGAGCCGTCTAGACAAATATGTTTTAATTCAATTCCATATTTGAAAGCAAATAACTCATTAAAATATCAATGGGCCAGAGCCAAAATGAAACTACAAATATATCCAACCAATTTGGCGTGCATCGAAAATTAATCATAAGAAGGGATAATAAATTCTAGCGAAAGGTGGCATCTTACACTTGTGTCAAGATTTTTGTTGATATAACTACTTTTTTGAAGTACTCACAGCTTACTTTATGTGTAGCTACAACACTCAGGTCATCAATCAACGATTTGCTATTTTGACCATATATCTATATCAAAGTACTGAAAGTACTGTAAGCTAGCAGAACATAATTTTGTTAGATTATCTTTTTCAAAAGTTATCATGATAAAAAATATCAACTTGGTGGAATTTAGAAAACCCTTGCCTTGTAGGATAGAAAACATTATTGGCATTGAAGAAATTGCTTGTTACAAGCAATTTCTTCATCGTCCACAAAGTTTTCCAAAGCGTTTTTCTTCATATGCTTAAAAAGCGGGATTGAGTGGGAATGTGCTAAATAACATACATTTAAAGGAGTCCTCTAAAATTTGAATAAAGTTACCTCATGTGGCCATACAAAGCAGTGCGCATAGTGAAGACTCTGATCAGACCCATAAGAACTACTTTTTATTGCGGAAGCATTCAATGGATTTAGTGGTTAAACCTGCAGTGGCAGTTTGCACTCGTTTGGACTCTGAGAACACCTCAATCAAAGCACTGAAAAGTACTGTAAGCTAGCAAAGCATTGTTTCGTTCAATAATCTTCTATGTAAAACTTTATCATGATAAAGCTAAAAATAACTAGGAGATGAACTTGTATGCAGAGTTTACAATATTCCAGAAATAAATAAAGACTACTTTTTATGACGTAGGTATTTAACGGATTTACAGATTAAGCCTCCAGTGGCAGTTTGCACTCGTTGAACTTTGAGAAGACCTCAAAATTTTGTCTGTTTACTTAAACTATCAAAGCTGTCGCTTTGCTAGCTAAAAAGCGATCCGTCCTTACTACCACTGATACTAAGAAATTGATTGGAACATTGCCCTTAAAAATTCAATAGAAGCGGTGTCCAAAAACTGGCACGTATTAATAGAAAGGACCTTTTGAGGAAAGTATCGGTCCTGTTTACACAGGGTCTACAATTGAGCAAGTCGCCGGCCCGCCCACTTAATCCGGTGGCCACGCCTACTGCCTCCAGCAGGAAATCCGGCTTCGATTTTTAACGGCGTTATTTTTCAAAATTTATAACCAGTAGCATGAAATTAAAAAGTAGAGTACAGTTGTTGGTTTTCTAAATTATTAATTTCATAGCTCTACTGGTAATTTGATTGACAGCCGCCATTGGTCAATTTTCATTCTTTAAAGATTTTCCGAACTTGAATTTTGCTTTATTCTGCTTTATAAAACATATTTCATGAATAAGCCTTATCGACCTACAGTGATTTCTATATATCTTTTTTAAAAACTATTATGCATTTTTGGGGGTTCACTTTTTACGTAAGGAGTTTACAATTATGTATATAATAATAAATCAGTCAATCTTTGTGTCAAAATTGTAATAACATGCCATTCAATCATATCAATTTCGGAGAAAGATATTATTTTTGGACTCTATAGCCTTTCCATAAAAATATATTAAAAAAAACCCCTCACTTGTAATAAGACTTCATATAGCTTTTAAGACTTTAAAGCTCAGTATTTCTTTTCTGAATTTCAGAAAACGGGGAATCACATGGAAACAGATAAGAAGCCCTTTAGCAACATTTTCCCCTTTTTAACCCTTGTAATGCTGAACCCGGAATATTCCTTTTTTGACAGGAGGTATAGACAATGATAAGCCTGCACATAAGTGCAATCTGATCTTGGTCTATACCTCCTGCTTGTCCCCATTTTAGCCATGCAGAGTTGTTTAAATAATCAATTTTCATAAAAAATATAGACCCTTATTAAGACCTTTAGTTCTGTCAGTCCTTTGATTTCTAAGAAGTTCTGTAAAGGATTTTTACTTCAGATTGACAAGTATTAAAACGGTTTCGTCAAATCAGGCACATCACACCCAGGGGTCGACACTAGCACCAGTCCTCGGGCCCGGGGCCTGTGATTTACAGGGAGCGCTGGTATTATTACTTAGGTCAAGATTCTTTCAGCCTGTTTTTTTTTCTTCTTTTCTTAAATCCAACCCAGATAAACACTACCTGTTTCTGCTTTTAAGAAATATATTATGAAAAATAGAAATTATATTAGAAAATTAAAAAAGAAAAAGAAAAAAAAAAAAAAACAGTGATGGAAAAGAAGATATTGCTTGTAACTTTCCAGGACTAATAACAATTGCTTACACTTATTCAATCATAATACAATTAAACGTAATCAAACTGGTAAAGGAGAAGGGAAATTTATTAAATAAAAAATAGGTATATAATAAATGGAATATTACGTTACGATTGTGTTACAACATCTTATATTTGCTTCTCGCTGCGGAGCAAAACTTATTTTTCCACTCGACCTTCGGTCTTGTGAAATATCAAAATTTCCCTCCGTAGCTCTTAGTAAATTCAAGATGTTGTACCTCTATCATATCATAATATTTCCTTTTGATGCGTCGCTTGCCCCTGATATATTAGTTTGACTAATGACTTGATTTGGTTGAATATGTTTTCAATGATGTGAAACAGAAAGCAATTATAGTTTTGTAGCCCAAGTATAAGTCACACATTGACTTCCAGATAATCCGACAAGATTAAAGCTGGGTTAGCTAGGAGAGATTCAAAGGAAACAACGTTATTTTTAGAAATCAAAACATTCACTTGTTGACACCGCATGACATCATTTGCGAACTCAAAAGAAGTGATATGGGAAAAAATATCAGACTGAATTTTATCACATCAAGTGCAAAACTACGGTAATTGTCTACAGTTACATTAAATCTATGTTTTTGACTGATCTTTACAGAATTGAAAAGCGGCTAACGAACACAACACCTGATGACGTCACGATGATGTTCGTTTGAGCCAATTTAATCTGAATGAGTGATTCCAACGGTTATACGCACCACATGAATGTCCATTCACCGCAACTTTCTCGACGTAATCTAAACATGGGTCAAATGGAGGTAAATCGCTTTTATTCTCATTTCACGGATTAAATTTATCTTTATTACCACCCATATATTATTTGAATACAATATTTCGGAAAGTAGTTAAACGAAATTTAGACGTCGATTGTCAACATAAACCGGGTTATTTCCCATATAGCCTTCGCGTATCTCTTAATCTATTTTTAGACTACGCCTTGACAGTTGCAATGAATATTCGGACATTCACGAGTTGCAAAAGACCAGTGGAATCACGCATCCGGTTTAATTCGCTCAATCTAAAGTCATTGTGACATCATCGGGAGTAACGTTCGCTAGCCGGTTAGTCCAAAACTGTCGTAAAACAAGTTGCCGAGTTGATACAAATTTAGACAATTACCATGGTGTAACACATTTCAGGACTTTGGTCGTTTCTCTTGTGACTTTGTTATTTTCTGTTGAATTTTTGTCATGTGCAAATTAGGTCATTCTGCGTCGGCAATCGAATGTCGTGCTTCCTAGAAATAAAGCGGATTTACGCTGAAACTTCATAGACAACTGTAATTTCAGGCCTACCAGATTACCCCGAAGACAATATATGTCTCATATTTAAGTATTAAAAGTGCGTTTGAGTGTATTTTCAAGCATTTTGGGATTTCTTTCCAATATACGTTTCAGAAACATCGATACCTTCCTTTAAAGGTCTACGTAGGATATTAGGTAAATACCCTGTTTTATTTTGATGAACATCCTCTAATCTTCGCAAAACTACTTTTCAGAGTATTGTTTTCGAATAATATATTAGAAGGGGGAAAGAAATAAAAAAAATTGTGACATGATAAAACCATCCCTTTAATGTATGTTCATTCAAGGGCCCGAATAGAATTTGACATCTGTTTGCAGATTTTTGGATTTGTGCTTAACGAATGCTGAGTGCTTTCATTTATTAATTTTTCAAACCTAGTTTTAGTTGGTTTTTTTTTCAAATTTGAATATTCTCTGATTAAATATACTTTTCCCTTAATCGTACGAGAATAACGATTACAAAATTGATAGAACAGGGATGCAACATCAAGCCATTTTGCTGCGTTTCAAATGTCCGTGCTTATTTAGACGTCATGTAGAATCTGTCAGTTCTTCAATCTGACTTTCTGCTTTGTCTTTGGAGACGATTTTAACAAAGAGCGTGAATGTCAGGCGATACGAGTTTCTAAATAGGAATTAACAAATTTTACTTGTAAAAGAAAGCATCTTCGCTGTAAAGCAGTTTTTACCGGATAGTTTATATCAAATGGAAGCTGATAGAAAAAAAGTTTACATTCCGAGTTATAACTCGAGCCTGGAACGGCTACATCTTCACAAAGTAAATTGCTCCCCCCCTTTTTTTACAATTTTCGCTGTGAGAGAGAAAGAAAAGCAGCAAAATTAGTTCGCGTTACAAGACGCAAAATACGTCAACGAAGTACGGCCCGAATAGAACCGAAAACCATCGGGTAATTACGTTATTTGTCGATTTCATCGAAAATCACCTTATTTCTGGTTTCCATGACGTATTAATTATGTCATTGGCTTCCGTAAGTAATTTACTTGTTATCGACATTACCTGTAGACTAACGACCTCATCTGAAAATATTGATGTTTAAAAGTAGGGCATAGGGAATATACTTAGTTAAAACTATATTGAATTTAGTAGATTTCAGTGAAAGAAAAAATATTTATCGTGAAAATGGCATTGATAAGTATTTAGTATGACTCCTTGAACAAATTTGGATACGGAAGTATTTTGAATGCTAGAGCACAAACTAATTCGATAAAAACTATCCATTTTTATGTATTTTATTATTTTCTTTAAAAACAATTCGGGGGGGGGGGGTTTATATCTTTGTTATTAAGTTAAAAGAAATGAAGATATTTTTTTGGATTTGTTTTGGATAAAATCTAAAAATACTTTTTTGAAATAAATTATGAATTTTGTACGAAGGTATCATGTTTGTCAAAATATTATCAAGAATTATTCGTATTTTAACACGTTTTAAGCCTACAAGAACCCAATCCTTGCGCGTTTCCAACAATTTTGTGCTTGCTGAGAATTTTTTAACAATTAAAACATTTTATTAACCCATAACCAGATGGCAAAATTTCAGTTTTTACAAAATTGAAAAAAGTTGCAGACAACAATTTAAAGTTTACGAAATTTAAGATTTGTTCAATTTTCAAGGTAGAAAACATTGTGGAAAATGAAGAAATTGTTTGTTCCAAACAATTTCTTCATTTTACATAATATTTTCCCAAATGAATTTCACGACGGTCGTCAAAAGTCGCCATTGTGTGGGAATATGTTCAACAGATCCTTGGTTTCTTACCTTTCAAATAAATAAAACTCCTATAAACTGTTTAACGTCATGTTCCTCAGATTCGTTTAATATCGGAAAAAATCCTGTGTTCTTTCCCAGCAAGGACCTCGCTTTATTGTTACTAAATATCTCCGATATTGTTGACAAGACTTAATCGATTTAATCTGGAGTCATCCTCCAGCAAAAAAATAACATCTTACAGGCAACCTTTACTCAAGGCTAACAAAAAATGTAAGCAATACTTTATATTCTTCTTTCAAGCACAATTATTTAATTTTTAGTTTCGTCTATCAAAAACGGGTGTTCTGATTGGTCGAAAAAAATATTCATAACTCCATGAACAAAATTTTGATCACGCACCAATTTTGTGTACTTCCGCAAAAAAATAGTCCCTTAGAAAAAGGTATCACTATTTGTAAAGTCTTTGCTTTTTCGCTCGATGTTATTAGATTATAAGAAATGAATATAATATTTTTGTCTTTTCATGGAGGTATGAACCGAAAAAACTAATCACACTTATGTATGAATCCGCTTCGCGTATTCATAGTGTGATTAGTGTTTTCGGTTCATACCTCCACGAAAACAAAAGATATTCTCTTTATCTCTTAATTGAAGGATCGCGACTGCAAATCAAAATATTTACAGACAAATAATCGTACAATTTACCGAAAGTTAACTTTGAACTCCGATACTGGCCAAAGTATTTGTAAAGGACTGTAAAGAATTGTGATAGCCTGGCGACTTAAAAGTCCTAAATACAGTCCTTGAATACAGCCAATTCGAGCTGTAGTAACGTCTAGGTCATAAACCAACCATTAATCTTTTTTTGTTTATTGGCATTCATTTAAAGAAAAAAAAAGAGAGAAAGAAAAAGAAAACAACGAACTTGAACTTCCTGTTGGAGTTCAGTTGGTGTGGCTCGCGATCTGTCAATAAGCAAGATGAAAAACGCAACAAATGTAACATTATACCATGATGTAATTAATAATTGAGCCAGTGCGTGACATTTCCAACAATTTTGCAGGTGCGTGACTCGCACACATTGAGCACCCTGGACAGCCTTTCGGGACAATTAGAATATTCGCTGATTGTTTAAAGAAGCTTTGGGTCAGTATCTATCTACAGAGCGCAGAGTGAAGACTCTGATCAGACTGTGCGGATGCACAGGCTGATCTGGGTCTTTACTTCGCGCACATGTGTAATGGTTGGAAATGTCACGCAAGCGCTCAATTATCTAAGGCGGCTATTGAACAATTTTCATGACAGCTTTATATAGGAAAAGTACTTGTTTTTCCAATAGTTATTTTTCTTCGTGTAAAATATACTTAATTCTCATAACTTAAATCTAATGCGATATATGCCCTACTTTGAAACATCATATTTTACCGGATCGTTAGTCTTCGGGTAATACCGATAACGGCTGAATTGATAGCGGAAGCCAATGGCGTAATTGATACGCCATGGAAACCACAAATAAGGCAATTTTCGGTACAATCGACAGATAACGTATTTAACGATGAATTCTGGTCCCATTAGAGTTATACTTCGTTGATTTATTTTGCGTCTCGTAACGCGAACTATTTTTGCTACTTTTCTTTCTGTTCTTTTTAAAAGTTATGAACCATTCATTTTCATTGTTAAATCAGCTTATTCACTTTCTTTCAAATGGCTGACAGCATAACAGTTAGAAATTTGAAAACTGAGATCCAATTTTGTTCTTTCATGTGTGAGATCCGCTTTAAAGCTAATAAGAATTAATCTATTTCAATCTGACCAACGAGCTGCTTGGCATTTTCCGCTCACATTCAATTTTAATATACCGTGTCACTTATGTTAACTCTTATCATTCCCTTTCTTTTGTCGCAACTTTATGTTTCAAGGCGGTTCAATTCGGTCCTTAAACATTGTCAAGACACTTAACGAACTGTATGTGTCTGTGCTAGCGCCGCGATTAGTCAACTCAAGTCAAACCTACATGTATCATTGAATGATTCCATGTTATAAGATTATTAACTACCGTTTAATATGTAATATATAACGTTGATAGTCATTCCTTAACTATTTTTCATAAAATCCCAAAACTTCCATCCATTTCTGCCTATTATTTATCATCTCCTGAAGTACACGTAGTGGTTTATCTAGTAACTATTGTCAGATAAGCTCTGTCAATCAAAAAAAAACAAAAAAAAAACAAAAAAACACACACACAACAAATCAATCATTTAGACCGGAAGTGAACTTTCGACCTCGACTACTAAGTGTAGCATTTTGTTGTTGTTGTTGTTGTTTTTTTTTTTTTTTTGCTAATTAAACGTCCTAACTACAGGTTGATAACCTTTGGGTCGCAAATCAACAATTGCCTCTATCTTATGTACTTTACCATATATATATATATATATATATGGTAAAGTACATAAGATAGAGGCAATTGTTGCTTTTGATATATATCTTTACATACATCTTATTCGAAATGCAATGTGGACGGTAATAGAGCGTGGTCAGCGAGACGCTAATTGAACGCTATCTAAGCTCGCCCATTTCACTTTCTTTAGACAGTTTGACCGATTTACCAAACGCCATCAGTGTATGCGTTTGGAGATACTTCGATCGGGGAAAAGCCTGGTCATTACCCTTACCCTACCCTTAAAAATAGCCCCCCCCCCCAAAAAAAAAGTAAATGGCTATTCGTCACTGCTAAGAAAAAATGTAACGGATATTCATAACAAGTAAATGTATAAGAATTCTGAAGGCTATCTCATTGTTGAATAATTTAATATTTAGTTCCGTCTATCAAAATCGGGCGTTCTGATTGGTCGAAAATAATTATTCATAGCTCCATGAACAAAATTTTGAGCACGCAGCTATTTTGTATGCTTCCGCACAAAATAGTCCAATACAAAAAAGGTATCAATATTTGATAACTTTTTGCTTTTTCCGCTCGATACTATTAAATTATAAGAAATGAAGAGATTATTTTTTGTTTTCACGGACGTTTGAACCAAAAAATATACTCACACAATGTATGAATTCGCTTCGCGTATTCAAACAGTGTGATTAGTTTTTTCGGTTCATACCTCCACGAAAACAAAAAATATTCTCATCATTCCTTAAATAATGAAATTAAAAATATGACCTACCACTACAGAACGAAATAAATCTGTTTTTCCATATTACAGGGGTAATATTACACTTTTATTAAAACTGGTAGGTAAATAAACAAAAATGAAAGAGCATATGTTATGTTTTTTTATTCGATAAATATGGCTTCGTAACGTCGGCAAAGTCTTGTTAGCTCACCTGACCACATAGTGGTCATGTTGGGCTATTGTTATTGGGCTGTGTCCGGCGTCCGTCGACAACTTTTACCTTGTGTGCACTGTATATGTCACATTTTTTTGCTCCAATGTCCTGAAACTTGATGAGAATATTTGTTTACGTGATATCCCAGACGAATTCGAAAATGGGTCTTATGGGTAAAAAAACTATTTCACTATGTCAAAACTTAAAAGAATAACCTTGTGTACACTGTAGAGGTCACATTTGTGTCCGAAATTGCCTTGAGACTCGGTCGAAGGTTTGATTTACAGGAGATCGTACGAGTACGAAATTGGGTCAGGTGGGGTAAAAATTGGTCACAGGGTCCAATCTTAGGAAAACGCTTGTGCGCATTCTAGATATCACATTTTAGCTCAAATGTCTTGATATTTGTCTAAATGATGTCTTGGACGCGTTCGAAATCGGGTCAAGTTCGGCAAAAGATAAGATCGCTAGGTCAAATCTTAGAAAAGTCATGTAAGCTCTATAGAGGTCACATTTTTGGCTAAAATGTCTTGATATTTGGTCAAAATGTTTGAGATTTCAGGTATTTTCGAAATTAAGTCACGTGGGTTAAAAAGCTAGGTCACTTTGTGAAATCTTAGAAAAATCTTGTTTCCACTGTATATGTCTTACCTTTTACTCAAATGCCGTACTATTTGGCCAAAATCTTTGTCTGTATGATATCTTGGACGAGTTAATAATTGGGTCACATTATTGGGTCAAATGGGTTAAAAAACAAGGTCATCGGGTCAGATTTTAGAAAACTTTGTGTGCTCTGTAGAGGTAACTATTTTGTCCAAATGTCTTGATATTTGCTCAAATGTTTATCTGCATGGGAGATAAGATTATTTGAAATGGGTCACGTGGTGTAAAGACTAGGTGACTTGTTAAAATCTTAGAAAAAACCTTGTGTGCACTGTACAGGCCTTATTTTTAACCTAAATGCCTTGATATTTGGTCAAACTCTTTATCTCTATGATATCCTTGACAAGTTCAACAAAATTGGGTGAAACACGTTCACTTTTTCTAAACCTAGAAAAAACTTTTGTGCACCCTCGAGGTCACATTATGACTAAAAAGTAGGTATTATTTCTTTTAATGACACAGATCTTGTTCGTTTATATTCCCTCTAGTATATTATTTGAATACAACATTCAGCAATAATCAGAGGTCATTTATTAAGATAAGCCAATGTAATTCCCTAATAGCCTTCGTAGGCTTTTAATATTTCAGATTACACCGAGGCAGTTGCAATGCATACTTGGACTTTTACGTGGTGCGTATTACTGTTCGAATCACGCATTCAATTTGAATTCACCCAAACCGACGTCATCGCTCGTAATTAGGAGTTAGCCGCTAGCCATTTTCAATTCTGTAAAGATCAGTCCCAAACTGTCGAACAGTTAATACAAATATAGCCACTTACCGTAGGTTTTCGCTAATCACTGGATGTTAAAAAAATTTCAGCACGTCAGTTGTTTCCCTTGTCACTTCCGTCGAACTTGGGTCATATGTAAATGAGGTCATGCGGTGTCTATAACGGAATTCCGTTATTTTTAACGTGGATTTCCACTGAACCTTTCCAAGATAAGCACAAAAAGCCACTTTAAGCCTATCAGATTACCGTAAAGAAAATGTCTGACTCATAATTAACTGTTGAATGCTAGTTTTAGCGTATTTTTGGTCGATTGATTTTTTTCTTTTCTAGGACTCAGAAAAGATACCTCCCTTCAAAAGTCTTGACGATTGGTCAGGATTTATATATGCATGTAATCTTGGATAAGTTTGCAATTGGATCAAATATTATCAAAATTAGGTCACTGGTTCAAATTTTGGAAAATCTTGTTTGCTATCTACTGGCCATATTTTAGTCCAAATGTCGTGATTTCTGTCAGAATGTTTACCTTAGTCAAGTTCAACATTAAGTCTCGTGGGGTATATAACTAGGTCATTAGGTCAAACCTGTGAAATACCCTTTTTCAATCTAGAGGCCAGATTTCTGGCTTAAATATCTTGTCATTTGGTTCGAATGTCTCCAAGATATCTCGCTCGAATTTGCCATCGATTCATATGTGGTAACAATTTAGGGCACAAAGTGAAATCATAGAAAACCCTTGTGTGCACTCTAGAGGCTACATCTTGGCTCAAATGTTTTGAAAGTTTGTCAGTATGTTTTCTCCGCGATATCTCGTCAAGTTAGATAAACTGGTTCACATTGGGCTAAAAACTAAGCCACAAGCTCAAATCTTCGAAAAATCTTGTGTTCACCCTAAGGCCAAATATTTTTTATCAAAGGTCTTTATATTGTTATGCGTTTTTGCTCAGAATGTTTGTTTCAATGAGTGATCCCTTTCACATTCGATATTGGGTCACATGGGTTGATAAAGTAGGTTACTAGGTCAGATCTTATAATAACCTTCCTTGCTATGAAGTCTCTATTCATCTGGCATCAATATCTTGAAACATCATAAAAAATTCTTTCTAGTTTAATTTCTGAGACAAGACTTAGGTAACAAGTCTGCTTAGGACAAGTTGAGGTAATTTATGCTAATTTACTTCTGTAGTCATCGACTCAGGTGAGCTCCTTAGGGTCAATTTCCCTCTTGTTTTTATCTTTTATAGATGACTCGTTTAATGAATCCCGTATTTTAACCCTTGTCATGCTGAACCCGGAATATTCCGGTTTTGGCAGGAGGTGTAGACTAAGATCAGACTGCACGTTTGTGTAGGCTGATCTTAGTCTACACCTCCTGCTCATACTTTTCCTTCCCGATTTGTTTATGAGGTTGATTTCTAAAAGAAATATTGATTTTTGAACAACAAGTTCTATCAGTGCTTTCAGACCTTTGATTTGACAGAAATTAAGTAAGGTAATTTATACAGCATGACAAGGGTTAAGATAACTCACTCATTATCCTCTTTATTTCTTGTGCCAATGCCACCAGAGACTGGCTAAGCCCCTAGCTCTACTTTCAAATGCTGTCCATAGTCTATTGCATAGTTCAAGTGTGCTCCAGACTAATGACTGGTGGTTGTTGTCAGGTGTAGACTATTAATGGGTCATTTATTCTATATTTTCTGTCAGTTAATTTCCTCAGTAGTGGATGGTAAAACAGTTTTTCGTCTGCCGTTTTTTTGCTTTACCCATTACTATTTGGCCTAAATGCCCCCCCCCCCCCCCCCAAAAAAAAAATGTTGTAGTCGACAAAATTTTCTTAGATGAAATTTCATTTAGATCGTTTAAAAAAATAAACCGAGAAATGAATATTGACGCATAACAAGTATTTTCTGGGCTTTCGGTCATTTGATTTTCATACGGTTTTGAAAAGGATTTTATCTAGCATTACAAGAGTTAAAGTTTAACGAAAAGTCGTTTCTAAACTTGTAGATTTTCTCACCTACTACAGATAAGGACACCTTGAAATTTACGCAAGTCCAACTTAATTTTATTCGAAATCGCTCGCTCACGGTTCCATGCATATCATTTAAAACACCCACTCGACAATTTGTGTATGTGTATTTCCGTTTATTTATCTTCGTAACCATAGCACATGTCCATATGGGCGACGCCCCTAACGTGATCGATGGATAGCAACGTCACATGGGTTCTTCGTTTAACGTCTCATCGGAAAGACAATTAGTTTGTTAGGTTGTCAGCCTTGTGATCGTACCCGCAACCTCGGGTTTGAAGTCGAGTGATGTAGCAACTGAGCAAAAAGGGCCGACCACTCAAATTGTTCAAACGATTTAGCAACTTCATTCACATCATTAAAATCACTACTCCATTTGCTGATCTAAATTTCGGAGTGTCTGATTGGTCCGGGTTTACCATCCAATTTATCTATGGAACAAAATTAATATAAAGAGGGTTGATTACATATTATATATTTCATTCAAAACGCTCATATTGGTTCAAAACTCGCTCAATCATCTCCAATTCAAAACCATTCAAAAAGACTTCTCTTTCACATTATTCATCGGTGTATGTTGGTGATAATTGACCAATGAAGACAGTCAACAAAGAACAAAACCGGCTAATCGAATCATTCGTTTTGACTGAGGGTCAGATTTGAAGTCCGACATTCGCTGCTATTTTTGTGAAGATTCTTTGTTGGTTTTGGGACTTAAACGTCGTAACTACAGTTTAATCAAGCTGTAGTTACGACTTTTAGGTAACCACCGACCATTTTACTTTTTTGTTTCATGTTACTGGCCACACAATTTGCAAAATAACGCCGTCTAAATATCGAAGCGGAACTTAGGAGTCATTGGTGAGTAATTGGCCAGCGATAGGTCAATTTACGGAACGCTGGCTGTGTCTTCTGACCTCCACGATGGTTGTTTGACTGAGATGATAAGCGAAATAACATGTATTTTGTGAAATATGTGGCCGGAAAGCTAACATAAAAGGCGAATAGTCGGTTTCCAACCTAAGCGTCATAATTACAGTTAGAAGAATCGCCTACCAAATATAAATGTTTCACAAATATGTTGGAGTTCAAAGTTCACTTGAAGTTTAAATGTATAGTCAATCATATTTGTGCAGTTGGTAGCGCGTTGGACTGTCAATCTAGAGGTCCCGGGTTCGATCCCTGACGGCGGCACTAATCTTTTCCGACTATTTGTCTCTCACCAATGGGTCGATAATCGTAGACCTATGCGGGATAGCAGCTGGAGGCTAGGGAAGGATGTAATGGTAGTACTGGTGTGAGAAATACCAGGATTCCATTGTTAGGTGCTCCAGCCGCCGCGATATAACTGAAAGATTGTTGAAAGCGGCGTAAAACCCCATTCAAACAAACAAACAATCATATTTGTATCTGTCAATATGCGGATCCCTAGCCATGCTCACTGACCTACAAAAACAGATTTTATCTGATATACTACTCTTTTACGAACCGTAGGATCAGGGTCAATAACAAGTATAGTGAAGGTTGGTGACCTAAACGTTTTTACCACGTGTAAGTCGCCCACAGAAGTAAAATGTTTGAACCAATAGTTGGAGGACAACTTTCACTTAGTCTCAATGAACGTAGTCATTTGTCAATCGATATCTGATTGAGAATGATGATCCGTCAATTGATACTGCATTTAAAAAATGACCAAGAGTTATATTTTCGGGTTTAGAATTAAGCCGATAGATGCTCTGCAAATGGCCAGGGTCCGACACAGAGGACAAAAGAGTAGCTCTCCCCCCCCCCCCTCCCCGATTAACCCACCGAAGGACTCGGAATTAGACACGGGGGATAGGCGGGTCGGCTGCCCAGGAGCAGGGGAAAAACTACTGGAGATCTTTCCGAGTCGCGTGTTACGACTAATACTTACTACAAGAATTGTTTGAGAAAATATTTGTTATTTTCTTTATTCAAATAAAAAAAAAGTGTATATAAGAAACGTGTCGACTGCTTTGTCTCCATTGTAGAGTTTTCCTAATTACATGAATTATTGATGAGTTAAGATTAGTGTTATTTCCTGTTCCCGCTTTCTTTGCCTATCCGACAAACATCCGCATTGGATTACATTGAACTCTAAAAGTAACGACACTACGGAGAACCACCCAACAGTTTTCTTGCTTAAAAACAAAAAGAAAATATAATATTGCAATTATTAAAAAGAAGGTACAGAAGCCAACACATCGACCATTGATTCAGGTAAATAGATTTTATCATCTTTCTTTTTTGAAAGTCATGTAAAAATAGCTGAACTTAATTGTAAATCATGTTTAAAAAAAACTTAATGAGATTTTTTCTTTTAAAATATCTTACAGAAGAAATAAAACCTCCTTGCTCTATATAAAGGCTACTGTAATGAGGGTGATTGAGAAAAACAAAATAAAAATGTCACAAAGTTGATTCCATAAGGAATTCTATGATTCCATAAGGAATTCCATAACATGAACAGTTCTATTGTTATAACATATTTAGATTATCTATTTGAATAGTTTCCATTTTACGTTACGACATAAGCAAAAATATACTGACTATACTTGTTCGCTTTAGTGAGTAATGAATTATATCTAATTCCATTGCAAACACAGCCTCTGAAAAACTATGATGTCCTTTTGAATCGCAATCCCATCGTCTAAGAAATAACAGGAGAGCTTGTATACAAACGTGCATGCACATGAATAAAAATACAATATTAGCAATAGGTATTCGCATGTGAGAAAACAATTACTGTCGATATTTTGTAATTTTCAAGAACTGTACGTTTTGCTTTGTAATGAAATACATGCATGCGAACAGAATCGTACACGGCAGAAAAAAATTTGTATCGAACAGTTTTGATATGTGTAGTGTTAGATAACGTCATTTTCTTGGGATGTTATGGGGACAATAGAAAACGTTGGCTTTCGGTGTCGTTAAATACAAAATATAATACACATCGCGTCAAATGTGGATTGGGGAGCGAGATTTGGCTATCTCAGTAAATAGAGAATATTAAGTTTGAAGTTTGAATTTTATTCGAGTCGCGTAGAGAAATTTTGGTATTGGTATAATATTGTCCAAATTCTACCAACATCATTTACCTTGTAAAGTACGTTCATGTCTTTATCCGAATGCTTTTTCAATTGTTTTGTAGCCAACCAAACGATTTATATTCTGGATATAATAGTAAATTGGTCATTTCATTTTATTTATTACTTGGGTATATTTAAACAGTCCAAGTACTGACAGTAGTCTAAGTTAGCAAAGTATTGTTTTGTGCCAAAGGCTCTCATGTTACATAAACAAGGTGTCTTCCCGTGTCTTCCGATTGAATGTTCTAAATTTCAATTGGACCCATCTTAGGATTCATCTTAATGACCTGACAAACAATCTGACTAAGTTTAATCAATATTAAGCCAGCTAAAATTGTCGCTCTGAAAGTGTTAACACTAAAATCTGTTGTCGCCGAACCATGCATGACGGATATTCCATGATCTTGAAGATTACCATGAACACGATGTGCTAAGGTGAGCTTAGGCTATTTGATAGGCTTAAAGGGGCTTTTTGTGGTTATCTAGGACAGTTTCTCAGGAAATCCACGTTTTTTTAAGATATCATGGCTTTCGGTTATCGACACCGCAAGTCCTCGTTTGCATACGATCAGTTTGGTTGCTTCACGATGACGTTGGTTTTGAGTGAATTCAAACTGAACGCGTGATTCCAACGGCTACATACAGTACTTGAATGTCCAAATTTGTCTCGAGGTAATCTAAAATAGATTAAAAGCCTAAGCAGACTTTTTAGGGAAATAGCCTTGTTTATTTCTATAAACAACCTCTGACTTCCACAAAACTACTTTTTTTAGAATATTGTATTATAATAATAAATGAGAAGGAATAAAAATAATTGAAATCAGTGACATGAAAAATATCGACACCTCCCTTTAACTCATCAGATTACCATAATGTCGATATCTTGCCCATATCTAAGTATTAAATGCTCATTTGAGCGTATTTTGATGCATTTGATTTTTTCCTTTCTTACATTCAGAAAGCTCGAACCTCCCTTTAAGCGACTGGATTCAAAATTCCATTAAGAACAGCAAACCTCTAAAAAAGCGGACTTTTTCACATAATCATACAACCTGTTATCTGAACTAATTAGAATGTTCTAAATCAGAATATCCCTATAAGTTAGAATAACAAAGGATCCGGTGATGATTCTGCAATATTGTAGGTACTATGTACATATAATTTAATTTTTAGTTTCGTCCATCAAAAACGAGCGATCTGATTGGTCGAAAAATTTGATTCATACCTCCATGAACAAAATTTTGAGTACGCAGCGATTTTGTATGATTCCACATAAAATAGTCCAAAACAAAAAGGTATCAAAAATTGTAAAGTTTTTGGTTTTTTCGCTCGATGCTATTAAATTATAAGAAATGAAGAGATTATTTTTTGTTTTCATGGAGGTATGAACCGAAAAACCTAATCACACAATGTATGAATCCGCTTCGCGTATTCATACAGTGTGGTTAGGTTTTTCGGTTCATACCTCCATGAAAACAAAAAATATTCTCTTCATCTCTTAAGTAATCGAGTGATCCTTCATACAATCCACAAAAAGTGGATTAAGCTACCATTCTTATAAGCGACCACTTCTTTAGCCTTCCCTAGGGTGGTTGCCTAATGGCAGGTTTTACTGTATATAGACCGTAAAATAGCACAAGAAGCTGTTAACCCTTGTCATGCTGAACCCGGAATATTCCGTTTTTAGCAGGAGGTGTAGACTAAGATCAGACTGCACTTTAGTGCAGGCTGATCTTAATCTACACCTCCTGCTTGTCCTTTTCCTATCAGGGTTGTTTATGAAGCTGCTTTCTCAAAGAAATCTAATTTTTGAACAACAAGTTCTATCAGTGCTTTCAGCCCTTTGATTTGACAGCAGTGCGGTAAGGTTATTTATACAGCATGACAAGGGTTAAGATAAATGGATACCGTAAATATCCGTATTCCGAAAAACAATATTTTACCGTAATACGTGTAAAAAGATCATTTCGGAAGTGTGTGTCTCAAGATACAGACAGTTTATTACAAGGATTTTTTTTTACATTTTGACGAGTAATAGCTAGTCAACTAAAGAATCAATCGACCAATCAAATCGTTTATCTAGACAGGCAGTGAACTATGAACTCCAACATTTGCAAGCAGTTGTTAGTGTGCCAATTTAAACATCGTAACTACAGCTTATTCAACCATTTAATTTTATTACAAGTTACTAATCATATATTTTACAGAACGAGGACGTTTGATATCGAGGAAGACCTTCCTGTCATAGTTCAATGGGCTTAGTCACTAAACGTTCAATTTTACCGGAAGAGAACTTTGAACTCCAGAATTGGTCGACATTTATGTGAAGCATTTTTGTTGGTTTCGCGACTTCAACGTCGTACTTATAGCCGTAGTCGATATTGAAGTCGCCAGCGTTCTCGTTACATGTTAATAACTATAAATTCTGAAAAACGACGCCGTTTGATCTCGATGTCTAAATTCCTGTATCAGCCCGTAAACTGAAGACATAGTATTTGGCTACAAATCGCATAATATATACTTACCAATCAACTTAACAAAATTTTCATTATAGATTTAGACTAATTGAAATAAGAATTTGAATTATTTTGTCATTTGTGACTAGGGCAAAAGTTCTGTTAATGTGGTATCTTTCTTACGGCTATTTGTTAGCATGTGCAAAACCCATTTATAACCTCAACTGATGATAACCATTTTCTATCTCAAATAGATGTAACTTGCTACTTTACGCTATTTCGCATCCAATGATGGATACTAATGGTGGGGGTTAAAGACGTTTCTTGTGTTTCGTGCCTAAATCTCTATCAGGATTTTCTTACCTCTCTCGCAATATGATCTATTTTTTAAAATGCTTCTTTTTACGCCAGTAAGATCCTTTTTAAGTACATTCAGATGTGCAAGAAATGCTTTAATCTATCCCATACAGTGACGCTTTCTGATACCTCTTTAGAAAAATTATCATAAAAATCTGTGTTAAATGAAAAAAATTGCTTGTCACAAGTAAATTCGTCATTTTACAAAATGTTTTCTATTCGAAAAGTTGAAAAAAAAAACTAAAATTTCATAAGATAACTTAAAGATGTCGCATGCAACTCCTTTCAATGTGGACCTGTCTAAAATTCATTCGTCTAGTAATTGGTTAAGATGACTAACTTCTTTATTCTAGGAGCGAAAAAATGGAAATCAAAAGTTTTAAAGATGCCTGAAGTTATATTACGCTTCAGTTCTTTGTTTCTCAAATTGAAGAAATCCTTTACTGAATCACTGAAGGTGGGCAATTTTAAATAAGGCTTTTTTTTATTGAATAGGAAACCATTTTTATAATGACTTAAGACTAATCTTTCTATCTACTTCCTGTCAAAACAGGAATATTCTGGGTTCAACATGACAAGGGTAAGTATCCACCTGAAAAATTTAAAAATATACCATAACATTAGTAATAAGGAAAAGCAAATATATTAAAAAAGATATCAACAATTAAACCGTTGAAGTGAGTTTTGAAAATATCTAGGAATCTTATATAAATCTAAAATTTTTAAAGATCCCTTTAACTGACGAATTGCCAAAAACAATTAACCAATCAAAATATTCATTTACACCAGAGGTGAATGTTTACCTTCAACATTTACATTAGGCAGTTCTGTTGTTTGGTGACTTAAATTTCGCAACAACAGATCGTTCGAGATATAGTCAGGACGTTTAGCTCCCCCACCATCGATATGCGTTATATGTGATGTCCCTGGCTGTATACGAGGGCTAATCCAGAAATAAACGGATTATTTCTCCAAAACATCTATTCTTTCTGATTATTCTATATATAAAACTCGCTTCAGATACAACGAAGAGCTAACTGATACTGTTTTGGATATAAATGTTAATTTTCAGCTATATTCCATTGTCTTTGACACAGTCGTGGACAAGAGGGTTCAAGAGTGGGATAGGTTTATCTTTATTAACAAATTGCTGTTCCATCGCTCATTTTTGGCATAATTCAGACGTTATTACTTGGTGCAATTAAAGTCAGTTTGACATGACGTCATCTACTTCTTTTTTCAGATCAAACGCCTCGATGTGTTTCTACTAGTTTCTTAAAATGCATCACATAGAACGATCAAGAACGGTCACCGTGGATAACTATTAAAAAAATTATTGCAAACTTGATCATTCACCTGGAAAAATAATGAATACAGTAATATACCGGAAAGAAAGTACAAATAACCAATTCTTTGAGATTCCATGAAGGAAGGCAGTCCAAATAAGATGATTCAGGAACTGAAAACAAATTATAGGTCGCGTGTGTCGATAAATTGATTGGTTGATTTGGGTTTAACGCCATTTTATCAGTATTTCAGTCATATTGCGGCAGCTGGAACACCTAACCATGGGTTTGTGGTATTTCTTACACTGATACTACCACTACATCCTTTCAAACTCCAGTTGCTCATCCCACTGAGTTATGCGAATGTTTCAATCAAAGAATCAATCGACCAATCAATTTGTTCATTTTAACCGGAAGTGAACTTTCAACTCAAACATTGGACGACAATTATAAGAAACATTTTTGTTGATTTGGTGACTTAAACGACGTAACTACAGCTTATTCAAGGTTATAGATGTTTAATATCGAAGCGGAACTTCCTGTAGGAGTCATTGAGTGTGGTCTACGGAGTAAGTAGGCGGGGCCAGTGATCCATCAGTTGACGTATCTAAAAGATTTAATACATGTTCGTCTGACACAAATAAAAGGATTTACAGGGTACTTGCATACTCCTTTTCTAGACGCTGGACGGCTTTACACGTCACAGGTGGTGTTCAGGGAATAACTGAAAATATAAATCAAAGGACTGAAAGTACTTAGAAGTTGGAATGCGCTGAAAGAGTCATAACTGTGGAATTCGGTTTAAATTCATTTATTACTTTCCGAGTAAGCCTCCCTCCTTTAACCTTAAACCATCATTCCCATTCGTGTATATGTGCGTGAATAACGCACAAAAACATAAATCGACATAAAGAAATAAAAAACTAGCATTGTTTTAACCCATTCCCAGACAGTGATGCTTTTAAATGACCCTCGTTATGAAAGCTTTGGAAAACATTATCGAAAATGGAGAAATTGCTTGTTACAAGGAATTTCTTCATTATCCACAAGGTTTCCTGTCCAAAAAGACTAAGCTTGTAAAGATTTCATCAACTTACAATCGTCGTCTGCTACTTCTTTGAATTTGGGCTGGTCTAAAATTTTGCGGAAATTTGCGAAATTGCGCGGAAACTTGTTTCAGGGTGATCGATTTGAAATTAGTCTTAGGAAAAAAAGAATATATAAAGCGTTGTGAGTAAAATTCAAAGGAAAAAAAAAAGACGCTAACGTTATGGTAACGTTATTGTTTGCACATGGTAGTTTTGTCCTTTTCCTAAAAAATCCTATGATATGATGAAGATAGTATCAAACTATCTTCGGCGCCCTGTAGTCGCGCAATATTCGGCTTTAGAACCGTAAAAAATCTTGAGTAAAAAGGCCAAGCTGAAAGCTAGATGACACTTGTTAAGGGTTTGATGTGTTATTGATTTAAACATTTAAATAACGACATTAAAAGGCGTAATTATTTAGTAAATAAGTAGAAACCGGAAGTTGATATGTTCACATTCTAATTATCAAAATCTTCTACTTTCGTTTTGCATCTATTTGATTTTCATTGAGTAAAAGCTGAAAATCCCACAATAATCGCGTTTGCTTGATGCCTGCGATCCCCCTTAATCGCTCTAGAATGTTTTAAAGCACTGGGCGGTTTGTTTGTTTGTTTGAATGGGGTTTTACGCCGCTTTTAACAATCTCTAAGTTATATCGCGGCGGCTGGAGCACCTAACAATGGATTCCTGGTATTTCTCACACCAGTACTACCATTAAATCCTTTCCTAGCCTCCAGCTGCAATCCCACATAGGTCTACGATTATCGACCCATTGGTGAGAGACAAATAGTCGGAAAGGATGAGTGTCGCCGTCGGGGATCGAAACCGGGACCTCTAGAGTGACAGTCCGACGCGCTACCAACTGCGCTATGACGGCGGCTAAAGCACTTGGCGGCTTGATTATTGTAAAAATGCATTTGCGACCTGAGCAATATTTGTAAAAAATTGCCTATCTATGGTCACATGACAACCACATGTCACTTGAGACCACGTGATTACCAAACACGGGACGGCGAATCACACACACACACACACAACCCCCCCCCAAATTACTGTACTGATTATTACCTTATTTTTCAATAATTTAAAGCAAACAAAAGCATGTTTTGGAGTCTCTAAACGAATTTTATATCACTCTTTACACGTGCCATATTATTGTCTTCGACTACAACTAACTGATTGTCCGTGGCAAGTTGAGATGAAAAGTAACCCGGGGTTCCAACTTAAAAATAAATCAAACGGCTAGTCAAAGTATTCATTTTGACCGGAAGAGAAGTTTAAACTCCGACATAGGCCGATATTTTTGTGAAGCAACTAGAGTTTCGTGACTTAAAAGACGTAACTACAGCTTATTCAAGCTGTATTTACGACTTTTAGGTCGCAAACCATGCATTTTATTTCATCATACATATAAAATTGCAATGATTGTTGCAAAATAATGTCGTTGAATATCGAAGGAGAACTTCCCGTTGGAGTCAGTGGGTGTGACCAGAGGAGTCAGTAGGCGGGGGCTGAACGATGTAATGATACAAATAAAAGGGTTTTCATGGGACTTGTACATTGTCCACTTCTATCCGCTAATGGCTGTACACGCTACAGGTGGTGATCAGAGAATAATTGTCGAATTTCTAAAGTATATCAAATAATCCATTGACCATACAAATCGTTAAATTAGACCGGTAATGCTATTTTGAACGCAGACACTAATGTGAGGGAATTTACTGGTTTGTCGACTACTTCAAACTGAAGTTACGGCGTTTACTTTGCCGACCAAATATTTACCCTTGATTTAGGCAAATTGCCACATTTCTTGCTAGTTGATGTCGTTTGATTTAGTTTAATCATATTCTTTTCGCGACTGAGATATACATACATTGTAGGACTATACATTATTTTTTAATTTACAGCAAATTTGATCAGATCGAAAGCAAAGCGAATAAAGTTCTTCTCAATAAAGATGGCATTGTAAGAATACAAGTCGTTGAAAGTAAATAAATATTGAAGAAAAATGATATCGTAACAATGAAGATTTAAAAGAGGAGATGACAAAAAGCAAGGAAGAGTAATTGAAGTAATTGAACAGAGTCCTCATTTGAAACAGGATAGTTTGTGTACTACTAGTATAATATGAGCGCATGCGTGACATTTCCAACCATAACACATGTGCGCCAAGTAAAGACTCAGATCAGTCTGTGCATCCCCACAGTCTGATCAGAGTCTTCACTCTGCGCTCTGTAGAAAGATACTGACCCAAAGCTTCTTTAAACAATCAGCGAATATTCTAATTGCCCAAAATGACTGTCCAGGGTGCTCAATGTGTGTACGTCACGCACATGCGACATTGTTGGAAATGCCACGCACAGACTCATATTGTATTTACATTCTATTTGTCGACCAAGTTTGGAATAAGAAAAGTAATGTCATTACTAGAATCGTTAACTTTCGCAGATAAAAGAAATCGACTTAAAGAAAAATCTTTTCATTGCCGCGTTAAGTCGAATCGTCGTTTAGTTTCTCAGTAGAATTGCCACGTCGGGGATCTGTCAAATATTCAGCAAAGGACGGCATGACGGATTCTGTGTTTTTTCGGAAATTTATCTTCTCTCGTGAGACAATCTGCAGACGTGCGTTATTTTACCACCAAATGGCTTCTGCTATCAAGGAAACAATGAGGATAATTGGCATCTGTTCTCTAACGAAAAGTAATTTTCTTAGCAAGAGAAGTACAAACAAAGAAACCTTAAAAAACCACTGAATATGGGGAAATTTGACCTTGTTATCGTTGACCTATTTCTTTACGTACATACTGTCGTGATTTGAACACTTGTAAGAATAACCGAGAAAACATTGAGGTTGACAGGGTTCTTTATTTTAATTACGACTGAAATGGAGTGATTTCGTTGGACAATCACAAGACATTGAAAGTAATTAACCCATTCCCACGCTTTTTAACGCCTCTTAGAACACATTTTTTTGGAAAACAAGGTGAATCATTTATTCAGTCCGGACCCAAGCTTTCAACTCCGATATTGGCCGCCATTTTGTAAACCTTTTTGTTGTTTTGGCGAATTAAACGTCGTAACTACAGCGTTTTCAATTTCGCTTATAAACAGCTAACAGAATCTACATTGATCGTTCTACCAACTGAATGCAATCCCTAGTTGACCTCTGCTTTTTGAAATATTTGTTTTACGGGCTCCCTAGAGGGGTCTCTTTGCATTACGAATAATATATAAATAGGAAATATTGCCTAAAGCTAAAATACTAAAAGAATACACGAAACAATAACGGTAAAGCTGAAATTATTTAGTATATAACATACATGTTTCAGAGCTTAGAGACGTGGAAGAAATAAAACATTCTAGATACATCCGAATACAAAACCGATTGACATTTATAACTCGAGCATAGTACACTCGTCTGTTTAGAATTAAACCTGTCAAGTGGAAGTATTAATGCTCTCTGTCGAACTGTAATTCTGGGAAAAAAACGTTAATTTTGTCTTCAGATGAGAAAAAATTCGTTTTTATCAAGCTTCTAGAACACGTACTTTATTAAGTCTACAGTATCCTGACAGGGAATATGACGATTTATTACTGGCTGGAAAAATGATGTCTTCCAAGAAGCACGCGTACGGGGAAGAAATCGACATACACCTGGAGAAACTGGCAGTTGTCTTGTTTTCATACAATTAAATATGTAGATCGTATCGGGTGTTTTTTGGTTCGCAACAATTGACCAATTGCGGCCGTCAATCGAATTTCTAGTCGACCATAGTTCATTTAGACTAGAAACGGATTTTGAACTCCGACATTGGCCGCTATTTTTGTCAACCTTTTTGTTTTATTCAAGCTGTACTTACGACGTTTAAGTCTCCAACAAACTATTCTACTTTATAGTTGCATGCTACTGGCCATAATTTCTTACAAAACAACGCTGGTTAAAATCGAAGCGGGACTTTCTGTTGGAGTCGGTGGGCGTGGCTAACGAAGTAAGTGGGCGGGGCCAGCGATTGGCTAGATGAAATCACCCAACATCGATAAATCTTTTATTTCGTGAGCAACGAAAGCAATGTTTTTACTCTTAGGTCCGCCACTAGTGAAGAAAGAGCTTTCGTTGTTGACCCAATGATGTTCACCCAATGAAAGATCAATCGATCTAATGTTAAAACAAATACTCTTATATCACTAATACCCAATAACTGTAGAATTCGGTTCAAATTCATTTATTACTTTCCGAGTAAGCCTCCCTCCTTTAAACTTATACCAGCATTCCAATTCGTGTACATAAATCCACATACAGAAATAAAAAACTAGCACTGTCTTAACCCATTCCCAGACAGTGACGCTTTTAAATGACTGTCATTATGAATGATTTGGAAATCATTGTGGAAAATGAAGAAATTGCTTGTTACAATGTTTTGAAGAATTTTAAAGATTTCACCAACTTATAATTGTCGTCTGCTACTTCTTTGAATTTGGACTGGTCTAAAATTTTATCTTGTTAGAATGGGCTATAAGTTCGTGTCACGCACAGCAAAATTAGAATTTTCAAGCATAACGTTATCCTTTTGATCAATTATATAACGCAGACTCCATCTAGAATGTTGAAAGCAGAGAATAACAGCTTCTACAATAGGAAATCAATGACCTCGATGATTATTTGACCCTCAACTCGGCCAATACTGTAACGATCATACTAAACTCACGTAGATTTCTACTGAGTATACGTGGAAATTTGTTTCTGGGTGATCGATTTGGTTTAGAGGAAAAATAATATTTAAAATTCAAAAGAAAAAAAAGACGTTAACGATATTGTAAAGTTACTGTTAGCACATGGTAGTTTTACCACTTTCCTAAAAATTCCTATAGAATAATGAAGATAGTGTCAAATTATCTTCGGCGCCCTGTAGTCGCGCGATTTCCTTACTCGTTATTCGGCCTCGGAACCGTAAAAAATCTTGAGTAAAAAGGACCAAGCTGAAAGCTAGATGCAACTTGTTAAAGGTTTGATGTGTTATTAATTTAAACTTGTAAATAACGACATAATAAGGCGTAATTATTTAGTAAATAAGTAGAAACCGGAAGTTGATATGTTTACAAAATATTCTACTTTTGCATCTATTTAATTTTTATTGAGTAAAAGCTGAAAATCCCTCGATAATCACGTTTGCTTAATGCCTACGATCCCCCTTAGTCGCTCTAGAATCTTTTAAAGCCTTGGGCGGCGTGATTGTCGTAAAAATGCATTTGTGACCTGAGCCATATTTGTAGACATTGCCTATCTATTGTGGCATGACTACCACATGTCACCACGTGATTACCAAACTCGGGACGGCGAATCACAAAAAACAAATTACTGCGCTGGTCATTGCCTTATTTTTCAATAATTTAAAGCAAACTAGCGCATGTTTAGAAGTCCCTAAACGATTCTTATATTATCCTTTACATGTGCCATATTATTGTCTTCGGCTACAACTAACTGATTGTCCGTGATAAGTTGAGTTGAGAAGTAACCCGAGGTGTATTCATCATATCTAAGAGATCATGTGATATGCTATATAAAAAAAAACGAAATGAAATTGCCTTTTGTTCTTTTTGCGGTTTTGTTAAATCCAAGTTGGAATTGCTCCCATTCCAACTGAAAAAAATCAATATTCAGCGTGTACCAGAAAACCGTATTCGTCGAGTACCGTTAAAAACGGAGTCCTTGTTTGTGTATTGACGTTCAGTTTTTTTTTTTTTTTTTTGTGGAAAGTTAGTTATTTCTTTATCATTTAAGAGAATTTTCTTAATGTGATGTCCTAAAGGTATATAATAAAAGGAATATTACAACAGAGTGTTTTTCTATTTGTTGTTATCGTGTTCTCGGATCGTGTCTAGGTACTTTTTTTATTGGATTCGACCTTCGGTCTCATCCAATAAAAAACATACACACGATTCTCGAAAACGATAACAACATACGGGAAAAAGACACTGTTGTAATATTCCCTATTCACTACCATTGACATGTAGTTTTTTTAAAGCGGCTCTAAGAAATTAGAAAAGGGGAGAGTATCTGCTTCTTCAATAAGCATTTATGAGTTTTTCAAGATAATTGTTCTTTCTTCGTGTTAATTCTACTAAACTAAATATAAATTGCAAAACACCTAATGCCCTGTCTTTAAACCCCAGAATTTATCGGATGAGGTCATTCGTTTTCGGGTCAAGTCGATAACGACTGAGTTCCTGTTGCCACAAATAGGGAAATATTTGATGAAATCAAAAGACATCGTATCACGCGAGTCCGGTTGCACTTCGTTGTCTAATTTCGCGTTAGGTAACACTAATTTTGGAATAATTTTCTCTTTTTTTTATATGTATGAACAGCCATTTTCATTACAAAATCGTTCTAATCCACTTTTTTTGCAAATGTCTGAAAACATTTTAGTTAGAAATCTTGAAACTTAGGGCCAAATTCTTTCATCCATAATCTGTTAAATAGCAGCTTTAAAAATGATCATCAGTAAAATAAAACTAATCTGCCAAACGAATTCCAATTATCAATAAAAAATCGAATAACGAATAAAAATGTTCATTAACCCTTTTCATGCTGAGCCCGAAATATTCCTGTTTTTGGCAGGAAGTATAGACGAAGACCAGCCTGCACTTATGTGTAATCTTATCTTAATCTACACTACCTACTTGTCTCTTTTAAGTCAGAGTAGTTTATAAAATGATTCTTCAAAGTAACTATTAACCTTAAATTAGCACATCCATTGCTGTCAGCCCATTGATTTTAAGATCGACAACAAACTTCGAAATACGATGTCAAGTATGTTTGTTGGTATATCGACAAAAGGATACAACTATAGCTTATCTAAGCCGTAGCTACGACGTTTGTTCTATAATTTAATTTTATGTCGGAGGTCAATGGGTATATATAGCGATCCGTCAATTGCTAAAGCAAGGTTCATCGACAGTATTACCTAAAGATCGAGGCCAGAAAGTATAAATCCCTTAACCCTTTGCTGTTGCGCAAAATTTTAGACATACCCAAATTCATAGGTTTTTTGGACGATAATCTTAAGTCGATTTTTTAAAAAAAAACATTTAGAAAGGTAGAAACTGTGTTTCCACATTTTTTCTCAAGTATAATCACAGAGACGTAAAAACCTGATATTAATCAGGGAAGGTCTTAAAGACGACAAAAGTTGTTGTTGTTGTTGTTGTTTTTGTTGTTGTTGTTTTTGTTTAAAAGTGTCTAGTTTGAAAAGAGAATGTAAAAAGAGGAAACACATACCTTGGCGAAATAGAACAAGCCTCTTGTTGAAACCCCGAATGCTATCTTTTTAATCCTTGAGCCCATGGCAGAAAGGTGATAGCAATAAAGGAAGCTGACTCTCAATCTTTAAAAATTACCCTATGTCTAAGGTTACTTCAATCCCTTTATCTAATATTGACGAAATCTTCTAAATAAAGGAGTACCAGACAACATTAAAAAAAGAAAAAAATCGGGGTAAGACCCCCCCCCCCACACACACACACACACTCTCACGCATAAAAACAAACAAAAACATTGTGGATAATGAATCTATGCCTATAACACGCGATTTCTTCAATTCCTACAATATTTCAAAAACGGTTTCCTTAAGGGGCGTAAATGGTTGGATTGTGTCGAATTAAAGATAACATTTCAAGACTGAACGCATCAAATACAAAACACATTCAACCATATTATAGAGACTCCATGCTGTGTGATGCGCCTTCTGATCTAATGTGGTTATTTATAAACAGTCCAGTTTCTGATGGTTAAAATCACCTCCGTGGTGACGGTATTCGTCACAATATAACTTTTCCAAATAAATGGACTTTATACCTTGTCAAAACCCCTGATCACGCCAACACGATGAATATGAAAATCTCTTCAACTGGAATCAAAATCACGCGTTATTTCATTACCAGATATAATTTATCGGCAGTGATAATAACCCACACTCTTACAGGGTGTTTAGAAAATGCCTTATATTTCAATGAATACATTCTCCTGTAGATAAAAGCGGCACGCAATTCATAGCCACAATATATCTGCACGTAATGCAGTAATGCACCTAGCCAGTACGAGTTTTCTAAATCCTATCACGGTTTTACAAAGATTCGTATAATTGTGATAATTTAACCCTTTCCTGTTTTGCAAAATTTCAGACCTGTCCAAATTCAAAGGTTTTGCAGGCGAAAATTTAAAGTGGATTTATTCTGAAAAATAACCATTCAGTACGGTAGAAAATAGTGTGGAAAAAGAAGAAATTGCTTTTACAAGCAATTTTTTCTTTTTCTACAATATTTTTCCAATTTATGAAATCTCAGGGACGTAAAAGACCAGGGATTGTACAGGAAAGGGTTAAATGAACCCTCAATTTTTTTCTTCCAAATGACGTCCGTCTCCCTGAGATTATTTTTAGATTTTTTCGCAAATATTTAAGAGACGAAGAGAATATTTTTTGTTTTCATGGCGGTATGAACCGAAAAACCTAATCACACTGTATGAATACGCGAAGCGGATTCATACATTGTGTGATTAGGTTTTTCGGTTCATACCTCCATGAAAACAAAAAATTCGCGGATTCATACAGTGTGATTAGGTTTTTCGGTTCATACCTCCATGAAAACAAAAAATATTCTCTTTATTTCTTATAATTAAATAGCACTGAGCGAAAGAAGCAACAACTTTATAAATTTTGACACCTTTTTCTATTGGACTATTTTGTGCGGAAGCATACAAAATAGTTGCGTGCTCAAAATTGTGTTCATGGAGGTATGAATTAAATTTTTCGACCAATCAGATCGCTCGTTTTTGATAGACGAAACTAACAATCAAATTATTAGATAGTGACGGTTATGCATCCCAATGAAAATTCAACTTGTGACGATTATCCGTCCTAATGAATGGTGACGGCTAGCATTACATATTAGACTTGTAACGTGTTAGTTTGATTTATTATCCTATTTTTGAATTTTATCCGTTTCCTGTTTTTTTTTTGTTTTTTTTTTTTAAATTTTCGTCTTGTCTAATTTGGACGAAGTTGCAGACAACAACGAAAAGTGAGTGTAATTTGAAAATCAACCAACCTACATGATAAAAAATATTGTGGGAAAAGAAGAATTTGCTTGTTACAAGCAATTTCTTCTATTCCCACAATGTTTTCCCAAGCGTAAAAAATCTCAGTGACGTTAAACCAGTTGAAGCACTAATCGGCTGCTACAATCTTACCAAAATTACCTTTGCTTACAGCCAATATGGGCACCTGTTTATATATCTTAGAGGACTGTAGTTACGAGATTTTGGTTTTGCCCAGAAAAAATCTTAAGTTCTGGGCTGAGTTCAAACGCTGGACTCTGCGATTCCATGACCAGCGTCTCACCATTTGATTACGAGGTGTAGTTTAATTCGCGCTATTAACCTTTTTTTTGTCAAGATAATGCTTTTTACCACTGTTAGAATTAGAAACTCATAATCAGTAGGCTATCTATGTCTGCTCGGTGATATGTGACCTTTCTAGAATAAATCAAAATAATTAAAGTGCTGTAAGCTAGCAAAGCATTGTTGTGTTAAATAATATTATTTGTCAAGGTTATCATCACAAATAAACGAGGTTAAAGTAACCCAGGTGTTAACCCATGACAACAAGTCAAAATCTTAGACTGGTTCAAGTTGAAAGAAGTTGCAGACGACAACTTCAAGTTGGTTGAATTGAGAAATCTTTCACTTGTTGGGTAGGAAAACATTGTGGACATTGAAGAAATTGCTTGTTACAAGCAATTTCTTCATTGTCCACAATGTTTTGCAAAGCTATTTCTTGAGCTGCTTAAACAGCAGAATTGAGTGGGAATGGGTTAAATAGCATACTGTTGAAAGAGTTCTCTACAATTTGAATAGAGTTTGCAATATTCCTGAAATACATAAGAACTATATTTTTTGCGTAGGTATTCAATGGATTTAGTGGTTAAGCCTCCAGTGGCAGTTTGCACTCGTTGAACTTTGAGAAGGCCTAAAAATTTTGTCTGTTAACTTAAGCTATCAAACCTGACGCTTTGCTAGCTAAAAAAAACTTCGTTTTTCTGTACACGAGATCGCTTCCGACTTAGTTTACACATTCGAGGTCGTCACCATTTGCAGAGACCCGAAAAGCGATCGACTTTAAGTATTTGAGAGTATCTGCATAAAACATGCAGCGGCGATAGCGCAGTTGGTAGTGCGTCAACCTCTCAATCAAGAGGTTCAGGGTTCGATCCCCAGTCGCGACATATGTCTCCGACCACGAGTGAATAATCCACAAACTCCACTTTTAACATGCTTCAGTCATATTGCGGCGACTTTAGCAACGACCATAGATTCCTGGTATTTCTCTCATCAGTACTTCAAGTATATTATTTCGAAGCCTCAATCTGCTCATCGACACTTTGGATTACGATTATCAAACCATTTGCGGAAAAAAATGTCAGGCATTTGTCTCGACCAGAGAGCGAAACCTCGACCTTATGATTGAGAGACCGACGCTCTTCCACCAGCGCTATGGCTGCGGCCACTCAAGATTAGGGAGGCTGACTTGGAAATATTTTAAAGCGGCTCTTGAAAAGACTTTTGATGATTGTTTTTTTTCTCTCAGTTTCCAAAATTCTAACTCTATGTTTTCAGATATTTAAAACAAGAGATCAAAGAGTTTGCAATGAAAATGACTGCTCATAACTTAAAACAAGAGGCCTTATTGGTCTCCTGAGTCCACCAGATTATGCTACATTTTTCAATATCTTAGCCTCTAAGTTTGGGAAAAGAAGATTTTTAAAAGTCTTCACTAAAAATAGCCTATGTTAAACTTGGGACATCTTGGAACGGGTTAATTCTGACCCTGGGGCCATAATTTATACAATCTTGATGGAGGTCCACCAGGTGATGCTACATACAAAATATTAAAGCTCTAGGACCTCTTGTTTGGGTGAAGAAGAATTTTAAATTTTCACTTTATAAGTCCTAAGCAAAATTCGTGCCATCCAAGAATGGGCTAACTATGACCCTAGGGACATAATTCATACAATCTGGATAGATTTCCACCATATGATGCTATATACCAGATATCAAAGCTCTAGGCCTATCTGTTTGAGAGAAGAAGATTTTTGAAGTTTTCACTATAGAAGCCTATGTTAAATTTATGGATGGGCTAATTTCAATCCTGAGGCAATAATTTGTACAATCTTGATAGAGGTCCACCAGATGACGCTGTATACCAAATATTGAAGTTCTGGGCCCTCCTGTTTGGGAGAAGAAGATTTTTAAAAAAATCACTATATAAGCCCTTTGTTAGATTTGGGACGTCTGGGAATAGGGTAATTACAATCCTGAGGCAATAATTTGTACAATCTTGATAGAGGTCCACCAGATGATGCTGTATACCAAATATCAAAGTTCTAGGCCCCCCTGTATGGAAGAAGACGATTTTTAAAAAATACCGTATATAAGCCCTTTGTTAAACTTGTGATGTCCTGGATTGGGCTAATTATGTCTCTGGGCCACGATTTATACAATATTGATAGATATTCACCAGATGATGCTACTTACCATATTTAAAAGCTCTAGGCCCTCTAGTTAGGGAGAAGAAGATTTTTGAAATTTTCACTATATAAGCCTATGTTAAACTTGTGACGTCCGGGAACGGGCTAATTTTGACCCTGATGTTATAATTTATACAACATTGATAGAGGCCACTAGATGATGCCACATACCATGTATCAGAGCTACAGGTCTTTTGATTTTTTCAAAGTTGTCACTATGTAAGCTTATGTACCTACCCCCCCCCCTCCCCCGCCAAACCCCCCCCCAGCACGGTAGTCCTTGCCCTAAAGACTCTAAAAACCAAATGTGAATCAAATCTGACAGCCGGTTCAGGACAATAAGATTTTTAAAGATGTACCCTTTTCGGCTCCTTCGGCCTTTTGGTACTCTTTTTGGCCCCTAAGGATGCTTCCTGCCAAGTTTGGTTGCAATCCATCCAAGGGTTCTTAAGAAGTCGAAAATGTAAAAAGCTAATGCACGACGCACAGCGTACGACGACGGACAAAACACGATCGCAATGAGTCACCGTGACCTTCGGTCAGGTGACCTAAAAAGAAAAGAAGAAAATATTTTTGTTACGTAACGTTACGGAATAGGTCAACGAAGTACATCCCAAATAGAAAAGGGATTCATCGGGTAAATACGTTATCGTTCGATTTCATCGATCATCGCCTTATTTTGGGTTTCCATGATATATAAATGACGTCGTTTGCTTCCTCTAGAAATTCAGTCAGTATCAAAGTTACCAGAAGACAACGACCTTACCCGATATATTCCGATGTTTACATAAAGGCATCAACGGGTTTACCAGATTTAAGTGCAATGTATTGTGAAATTGGTAATTTTAACACGAAGAAAGAATATTATTTTGGAAAATAACATTTATGACTTTCGAAAAATCAGGTACGTTTTATCGAATTTTCATTAAGATCTTTTCGGAAGCCGCTTTAAGATCTGTGGAGGCTAATATAGAAATCTAGAAACCTTCCTAGTGGTGTCATTTTCCATTCTGGTAAAAATTGACAACCGTAAAACTGACTTTTAAGTGAAATTGAAATAATATCGGATTGACATCAAAATTTCTTTCAGTAGTTAATTGCGTAATAGTTTATAAATACATATTGCTTCAGTATCTATTGACCACTAGTTGGGAATTTGTTTAAATCAATTTACGGATAACGTGCGTATGAAAAGAGACGCTAACCACATTTCATGTTGTTTTGGTAAAGTCACCATTAGTTTCCCATGGGTTTTTAGCTAGCAGAGCGTCAGCTTTGATGGCTTAAGTTAACAGACAAAATTTTGAGGTCTTCTCGGAGTTCAAACGAGTGGCATTATCACTAAATCAAAATCAAAATGACTAGCTTCATGAATTAACTTTATTCAAATTGTAAAGAACACCTTCCAAAGGATGCTATACAACCCATTCCAGATCAGTCCCGCTTTTTAGACCCCCTTGTAACAAGCAGTTTCTTCAGCATCCACAATGTTTTCTACCCTATAAATGGCAAAGAAGATTTCATAACAAAACAATGCTTTGCTAGCTCACAGTACTTTAAATGCTTTGATTAAACCAAAGTGCTTAATGCCTAATATATATACACGTATAATCATGTGCTGGTCAGAAAAGTTTGATGTCCGGATTATCGGAGGTATCACTTTCTAACAAGAACGACTGTCTGTAGGCAGACCAACATGCTTACAAAAGTGGATTCCCCCCCCCCTGTTACCGGAATTATAACAATATGTAAATATGTGTTTAGTACTTTCTCAGGAGAAGATGTTTAAAGCAAACGTTTACGTACGGACGATTGGACGCCTTACGGACAAAACGCCTCGATTGTAGCTCGCTGGCTTTCAACCAGTTGAGCTATTAATAAAAAAATGATCAGCCAAATAGACATCTGAACGAAATTCACTATTTACCTCGACTTTACAAATTCCATCATCCTTATCATTTGTCTATATATTAATGGCACATTACAACTCATGAAAACCAATAATGAAATGAAAGATACAAAATAACATAATAAACAAAAGCAGACCATAAAGTATTTGGTTTAACCCTTGTCATGCTGAACCCGGAATATTCCGGTTTTGGCAGGAGATGTAGACCAAGATCAGTCTGCACATAAGTGCAGTCTGATCTTGGTCTACACCTCCTGCTTGTAATTTTCCTGCCAGAATCGTTTGTGAAATTCATTTTTAAAAGAAATATTGATTTTTGAACAACAAGTTCTATCAGTGCTTTCAGCCCTTTGATTTTACAGCAATTCAGTGGGGTAGTTTATACAGCATGACAAGGGTTAATATGCGTTTGATAAGAATCTTTAAGAGAGAGAGAGAGGGGGAGAGAAGAAAGAAAGAGAGCGAGAGATAGGGAAAGAAGGGAATAACGTGTAGCCTCGATTCAGTTGACTCGCGCGTGAGATGAGAGTGTTCTACAACTAAACTACAGAGACTACTATATGCTGTAAATATACCCTTTATAGTCTCAATGTCTAAAAGAGAGAATGACAGACAGAAAGAGACAGAGAGACAGACAGATGGGGGCTGTCGGTCATTTACTAGGTTTACACAATAATCTAAAACTATCAAAAACCATCCCAGTAGTCCGATTTTCTACACGCACTCAGACACATTTTAAATAGATGAGTGTATCTTTATCTACATGGTTAGATAGAGCATTTTTAAAGGGAGGTATCGATGTCTCTGAAACCTAGATAAAAAATTGCAAATCGCCTTAAAAATGAATTAAAACGGACGCTTAATACTTAAATTTTAGTCAGATCTTGTCTTCGCGGTAATCTGATAGGCTTAAATTAGCATTTTTTTGGTTATATAGAAAAAGTTCAACGGAATTCCAGGTTATTTTCAGATACCATGGAATTCGGTTGTCCACGTCACATGCCTTCATTTGCATATTACCCAAAGTCAACGGAAGGTAACAAATTGTCAAGCGAAACAACCAATGTCCTTAATTATGTCACACCAAACGGTTAGCAGAAAACTACGGTAAGTGTCAATATTCGTATTAACGCTTACTCGGACAGATTTTTACAGAATTGAAGACCGGTGCGAACATAACTCGTGATGACGTATTGATGACGTTTGTTTGAGCAAATTCAAACTAAATACGGGATTCCAATGGTTATACGCACTGCGTGAATGACCCAGTATCCTTCGCAACTGTCTCGGCTTAATCTAAAAATAGGTTAACAGCCTAGGTAGGCTATTAGGGAATGCCCTTGTTTATTCAGATAAACGACCTCTGGTTTTAGCAAAAAATACTCTTCATGAAATTGTATTAAACTAGTATATGAGAGGGAATAAGAATAATCAAAATTTGTGAAATGAAAAAACATCATCGATACCTACCTTTAAGTGCCTCCTACCGTGCGAATCCATACTGAAAACCAGCGTCAATTGCTGACTTTCAATCAGGTACTCGAAGTCGTGTAATCCGACCCGATCTATTTTTTATGCGACAGACTATTTTATTAACGTGTTGTATGTTTTCACATTATCAGTTTAAACTCCATAGAATTTTGTAGACCTCTCCTTTGAACTCCGCCGTCCTTAAACTGAAAAAAAAAAAAAAAAAAAACTCAGGGATCTGTTCCGTCATTTTGATTTCGCTCTTGAGTTTGAATCAATTGACAGACTGGGAAATTGCAGTAAAAGTCAGAATTGTGCTCAAACACAATCGGTTGCACTTTATCTTAATTTTAAAAAAATAATAACTAATTCAAAACAGTGCTCATATGGGCGCCCAACAGGCTATACTGCACCTACGGCATTTTAACTCTGGGAAGATGAAATGTATCAGAGCATGGGGAGAAGTTTACATGTAGCTGGTTTGTTTACATCTTATTAGTTCTAGGTATTTCTTGGCTCAAACTGGTTGGCAAACCTTCAAAGGTTGAGGCCATTAGATTGAAATGATATCTTTCTCCTGGAAAACACCATAATATAACATATATTACAAACAACCTAGAACGATGGAATTTATCTTTAAGTTATTATTAGTGTTTTTCTTTGTTCAATATTGTTCTTGCGTAACTTTAAATGATATCGCAGATTCTTTACATAACATGCAAAGAATGCTACGCAAAGAAAATGAATGTAAAGTAAATTGCGGGGAAATAGAAAGTATTAAATCACATCTTCGGGAATACATCGATCTTCAGATTAGTGAATATTTCAATAACAAGCTAAATACTGATGATGGGCTACTTACAAAAGCCGATATGCTATTCGGGTTAGAAGACGTATATTTTGATGACAGAGTCCGCAAAAATGCTTATACAGAAAGAGTTATACATGCATTTGCTTCGGAGAAGAAAATCAGGAAAGAGATTGAGAGAAAAATTGATTTTGTACAAAGGTCAGTTCTGGAGAATGGAGTTATGATTAAAAGTTTAAGGGATGACATTTTGAGACTCGAGAGGGACAATAAGGAATTGAGAAAGGCAAATTATAATATGAAGGAAGAGGTAGACAAGTTAAAGACTAGCATAGTGGATCGCACGAAAATTAGTGAAATGATATCAGAGGATAGCGACATATGTCTTTCTTCATTAGAAAGAGTTAACACCTCCGTTAGATTACAGCTTAATAAACTCAAAACAGAGCTGGATGACACGGTTGAACAAAGACATAATAAACGAGAGATCGTATTTTCAGCAAAAATTAAATATGGACAGTCATACAAAGACATAAAACCCTGGCAAACCATAATATTTGGCCAAGTCGACCTGAATGTCGGACTAGCATATTCGGGAAAAACAGGTGAATTTACAGCCCCAGTTGATGGTGTTTATGTGTTCCACGTGCACATCACAGGCAGTGACAATCGTGGTCTAGAGATTCGTATGAGCAAGAATGCACAGACTATTCTTCTGCTGTATGTGAGGGGCTCGGGCCATGGAACAGACGGCGGTGATGTTGCTATCCAACTAGAGAAAGATGACGTCGTTAGGGTAGAGAAGTATGGACCTTGGGGAGGCAAACCGTTTTACATTCATCACGTGTTTAGTTTCTTTACGGGGTTCTTACTTCACGAAACAAGCGAGATGTGATATCATAACTCAATTCTAAACGGATAAAAGCGGATTGTTTGTTTAGAATATTCATTTTTATTATCCTTCAAGTTTGTGAACTTTTATAATTAAAGCGACTCTTGAACATATTTTCATGAAAAATTGATTTAGGAAAATATTGCCTTAGTTGTAGTTTCCGAGAGCACTTGCTTCCGATAGCATTACAATTAAGAGATGAAGAGAATATTTTTTGTTTTCATGGAGGTATGAACCGAAAAACCTAATCACACTGTATGAATACGCGAAGCGGATTCATACATAAGTGTGATTAGGTTTTTCGGTTCATACCTCCATGCAAACAAAAAATTTCCCTTCATTTCTTATAATTTAATAGCATCGAGCGAAAAGAGCAAAACTTTACAAATTTTGATACCTTTTGTATAGAACTATTTTGTGCGGAAGCATACAAAATTGCTGCGTGCTCAAAATTGTGTTCATGGAGGTATGAATTAAATTTTTAGACCAATCAGAACGCCCGTTTTTGATAGACGAAACTAAAGATTAAATTATTCGTGATTGACATCACCCAAACACTAACGACCTTACCTGATAAATTCCGACGTTTCAAATTAGAGCATATTAAGGAATACATTATATAAAATCAAATTTCTAGCTAATGAGGCAGACTTAACACTTAGAAAGAACATTTATTGTTAAAATTATATTAATAACTTTTGGAAAAGCAGGTGATTTTCCTATATCAAATTTTCTTGAAAATTTATTCAAGAGCCACTTTAAAAATACTTTGGTTGATTTAGTGACCAAATAAACGATAGATTATTTAAACTGTTTTTCCTTCCTCGGAAGGAAGATGTGGCTTTAAACAATATCATTATTTACGCAGAAGATAAAGTAAATGTTATTACTAAAGGGTTGAGAATTTCACTCTACTATTGACGCTTTCCTGGAATTCGTAAGCCTCGGCCATAGCGCAGGTGTTGCGCTTAGGACTCCTTATCATGGGGTCCGTGTTCGATCACGCGGCGAGTATCCTTTCATACATAATCGTAACCCTAAAGGGGATGAGCAGCTGGAGGCTCGGAAAGGATATTATGGTTGTACTGTAGGAAGAATACTAAGAATCCTAGTTAGGTACTCCAGCCGCCGTCATATGACTGAAATACTGCAAAAGGTGCCGTTAACCCTTTACTTTTTTTCAAATCTTTTGACCTGTCCATATTCAAAGGGGTAGCAGACGACATTATAAAGTAAGTACACCATAAAAAAGTATCACCACATAGGATACAAATGTTAAGGAAAAAGAAGAAATTGCTTGAGGCTTCCTTATCCACGATGTTTTCTCAAGTACAATACCAATGTAAAACGTAACATAGGGAACGTAAAAATATCAGGAATTTACGGGTAAGGGTTAAACACCATTCAAGCTGGATTTCGTTAGATCTGTCATTTAGTTAAATAGTGTTTGATGTTTATTACTAGGGACATCCCATCAGCAAAAATGTGCTGTACTGTATTGTATAATACATAGGGAATATTACAACAGTGTCTTTTTCTATTTGTTTTTATCGTGTTCGAGAATCGTGTGTTTGTATTTCTATTGGATGAGACCCAAGGTCGAATCCAATAAAAATACATACACACGATTCGAGAACACGATAACAACAAATAGAAAAACACACTGTTGTAATATTCCTTTTATTATATACCTTTTAGGACATGATATTAAGAAATTCTTTTAAGTGATTAAGAAGTAACCAACTTTCCGAATAAACCCGTACGTCAATACACGAAAAAGTAGTTCGTGTTTAACGGTACTCGACGAATACGATTTTTTTGTACACGCCGAATACGGATTTTTTTTTCTGTCGAGTTGTATTAGATAGCCAGATTTTAATCCATATCTTTTATAGGTATATAATACAAACGATTTAGTTCGATTCTTTATTCACTTTCCAAAGAGTTCCCTCTACGTTTGTCGGGTTCATTGTATCTATTCTGAAAGTTATGACATAAAAACATGACTAGTCTCTAAATTGGACGGTAGATAGTCTAAATATCGATTGACCAACCAAATCATTTATGATGACCGGCAGTGTATGTTGACCGCAGACATTTCACCCATCTTTGTTAGCTTGGCAAAAAAAAAAAACCTTAAGTTTGTAACTACTGCTTATTCGAGCTCTAGGTGCCTGACAAACTATTTGTCTTTGCTTATTTCCCTGCTCATGGCTTTGTCAAACTAACGTTTAGTATCTCAGTCAAACAGCCTTGTTTGCGAGGTTAGCGGTCCGCTAATTGACCAATCAAGGTCGGGTGTTAAAAAGATATTGTGAGGTAGAATTGATATTCACAATTGGGAAAATCTGTAAAAAGACAGAGGTTTATGTCCATGTTAGGCCACGCGTTGATCGAAATCTAATATGAATCGATGCTGAATATATGGGCGCTTTACTTATTAAGGGATGAGCTCGGCTAGCTCAATTTGAACCGCGAGGTGCTATCAACTTAGTGGCCATCAGCTCGAAGCCCGGCTCGACCAACATTCTTTGCGATATGTAACAAAATTCATAGCGTCATTCGATATTAACCCTTTCAGTTCAATCCTTTTATTTTTTACGTCCCTTTGAATTTATAATTGAGAATTTATTGTAGAAAAAAATGCTTGTGACAAGCAATTTCTTCGTTTTCGAACATATTTTCTACCTTAATGTTTTTTTATTCAAAATAAATCTAAATCAGGTTTTTGTCTGCAAAACCTTTGAATTTGGACAGGTATATTTATTTCAAAACAGGAAAGGATTAATCTCTTATTAACTGGATAATGACAAGTTGTAGCCTAAGTTAGATCAGCTGCATTTCGTCTTGTGAAATATTTAAACTTACATAAAACAATAAAACGCAACCATTGCCGTTTCATTTGGTACACATGTGGAATTGTTAGAATCGCTTACGAAAGCTCATTTCAGGCCCTTATCTTATAACAGTGATTATTTTAGGATTTCAAAAATGTGGGGATTTCGGTACAAAATTCACACAAGTAAGGGATGTTTGGTTTTTCATGCTCTTTGTTTATAGTAAAAAGTCCATCACCAATGTTAAAAATATAGGGGAATCTTTGAAAAAAGTGGGGAAATCACCCAATCCCCCTGCCTAAAATATACACTGTATAAATGTAGTGCAAAAGAAGAAGATGGAAATACGGTACTTACATTATAGAACTTAAAAAACCCAAAACAATAAAGTACATTCATTGATACACATTCGACCGACGGCCAAAAAGGATAACTCTTACATTAATTTTGAATCGTCTCTTCATATTGATTTCCCTTTGACAAAATAACATGAATTACCCGAAACTCTTTCCAAGGAATGTCGTCCTGTAGGGCTCAGTATTTAAACTTTCTACCATACCTTTCCCTTTATTATGACCCATGAGGAAAAAAGCCCTGGGGAAACAATGTTGAAAAATGAAAATATTGTCTGTTACATGCAATTTCTTTAATATCCACAATGCCTTCTTCCTTAACCATTTCCTGTTCAATCTCTGATTTTTACGTCAATACTTTAGTTCCACTGAGGTAACGTTAAGTAGTGCGAAGTAAACGAATACAGGGACCAAATCGTTGAGTGTATCAATTCTGATAATTTCACTAGTTTGTCAGTGAAGTAATCAAGTGATAAATCACCGGCATATCTCAATGATTCGCTGGAAATAATTCAAGAAATGTCATTCATTTCATGTCATTCATTTCATTCAAAAAGCTCATTCCATTTTAAAACGCGTGCAACACATTCTGTTTCTAAATCATTCAAAAATTATTCACTTTGTCAATATCACGATAATCTAACTGTTATACCCTGAAACAAGCAATTATGTGAACGTAAGGTTCTACTCTCCATTTAAAGCAAACTTATTTTCGATGTGGCTACGGTTTGTTTAGGACGCCTTAAAGTCTTAATATACCTGTACTATCAGGGGTTTACTGAAAAATTTAATGACGAAAATCGCATAAGAATATATATGCCAAAAAAGAAGGAGAAGAAAATATATGCTCTCCGATTTTGTACGAGTTGTAAGAGGATTACAACTAGACTCTGAGAAATAGTTAGCATACAGAATTAAATCGTTCAAATTTCATGTCCTGAATTTGAATATTACGAATGCAAGTGAACATGAATCGTAAAATCCCCAGTCCCTTAGTACACCACGTCCATCATAAACATGATAACCGGTATTTGGAAAGATAAGTAAACCACTGTAAAGAACGTCCCTGAAGTACTTTTTTGTGCCCAGATTTGCTTGAGCTCTTTTCCTGTCGATCATTTATGAAATAAGGATATTTAATTTGGAAACAAAACGCACACACATACATAGACACAAACACACAACCCCCCCCCAAAAAAAAAACAAAAAACAAAAAACAAACAAACAAACAAAAAACTACCAACAACAACAACAAAGAAGTGTACAGTTTCATCTTTCCCAACACTGTTTTCCAGCCAATAAATGCCTACAAGAATGTGTCATCCACACTATTTACTTACTACATGAAAACACGTACAGATACATCTCAAAAAAAGATCAAATATTTGAACTACCTTAGATGACAGAGAAGGTCCTATATAAATTTGGACCAGCTGGTCTCACATGCGCATGGCAAAACTATGTTAGTATTTAATTCTCGAAACCATGACTTGAAAACTAGAACACAAGAAACGTTTTTTTGTGTGTATGTTCCTACGTTTTCTGTCTTAGTTTTATTTCATTTCATTTTATTTGTGTGTGTGTATTGTTGTTCTAAGGTGACTGTGCCATTAAAGGCAAATGCAATTCATTTTAACTGGAGTAAACGTGTATCGTTTGTTAATGGTGACAAGCACAATTGTTCTTTGAAAATATAATTCGTTTTACATGCGATTGTCGATGAAAAATTTTGGTGTATACGTTCTTAAACCTGTGGGCTTAAGTTTGGTATAAGTTTTAGCAGTAAACTATAACTAGACATTACGGAGTCTGTCGTGTGATATAAAATAAATAAATTGTTCCCTAGGTAACCATTTCAAGGAAATATTTAGGCAGATATTAATTATTCTTCTTGGTCGATTTTGGAAGACATTCTTTGTTTCTTTTCCTCTTAATCCCGTTGAATCTATTTTCCCCGAACTTGCATAACGTCAATTAATCAGCATATTGTAGCAAATCGTCGGTGCGCTAGCAAAATGTCGTAACTACATTTCGTTGGAGCGTGAGCAAAATGTCGTAACTACAGCTTTAATTAAATTGCGCACCGACGAAATGTGAATTTTGAAGTGATAAATAATGACCAACTAAATATATTAATAAGAATAATAATAAGATAAATAAAAATGCGATCGTCTCAACAAGAAGTTTGTTTGTTTGAATGGGGCTTAACGTCGCTTTTAACAATCTTTCAGTTATATCGGGGCGGCTGGAGCACCTAACAATGGAATCCTGGTATTTCTCACACCAGTAATATATTACATCCTTTCCTAGCCTCCAGCTGCTATCCCACATAGGTCTACGATTATCGACCCATTGGTGAGAGACAAATAGTCGGAAAGGATGAGTGCCTCCGTCGGGGATCAAACCCGGGACCTCTAGATTGACAGTACGACGCGCTACCAACTGCACTATGACGGCGGCTCTCACCAAGAAGCTGTGCTCGCACACCGACGCAACGTGAATACTCAAATGAGAATAATAATGAATAAATAAACAAATAATTGAAATAATAATATTAATAAAATAGATAAAAAATGCAATCTTCTGATAAAAGAAATCAAAGCACTGGAGGTCCGGAAATTCTAACATCTAGGATAGGAACAAGCGGAAATTGCCAGGGTTAAGCATGGATAGAGACAGGCGATTTACGTTATGGCCTTTACACTTTACAGTACATCCATCCTGTTTTTGTATGTTTTTGTTCTTGTTTGTTTGCTTTGTATAGTTTTGTATATATTTTTGTTTCACAATTTTATGGTATAACACCAAAATAAACGTTATGGGAAAGTGACGTGTTGCTTGTAATGAAACGTGTCCGTCTATTCCATGCTCATTTCGACTAGCGGACTCATCGCATTCCGTAAAAACAGTGGCCAGCCTTAGAAGTAGTTCCACGAAGAGCTTACGACAACCAACTGGGAAATTCCTTTCCTAAAGGAGAATCGCCTCCTAAAACAGAATCACAGGCGCACAGAATATCCTCTTTGTTTCAAATATCACCCAGTAGATAATTATTCTTTATCTCAATGGATGAAACTAACTTCGTTCTCAAACGTGCTTATATAAGATACGTTATTATCCAATACATGTCCCTAACGTTCAAATGTTGACGGATCGCGTCTGGCAATCAAAGAATCATTCGACCAATCAAATTTTTCATTTAGACCGGGAGTAAACTTTGGACCCCGACATACTCCATTTGTCGTTGGTTTAGCGACTTAAACATCGAAACTTCAGCTTTTTCAATCACATGTTTTAATCCCCATCCCGCCATTTTACGTTTTTGTTACTTGTATAAATTATGCAAAATAAAGCCATATCTTCCTCCAAAACTCTTAACAAAATAAAGCAATATCTTCCTCCAAAACACATAACAAAATTAATAAGAAAACTATACTCAAGGCCCAAAAGCATAAATATATATGGCGATTGATTTTATAAGATCAAAGTAAACCTCAAATTTATGATATATCAAATTGTGACCCACCAAAAAATTAAGGTTTGTTTACATAAAACAATGACGTCAATGATGACATTTTAACTTTAAACAACTAGCTATGTCACGGAGGTTAACGAAGTCGTCCGTGGAGTTTAGTCATTAGCACATGGGTATATAGCAGTCGATGCCGTAGAAAATCGAACATTTCCGGTAAAGGATCGGGTACATTCGACTCGATTTCTATATATGAACGAGCACGAGTTATTATAAATAAGAAAAACACAATTATTATACTCTTTCAAGTGAACTTCACACATACCCTCCTTTTGCATATATAAAGATGGCTCTCGTTTGTTTTAGTGTCAAAAAATTTGGTAGATTATTCAATCGTTTTTCCTTTTTCGGAGGGAAGATATGAATTATTAACCCTTTCCAGTTCAAACACGGGATTCTACGTTCCTATGATTTTATACTTGAGAAAACATTGTGGAAAAAAGAAGAAATTGCTTGTAACAAGCAATTTCTCCCTTTTCCACAATATTTTCTACAACATAGGATTGTTTCATTTCAAATGACTCCAGTTTTCATGATCTTCTGCAACCTTTCTCAATTTGGACCAGTCTAAAATTTCCAAAAACAGGAAATGATGTTATTCGGTAATGGGTTAAAATATATGAGCCTTTCGTTTGACTTTTACAAACGATCACTTTCCCTTTACAATACATGTAATTAACCCTTTACTGGTTAATGCCTGGTTTTTCGTCTCTGTGATTTTATGATTGAGAAAAGTTTGTGGAAAAAGAAGAAATTGCTTGTCACAAGCAATTTCTTCTTTTTTCCACAATATTTTCTACCCTACTAAAAAGTCATTTTTAAATAAAATCAAATTTCAATTTCATGTCCAAAACCTTTGAATATGGATGGGTCTAAAATTTTGCAAAACAGGAAAGGGTTAAGAATTAGACTATTTCATTTTTCGCTATCAGTCTACTATCGGTCTAGACGTGCTGCAAATTGTGATTAATGCTTTATTTTCTCCCAAAATGTTAATTTTTCTAGAAGGGCAGGCCTTTATAAGGTGTAGAAAAAGGTTTGGACTGTAAAAATCGTCAAATTACGTACATTGCATATTCCGGTGTTATTGGACATTTCAAGTTGCTATGCCAAATGAATTTTTCAACCTCGAACTATATGCCTTCTTGAAGACATGACAGGGTTCCACGAAAAAATAAACATTTTCTGAGAACACCCCTCGCACGAATTTTGTTGTTGTTGTTACTATATTATTACATATTATGTTTGAATAATTCAATTTTTTTTCATGTAGTATTAAAACACAGATGACTTAAGGTATTACCACAAGGAACTTTAATAGCGATTGCTTCCATTCCAATCCTTTTTATATCACATTTTTGCACATTTCTATTGACTCAGTGTAATTATTATGGAATTTTGATATGAATTAACCCAAAGACAATATCACATGTGCCCGAAGAAAAGACACAAATCAGCCTGTGCATATTTATAAACTGATCAGAGTCTTCACTTTACTCTATTTAGATATCTACTGACTCAAAGGTACTTAACCCTTGTCATGCTGTATAAATTACCTAACTGAATTGCTGTAAAATCAAAGGGCTGAAAGCACTGATAGAATTTGTTGTTCAAAAATTAATATTTCTTTTAGAAATCAATTTCATAAACAACTGTGACAGGAGTAGTACAAGCAGGAGGTGTAGACCAAGACAAGATCAAGCTGCACTTATGTGCAGGCTGATCTTGGTCTACATCCCTGCTAAAACCGGAATATTCCGGGTTCAACATGACAAGGGTTTAGATGATTAGCGAATATTCTAAATTTATTGAGTTACTGTCCAGGAATCTCGGGATTTGCGGGTGTGTGGATTTGTTGGAAATATCACGAACATGATCCAAGACCTAAAACAGCGGGCGTCTATTAGTAAACTGTTGTATACAACTGGTTTTTGTCAATAAAACAAGGTCAAACGACTAGCAGAAACATAGTCCATGTATTAACTTGGTGGATCGCCGTTATCAGTCCAAACGTAGATTTATCGAACAAACGATTCATTTGATTCAAAGACTGGAAGTGACTGATTAATTCTAACAATCGTGTAAAGCATATTTGTTAGCTTTGTGACAAATACGCCGTAACTACAGCTTATTCAGTGACGTTTATGTCGCCAACCAACAATTCACTTTCCATCAATGCACTTGACAATATATTTTGAACAGCCACGTCGTAAAATATCTTGAACGAACTGACCTGTCGGAAATCAGTTGGCGGTCCAACGATTCTTTTAGTTTCAAATGAAACTTAGACAAATCGCAATGTGAAATAAAATGATCGTCTATTATAATGTATGACGTCTCTAACGTCATGCAGTTGTCTTAAGGGTAGTAAAATACGAAAATATCACTTATCTCATGGTCTTGTCTTTTGAAGATGACTTTATGTGAATCTTTTCGTTATTTTTCCATCTTTCATAAAAAGAAAGAGAATGATAATGATAATAATACTTTTCATACTAACTTATTAATTCTTAGTTCGAAAAAATCGCTTTAAGGATAGATGGTGATTCTTGCTCGTTTACTATCTATATTTCGCCGTTGGGCGCGTAAAATGTCGTAAATACACTTGAGTAAAGATGTATCTACAACACTTTATTCGCCCAACCAAAATATACGGATACTTACAAATTTGCACGTTGATCTAGATAAACGCTGTTTTTTGATACGTCCCAAAAAGAGCAAACGTCGACCAATTACTGACTACAATCTATTCTTTGCCTATTTAAGCAACTTATCTTTTGGCCTGACAAAAGCGATTTTTGGTTAGATAACGACCGGTTTGACAAATGACCTGTCTAACAGAAAAACCTCCTCTTGTATTGATGGATTTCCGTCTGTTTGACCAAATACTTCCTTTTTTACTGGTTACCCTTTTGTCAAGAAAATATAGTACTTCAAGTACACAAAATTGACCTGGGAACTCTATGAACCGAATGTTTATCCTTGTCATGATGATCTCGGAATATTCATGTGTTGACAATAGCTTTGACAGGTGTAAAGACTAAGATTAGCCTGCACAGATGTGCAGTCTGATCTTAGTCTACACATCCTGCTTGTTCTTTTACAGTTGAGGAAAAATTTAAACACAAAGTAGATCTAGATTTAAAATAAGTAAATAAAGTTTTGTGAAGAAAAGACTAAATTCTCAGCAGGACACATTTAGAGACAAAGGCATTCAGACAGTTCAATCATTCACAAATTAGTGCAGAGTAAAAACTTTTAAGGAACCAATCAATCTCAAATCTCCTTATAAAAAGGGGGGGGAAATTAATGATACTAAATAAATGATTTTAACCATGTTCTAATTAGATAAGACTACACAGTCAAGGCAATCAGACCGTGATAAAACTTGTAGGAAAGTATGGTTAGAAGTATCGATCAAAATGATCTGCTCCTTTTTGCGTAATAGTTATGAATCACAAAAACCTTATGTACCAATGTACATCGGACATTATTGCTTTAAGTATGTAAAAATTTTGACATGCATAAAGTGATTGTTAATCTATTGCATTTATCATATTGACCAAAATGTGAAAGGTGTACATACATGTAATAGATCAAGAAAACAAGTTGTTCCTTAGTCCCGGATCGCTCACCTGAGAAATAGTAGTGTGAGTACGTTCAATCTAAATACACGAAAACTCTGGAAAATCGGAGTAAATTTTTCTTCGGTTTTAGCAATTTCAAGAACACGGGGAGATAGGAGGTTGTTCCTGTATTATTTGGATCAAACTATTCTACCGTTTTATGGGAGGTGCAACTTAATCCTTCTGTTTTAATCATTCTTGTCTGACTTCTGTTGACTCCTAGAGACACCACAAATATTTAAGCACGTTTGAAAGAGGCTACGAAAGCAAAATGACAAGTCCCTATAGGTGGATCAAAAGAAGAAGATTTTTTTAAAGATAAAATATTTGTTTTGTATGCCATAACAACCTGGATGTTATTGATTACAGCTCTGATGGATGCTTATTATGAGACAGAAATTCAGACACTGAAATAAAATGTGATGTATTGGGATAAGGGTGAATAATTTTCATATTTCCGTGACAGAAACTTTTCACTCACAAAAGATATCGGTAGATATTGCGTCTGTTTTAGAATAAAATATAACCAACTTTCACCACAAGACCGATAAAGAAATGCATTGAAAAATGCGTATTCAGCAGACTTTTGCAATACCTTTTTAGTCGGAAAAATGTCGATTTCGTCTCATACTTACCTGTACACTCCAAAGCAGACATTTTCGGTAGTACGAAAAAAAAAAGCACCCCTGGTCAAAAACTTTGTGTCAATGAAGGCTTGCCATGTTCGAAACGCTTCACTTTACCAGTTTTTTCTGGTTGCGTTAAGGTTATTTCAACGATTGCCAGCCGAAATTTTTTTTTACTTGTCAAAATAGAATTAAGTCAAAGATCACGGATTAAAAAGTGCCATGGTAGAAAACATCGTAATATCGATCAGAAGTTGCCTCTATAATGTATTCCAAAAATATTTACTTTAACGCGTTAAATACGGGACTGTGTCGTATTTTGATGATTTTCTTAACATATTTTATACAGACTACTCTCTTACACCCATTGTCTGTATTCTACGAGCCGCCGTCATAGCGCAGTTGGTAGCGACTGTCAATCTAGAGGTCCCGGGTTCGATCCCCGACGGCGGCACTCATCCGTTCCGACTATTTGTCTCCCATCAATGGGTCGATAATCGTAGACCAATGTGGAATAGCAGCTGGAGGCTAGGAAATGATGTGATGGCGGTACTGGTGTGAGAAACACCAGGAATCCATGGTTAGGTGCTCCAGCCGCCGCGATATAACTGAAAGATTGTTGAAAGCGGCGTAAAACCCCTTTCAAACAAAACAAACAAACTGTATTCTACGAAAACCTCGTATAACTACACCTTGTTCTAAGCTGTAGTTACGGGGTCGTCGTAGCACACTATCGATATGTAACTTCTCATTCATTTACACCTACGTGGTCAAGATTTTCGACCATTCCAGAGGTCACACTTTTTATTCCAAATTATTTCAAAATTTGCATGTGTATAAGCCTTTAATGAGCCATGGTACATACTGATATAGAGGCCAACAAGTCACAGGTCAAGGTCATGAGATGAAAATCTGTTCACAGTTCTCCTTTGAACGAGTAACTTAACTTATTTTCTGTTCTGAGGTCACATTTTTCAAGCAATTCCCTCCAAAGTTTTATTGCCCCCTGCGGTAAAAAAAGCAAACACCACCACCACCACCACCACCAACAACAACAAAAAAACAACAGTTGACTTTCTAGTCATAGGTCAAATGGTCTATAGGGTAAGGGACGAGGTATTGGTAATAGCTCATAACCCCTTTATCGCTCAATTTTTGTCTTTAAATCTACTTGAAACTTTAATCATAGGTAGTCAGTTGTTGGATAAAGTCAGAATAGGGTCAGAATCATAGGGCGAAATATTAGAGTTCAAGGTTGACTTCCGGTCTGAATGAATGATTTTATTGGTCGATTCATTCTTAGACTGACATTCGCGATCCGTAAATTCCTTTCTAAAAGTATACGCTCTTACAATTGGAGTTATTTGCCCCAAATTTGGAATTCACTATAAGGCTTATAATATGTGCGTAAAACCAGGGATTTTGTGCGAATATATGAAGTGAAGAACAGGTGTGATGATCCTTTCCAGTTTTCCTAAATTCTAGACCAGTCCAGATTAAAAGGTTTTGCAGATGGAAATTTAAAATGCATTTATATGAAAACCATGGTAACCATTCAGTAGAGTAGAGAAGATTGTGGAAAAGAAGAAATTGCTTGCAACAAGCATTTTTATCTTTTTCCACAATTTTTTCTCAATTATAAAATCACAGGGACGTAAAAACCAGAGACTGAACAGGAACGGTTTAAGTCACCATTATCGACCGCTTTTTGGTAGTCAACGAATGGTCGCTTAGACTCATTTCAAAATAATACCGCTTTTCGACGCCCTGGAAACCATATTTGTGGAAAACTTTGTGAGAAAAGGAGAAATTGCTTGTAACAAGCAACTTCTCCTTGTCTCACTATATATTCTACCCTGTTTGGGACCTGTCTTGAAATTTCAACACACGTTGAAACATCGTCTGCAACTTATTTGAATTTGGACCAGTGTAAAATTTCGTATGTCTGGTATTGGGGTAATACAAGATGGAATGTACAGATGTTAACCCATTCCAACTCAATCCCTCCTTTTTACGCCCCTAAGGAAAATAGTTCTGGAAAACAATGCGGAAAATGCAGAAATTGCTTGGCACAAGCAATTTCTGCATTTTCCACATTGTTTTCTACCCAAAGAGACAAAGATTTTAAAATTTTCAACAACTAGAAATTGTCGTCTGCAACTTCTTTCAATTAGGACCAGTCTAATATTTCACTGTGTGGGAATGGGTTAAGCGGCGAGTGAGACAAAGTTGCCACTACAACAAGTCGGTCAATACGTTTTAGTGCGTCAGTTCGTCTGCAATTGCCCAAGCCATAAAACCTATATACATTGATAGATTTCAAAATAATTTTCGACAGCTGTTCTCTATCATAATTCGATGGTGTTCTACGAAAACTTCGTAAATGCAGCTTAGAAGTAGCTGTAGTTACGAGGTTTTCATAGAACCCCGACGAAATAAATATCATTTGAAATAATGTAAATAAGATGCTCCGATGTCAAGTTCACTGTTCAAGGTCAACTTTTCAGAGGGCTTGAAAAACGCCCTTTGACAACGTTCTAGGTGTTATTATGTTCGTGAGTGACTACGCACGGAAATGTACAGGAAAGATTAAGATAGATTGAATGGGTTTAACGCAACTTTTTATCAGTATATCAGTCACATGGCGGCGGCTGGAGCACCTAACAATGAGTTTCCGGTGTTTCTCACACCAGTACTACCACTACATCCTTTCCTAGCCTTAAGCTGCTAACCCAGTTAGGTTTATACGATTATCTACACCTTGGTGAGAGAAAAATGTCGGAAAGGATATGTGCCGCCGGGGATCGCACCCATGACATCCCATGATTGACGATTGGGAGTCTTATGCGCTACCGACTGCGCTATGACGGCGGCAGGAAAGATTAATGCTAACTGGCGTTGACATGATTTCGCTGAACTCGATACACATTACATTTGCTGTTTTAAGAGACGGCGAGAAGATCTTTTTTTGTTTTCATGGAGGTATGAAATGGAAAACCTAATCACACTTATGTATGAATCCGCGAAACATCGAGCGGAAAAAGTAAATATTTCACAAATTCAACCCAATCTATCAGATACATTGTTAAAGTTTTTGAAATTTCAAGATTTTTTCAATGCATAATAATTTCTCTATTTCTCAAATGTTTTCCCATTGGTTACCCTGGTTTTGGCGTCAAAAGACGTCATAGTTTATGATTAGGTTTATCGGGTAACAGATTATTTCCTTGTTATTTCAACAACATTTTGTACATGTACATTTTGTTATAAAATCCAGAACAGAGAAATGCTGCAAAAATCGTTCGCTTAGATGACGTCATAACGAAAACAGCCAACCAATCACAATTCATCCCCCCCCAAGAAAAATACTTTCGAAACATTGTGGAAAATGAAGAAAATTGATTGTATCAAGCATTTTCTTTTTTATCCACACTGTTTTCTATCTAAAAAGCCGAAAGATGTTAATATTTCATAATCTTGAAATTGTCTCCTGCAGCTTCTTTCAATTCGGACACGTCTAAAATTTAGTTGTGTGGGAATGGGTTAAAGAGTGATTGTACCCGTGTATAAGACAAGTGTGTTCATGCTGGTTTATTCCTATAGCAGTTATGTATTTAATTGTTTGAATTGGGTTTTACGCCGCTTTCAACAATCTCTCAGTTATATCGCGGCGGCTGGAGCACCTAACAATGGATTCCTGGTATTTCTCACACCAGTACCGCCATCACATCCTTTCCTAACCTCCAGCTGCTATCCCACATAGGTCTACGATTATCTATCCATTGGTGGGAGACAAATAGTCGGAAAGGATGAGTGCCGCCGTCGGAGCAGTTATGTAAGAAAAAAAATCTACGTTTAATTGCCCAATCGCTGGCCCCGCCTACGTACTTCATTGGTCACGCCCACCGACTCTGGCAGAAAGTCCCGCTTCGATTTTAATCGGCTTTATTTAGCAAATTCTATGGCTATTAGAATGAAAAAAAAAGTAAAATCGTTGGTTGAATAAGCAGCAGTTACGACGTTTAAGTCGCCAAACCAGCTTAAAGGTTAACAAAAATGGTGGCGAGTGTTGGAGTTTAAAATTTATTTCTTGTCTAAATGGATTAATTGGGCGACTGGTACTTTGATTGACAGTCGATATTGGTCAATGATACGAAAGCAGTGTTTAAATGAATTTAAACCTAAAGCACATGAACAATAATCCTAGAGCTATTGGTGTTCTCTCTCTCTCTTTCCCTCGTTGTCTTTCTTTTTATATCTCTCTTTCGCTCTCTTTCTCATTCTATCTCCCACTCTCCCTCCTCACATCTCTCTCCTCCACTCTCTCTCCCCCCCCCCCCTCTCTCTCTCTCTCACACACACTCCCGACTCCTTCTTTCCCTCCCACTACAATTATCTCTATCTCTGTTTTTCCCCCGTATAAGATTTCAGTTGATATTGTGTATTCCGATTATGCACTTACATTTTATTTATATTTATCGCCCTAGACTGCAAGAGGCCTGGAAATTATTTGTTCACTTTATTTCAACTCGATTTAATCTCAAGTCTTAAAATGATGTGATTTTCTTTAATAGGCCCCCGTGGATATTTTTCAGGACTCGCTGCCAAATAAATCACGCCTGGAAATAATGGGAAATTGCTCGTTATTTAAACGATTTGTCGTTGTAAAATAAAGGTCGACCTCAGTTTGAAAAATGGGGATTTAAAATCAACAGCCTTTTAAGTGAAAAATTTTCTCGGTGTAGAAATATTAGAACCCTTGTATTAACTTCTTGGTTTTACGCTGACTTTAACCAGAAATTGTGCCATAATTCAAAGTTCAGAACTAGTAGACGTCCAACTTTCACAATTTCATTCCAAATCACTCGTTCAATTATATTATCAAACCTTTCCCGTTTTTGAAAATTTTAGACTGGTCCAATTTGAAAGAAGTCGCAGACGACAATTACATGAAGGCGAAAATTGAAAAGTGAATAACCTACAGGCTAGAAAATATTGTGGGAAAAGAGTAATTGCTTGTAATAAGCAATTTCTTCTTTACCAACAACGTTTTCTCAAGTATAAAATCACGTGGACGTAAAGATAATCGATTGTGCAGCAATGGCTTTAGAAGGCTAACACAATACCTAAACTTTATTCACACCGCATATGCGATTTCATTGGCTTTCTGGATTCGAATCTGTCCGATTGATTCATGTTTAGAATTAAATATATCTATAGAACACTTGATAGAATTTTTAAAAACTGTGTAATTACCTCACTCGACGTCAAAATTCGAGATCGCGGGTTGACCAAACTAACAAATTAATTTTGTCTTCTAAATTAAACCTTTAACGAAGGCCCTGAGTGAAGGTGCTATCAATCGAGCACCCCAAAGAACCAGGCGGTACTCTAATCGCCATGCAGCATTGTGCGTATATATACGAAACACAGCTAAATTTGCATTAAGTTTAAAGCCATGTCTTTCCCCAAAATACACAACATAATTAATAAAACCAAAGCGCTGAAAGCCCTAAAAGCCTGAGATATGTATACAGGAGATATATAATCTGGGCAGAAAAAGTTTGATGGTCGGATTATCGGAGGTGCCACTTTCTACCCAGATCTACTATCGATTATGCGAAGATCTGCCAAGGGGACACAACCTGCCCGCAATAATTTTCATCCATTTGAGGTATTGTAACGATATATTTACATGTATATATCGTAACATATTTTTCACCCGATCAAAATACTTTGAAGGAATCTGATAAAGGCCACCCAAGGATCCTTCCTGTGAATTTTGGTTGAGTTTGGTTGAATTATGTTCAGTACTTTCTGGGAAGAAGATTTTTAAAGTAAAAGTTGACGGACGGACGGACGACGGACACCACATCATGACAAAGGCTCGTTGGCTTTCAGCAAGTGGAGCTAGCGAGAGAGAGCTATAGAGTGAGAGAGATTGGGGAATGGAGCGTGTAGCCAGGTTCGACCTAGGAGGCTCTGCGTGCGATGTGAGTATTCTACCACTCGTTATGTAAATATGCGCTTTAAAATCTCCAGATAAAGAGAGCGAGAGAGAGCTGGCGGTCGTTTACCAGGTTAACATGATTATGTACACTTCTCAAAGGCGGTATGTAGACGTTGCATCTTTTGGGTAGAATTCGGAGGTAAAAATATATAGACACAAAGTCCGAGCACGACCAAACTGTTTTCAGAAAATGCGAATATGATCCTATGAATGACCGATTAATTTGTTAAACAAAACATTCCAATCGTGCGTAAAACCGACAGCTTCGCTTATCAGGTTTATACAGCAACTTCGTCTAACCGGACCGTTTTAACATTGTTACTCTAGAATAAGTAACATTATTTTGGTATGAAACAAACACCTTATTTTTTCTTAACAATATGATATGATTATATATGTTTAATAATTTCCAATATATTATATATCTCCTTTCTTTCTTTCGATTCTCTCGTCAAGTTTTGATAATTTTGCCAAATTCAGAACACTCACACGAAAGTACTGTACATCAAGCCGACAGCTTTCAATGAGTCATATCTCGCATTCTTCCTTCTCGCCTCAATCGGGCGTATTAATTTATGGTCAGATCCGATATACTTTTCATGCGACAGAAGATCACATTGATTGCGGTAGATGTTTTTACATTATTTTTTCTCATTAAACTCTGCATGGGTTTGAAATTTTAGCATTGTAACTTTAGCCTCAGATTGCTTACGCAATCTCAGGCTAAAAATCATACTTGATGCCCAAAAGCATAAACAAATATGACAACTAAAATGATAAAATCAAATTAATTATACCCAGTAAGCCTGCGATTTCATAAAAGAAGCCTCGATATTTTAAATTGTAACCTACCTAAGGTTTATTTAAATAAAATTATGGCGTGAGTGATGACAGCTTAGCTTTCATTTAAAGAACTAGCTCGGTCTTGGAGATTATCGAAATCTTCCGTATAGTTTATCAGGTGGATTTGACTCGATTTCAAAATCTAAACTAACATGGGTTGAAATAGATAAGAATCAAAGGACTGAAAGTCCTGAGAGCGGTTTTGCTGGCGTATCAGAAACCGCGCTCAATAATGTCAACATGTATCATCAAGATGGGTAAATAAATCGTAAACCTAAGTGGGCAGAGCATCTGGTTGATCGATAAGGATGTAGTGGTAATACTGATGTGAGGACTACTAGGAATAAAAGATTAGGAGCTCGAGCTGCCCCGATATAACTGAAACACTATTAAAAGTTGCGTTAAAACCCCATTTGATTAATCATGACCCTTTACTGTTTACCGAAATCGATAATTTTATTTAATTACAGCGGTTTCTTTAATATTATTTCATCAGTGCGTGAAAACGTGTGGTTGTGTGGTAAAAGGTTAAATGATAAAAAGTAAAGCAATCAAAGTTAACATTCAATTCTTTTCGTTTTGAGCATATTATTATTTCGTACTACAAGTTCGTTTCAAAGATATAGTCAAATTAAAGAGGTAAAAGTGTGTTTTATTCGGTGGGGTTAAATAGGCGCTTGAATCGCGACCATAACAGTGTTGTACCTTGTAGCATATACTGCGTACATGCGGTGTAAATTTGCTCAGTCCTGCCAGGTCAAAACTGACAGACAGAGTTCGGAGTTTATTTACTTCACTAACCACTGACCTAGATTCTATCTTGAAACGCGAGGAGATTATTTCTCTCAATTGCACAGTTCATTAGACAAGTTACTATGGATATATTAAGTCGATTTTTTAAACCATTTTCCTTGATATTCATGACTAAAAGGAGGCTGTTGGCATTCAGCAAATAAGTTATTTTCTTCATCAGCGATGAAACAAGATGGAGGCAATCACATAGATTTTCACTTATGAGCATGCGTGGAAATGAGTAGAAAATTCGTGAAAACTTGTTTCCGCTTGATCGATGTGAAATACCGGTTTTGTCCTACAAAACCGCTAAAAACAGAAAAACTCTTTCAAGAGAGTCCACTCATATTGATAATAAGAAGGCTATTGCTTTAGTGACCAAATAAACGATATGTTGTTTTAACTGTTTTTTTCCCTCCTCGGAGGGAAGATCTGGCTTTCAGGAAGTAGCTCTGATTGATCAGGAAATATGTAACGGAAACCAAAAGCCCTTTTCGTGATATTTATAAAAGAATTTCGTAACTTTATTGGATGATAAATACGGGGTCAAAGGTTCTTATTCTAAATTCAAAAGAATAAAATTCTGCAAGAGTTTAGACATTCCTCAGTTATATTCTTCTAATCCTGACAAATAATAGAATCGCTTTTTGTAATGAATCTGGATTCTGAAACCTTAATAACAAAGGCCATTTCAATAACATTAGACTGCTTTCAAATGATTAATGTCTTTTTGCTCCGTCCTTGTAACAGAGGCTGCTACCTTGCAATTTTTAGGATAGGTCTTAATTATAACACGTAGTAACAGCTAAAGATTTTTTTTGAAATCGAGCATTTTGGGAAAAGAGGAGGATGTATTCAAATTCTAAGACATTTATATAGTTCATAGTTGAAGGTAGGCCCTTCCTACTTGCATTGTATTGGAAGCTGATACATTTGGAATGTTTAATTACCAAACGACTCCAAGTAATACCCCAAATCAACCTGCAAAGATTTCTCCCAACTCTTGAATTTCGTATACCAATTTGGTCAAAAGTCGTTTTGTATAAAATAACGGAGACACACGTAAGTAAAATAGGTTCATTGATATTATTAAAGCGTGCGCGCTTGAACATTGAGGGATACAATCGCAATTTTAAACGTGCTCGCTTAATGTTAGAGCGCTCCTTCTTAAAAGTAATTACTCTCATTTTATACGACCACTTTTAATGAATGGCTCATGTGCACATCTTTTTAGCGTGGACGTCTGACTTTATCCGTATTATTTACACGAGCATTCGTTATTCTTAGCGTGCACGAGGTAGATAGGACCTTCGTCCCATTCCAGCACAGTGTCGCTTTTGAACTCCCCAAAAAAACACTTTGGAAAAGATTGTGTAATATGAAGACATTACTTGTAACAAGCAATTTCTTCATTATAAACCTTTCCTGTTCAAATCCCGGATTTAACGTTCCTTTGTTTTTATACTTAAGAAAAAAATGTGGGCAAAGAAGAAATTGATTGTAACAAACAATTTCTTCTTTTCTCACAATATTTTATACCCTGTATATTGGTTACCTTTCAAAGTACATTCACTTTTAGTTGTGGTCTGCAACTTTTTTTTAAATGGGACAAGTCTAAAATTTTGAAAAACACGAAAGGGTTATACAATGTATTCTACAAAGAAAGTTTAAAAAAAATCTAAAATTTCATAAGCTTTAAATTGTCGTCTGCAATTCCTTTCAATTTGGACTTGTCTAAGATTTTTGCTGTCTGGTAATGGGTTTATTGGTACTGGTACTGGTATAGACGATTATTGTAGCGAGAATGTTACCAGCGTCTTGGAAGCGTCTTGATCAAAGTGGATATGTACCAGTCTCAATAAATAGATAGATCGCTAGCCACTGCCACTGACCTCCAACAGGAAGTTCGACTAAGTTATCAAAGGGCGTTATTTTGGTTTGTTTGTGACCCTAAACTTCGTAACTACAGCTTGAATTCGTAACATGAACAAAAAAGCTCGTCATGAATGTCGATCATTCTTTACGTTCGGCCTATATTAAAGAACTAATTGTTCTATTGATGGAACCCGCTTAACCCTTTCCTGTTCCGAGAAATTTTAGACTGGCCCAATGTCAAAGATGTAATAGACGGCAAAGAAAAGTGAGTGCAATTTGAAACAAAACCATTCGATGAGGTAGAAAATATTGTGATAAAAGAAGATATTACTTGATACAAGCAATTTCTTCTTTTTTTCACAATATTTTCTGAAGTATAAAATTGCATGGACGTAAAAATCAGGGATTGTACAAGAAAAGGTTTAAATACTTATCACGAAACCTATTGTGTGCTTAAGGTACGCTTATTACGAATACGCTTCGAAAGCTTAGAGCGAATAGTGAGAGAGGTCGATTGAATTTGCTGTATTTACATAACCAAAACACATCGTCGGAGTTCAAAGTTCAATTTCTGCCTAAATGAATTATTTGATTGGTTTATCAATGTATGATTGTCAGCAAAGAACTGCCAAATCTCATTGATTAAAACGTGCATGTTTTTGTTTTTTTTTGTCATTATTAGTTTTTTATATATATATATAATCTTAGCGAATATCAACAGCAAATTTTGAAGGGACATGACATTTTCGGGACATTGGACATAATCATTGTATTTCTGTTTTCTGAAAGAATGTCATTGTTTCCCTCAGAGTTGTTTATCTATAGCAGTGGCTTACAATGTTTGACCCTTGACAAGCTGAACCCGGAATATTCCTGTCACATTTGTGCAGTCTGATCTTTGTATTCACCACCTGCTAGTCACTTTCAATCTAGTTTTGTTCATAAAAACAATTTGCAACTATATATTGACCCATAGTTTCAAACGTTATAGTTCTTCCAGTAAGATTTTATTCAGCATGACAAGGTGCGAAGTGTGAAGTCGGAAGAGTAAAGTCAGAAGAGTGAAGTCGGAAGTTTGAAGTGTGAAGTCGGAAATGTGAGGTATGAAGTGTGAGATATTACACTGGTTATCTAGATAGAGTTCACATTTCACACTTCCGACTTCACACTTCCAACTTCACACTTCAAACTTTCGACCTCACACTTTCGACGCCACACTTCAAAATTCCGCCTTCAAACTTTCGACTTCATACTTCACATTTCAAACTTCACACTTCATACTTCCGACTTCACGCTTTATGTTCCTACTTCATACTTCCGACTTTATACTTCACGTATATGAAGTGTGAACTGTGAATTTATGAAGTCAACATCGGTCTTTCGTACATTTTCTCCTGAACTACATGTACTTGATGGATTTGATTCAAATTTCCCACACGCACATTGTTTCAAGCAAAATGTTCCCATCCTTTTAGGTTATGTTCCGTGTGCACTTAGTATCAAGCAAATATTAGCAATGTCCTTTTATTCTACTCGGAGTTATGGCCCCTTTTTACAAAGATCTTCAAATTCTTGTTAATATTCCGTCAGTGATACAAGCAATTTCTTCATTTGCCACAATGTTTTCAAACTTTTTTTTCTTTAAACGCGTCATAAGGAGGGCTTGTGTGGGAAAGGGTTAAGGGAAATAGTCCCTCTCACCGTCAGTCATTGGTTTGAACATGTTTACTGCGTAAGTTTGGGAACCTCGTAGTTGGTGATACTTAGACTGAGGGACACATAATCACATTAATTTCTGGTACAAATCTGTGAAAGTGCTAAATGACGCTCATACATATTTTATGAAGTTAGCTAGATTTTGTGACAATCTTAATTATGACACAGGGGCGACTGTCGACAAACTGTATTAGATTTATATTTTTACACCACAGGGTGTTGTTGCTATAACAGGCAACAAAACGAGATTATTTCATTTATACACAGGAATCTTACCATTATGAAATATTAAAATGAAATTGTGTTATCATAGAAATTATATATCTTCGTTTAGTAGGAGAAAGACGATTTACACGAAATATATTTTGCAACAATATAAGTTATTATATATCTACCGAATATCTTTGTAAGATATTTTTATTGCACGCGTATAAAAATCGGACTCGACGGAAAAAATCCGTATCATACGTGTACTGAACTGATACAAGATAATTAGATTTCCCTGTAAAAATGACGACATGGTATTAATTAAATATTGTAAATCCGAACTTAAGAAAAGAGTGCGTGAACCGAGACAATTCAATGAGATCAAAACGAACGGAAACTGGCGGATTGCGTTTGTCAATCAAAGAATCAATCGACAATCAGATCACAGATCATTAACTCAGAACTTTCAACTCCGACATTGCCCAACATTTATGTGCAACAATTTCGTTGGTTTAACGACTTAAATGTCAAAACTACAGATAATACTGTAGATACGCTGTTTATGTTGCCAACCATCACTTTTACTTTTTTCTTATCTGGTACAGACACGGTTTTTTTCAAAATAACGCCTCTTAATGTCGAGGTTGAAGTTCCTATCAGATTCAATGGGCGGGGCTAGCGATCCGTTTATTATGGATGTATTTTCATTAACCCATTCCAACACAGCAAATCTTTAGACTGGTCCAAAATGAAAGAAGCTGCAGACGACAATTTCAAGTTGATGGAATTTTATTTTTATTTTGTCTTTTTGGATAGAAAACAATGTGAAAAATGAAGAAATTGCTTGATACAAGCAATTTATTCATTTTCCACGATGTTTTCTAAAGCTTTTTTCTTGAGGGGCGTAAAAAGGAGGGCTTGTGTGGGAATAGGTTAAAACACTATTTTACATTTTCACAAAGAATTCTTTGAATCTGGGATAAAATACATATATGGAAGAAATTGTGTATGTAGGCATAATAGAAGTTTATGTGGGAGATAAAAGCAATATAAATGTGTCCCAAAGTAGCTCTAAGAAAGTACTGTTTACACAGAATTCGGTCGTAATCTAGGGAAACAGTCCAATAAACTTTACAGAGCGTTCGCATTTGAACCATACCTAAACCTTCCTTAAAGCAGCACTTGCACAGATCACGAAAGAAAGAAAAATGTCCACCTTTTTCAAATTTCTAACTCTTACGTTTTCATAAATTTGAAAGGAGGTGACTGAGCTGATTTGAAAATGAAAATTACTGTTCATAAATTTAAAAAAGAAAGAAAAGGAGTAAAAATATTGCGCGTTTCCTGACGCCAAATAAGTTAAGGAAGTACAACCCGAATGGAACCGAAATTCATCATGTAATCGCATTAGATGTCGACTGCAACAAAATCTTCCTTACTTTAGGTTACGTCATTTGCTTCCACTAACAATTCATACGTTATCGACTTCAGCCGAAGACTAAACGATCTAACTCGATATATTCCGATAATTCAAAGTAGGGTATAGGGCATATATCACATGAAATTAATTTTAAAGTGAATTTAATATAACAAGAGGACCATGATGGTCCTAAATCGCTCCCCTGATTATAATGGTTAATGGCTTTATGATATAAACGAAATTGCAAAGCCCTCTGTCTAATTATTTTGGAGAAGATGTTTGAGGATTTCTCTTAAATTCTAGGTATATTAATGATCCCACATATAGCACTAATTTTCTGAATATGGTAATGCTTTGAAGTATAGATATCAATACATAGTTACCAAGTATAAAAGCTCTAGGCCTAATGGTTAGGGAAATGAAAGTTTTCAAAGATATCATTATTTATTCCTAACTAAAATTAAGGGTCGCACAGAAAAGGGATAATTTTCAGAATACGGTAATTCTTTAAAGTAAATTGGTAGAGGGTCAATAGTTGATGATATGTACAAAATATCAAAGCTCTAGGCCTAATTGCTGGGGAGAAGAAGACTTTAAAAGATTTCCTTCTTTATCCTTTGTAAAATCAGGGATCGCACAGAGAAGAGCTAATTTTTAGAATGCATTTATTCTTTGAAGTATTTTTGTAGAGGGTCCGTAGGTGATGATGTGTACCAAATATCAAAGCTCTAGGCCTTGTGGTTTGGGAGAAGAAGATTTTCAAAGATTTCCTTCTTTATTCATTTGTAAAATCAGGGATCGCACTGACAAGAGCTAATTTTCAGGATACAGTATTTCTTTGAAGTATTTTGGTAGAGGGTCAATAGGTGATGTTACATACCAAATATAAAAGCTCTAGTCCTCGTGGTTTGGAAGAAGAAGATGTTCAAAGATTTCCTTCTTTACTCCTTTGTAAAATCAGGGATCGCACAGAAAAGGGCTAATTTTCAGAGTACGATAATTCTTTGAAGTGTTTTGGTAGAGGGTCATTAGGTGATGATATGTATGAAATATCAAAGCTCTTGGTCATATGGTTTAGGAAGAGAATATTTTTTAAAGATTTCCTTTGTAAAATCAGGAATCGGACAGAAAAGGGTTAATTTTAAGAGTACAGTAATTGGTTATAGGATTAAATATTTTACCTTGACCATCAAAGTTATCAAAATGTCGACATACAAAAAACGAAGACTCTAACTTGAGAAGTCTTACAAAACAATAGCCCGATTTATTTTAGAGTAGGAAATATACAAAATGTAAAGCTACATGGAATTAAGCCCCCTTTTAGCATGGTAAGGTTCATTTGGTCAAAAATTGAAATAAACATTACCTAGGGCACTTAATAAACAACATTTATGTAAAGTAACAAGAAATTTTGGCAATTGGTAAAGGAGGTGTATTTGAAAATTAGTGACCTTGACAATTTGACCTTAACAAATGACCTTGATTTTGGTATCTGCTGAAAAATCTTGTCACAAGTGATAAACATTATATATATTAAGGCTGTATCACTTTCCATTTTAAATTTATGAAGTATTTTGGTAGAGGGTCAATATGTGATGATAGGTATCAAATATCAAAGCTCTGGGCCTTATGATTTAGGAGGAGAAGATTTTTTAATAATTGTTTACGGACGGACAGAAGGACAGACGGACGCCGGACAATTACCAACCACAATAGCTCACCTTGAGCACGTTGTGCTCAGGTGAGCTAAAACACGAAAAGGGAATAACTAGCGTTAAAATGACTTAAATAAATACTGGAAAATCGGATAATTTTCCACTATCAAATTTTCATGAAGACCTTTCAAAAGCCGCTTTAAAAAAACAAACACACGCTTATTAGTATGCAGACGAATTGGTTGCGTAGAATTGATCTTAATAATGGCAAGGATCATTGTGGGAAAGAGAGAAATTCACATTATTTTGTATCCTAGGGAGCATATATTGCAATCACGTATCTACTATAAGAATTGTTTTAATCAAATATCAAATCACACATTGACATTTCTTTGCACATTAAGACATTATTATATTAGGAAAGGAAGAAAAATATTGACCCTATTTTTGACTGCGTGTGTGTACTTTGTCGACTGACAAAGTTTTTATTTCTTTCTTTTTATGTAAAATCATCAATCTGCACGTGCCTTACTGTGCAAATTTTTTTTAAATTTATTCCCTCTGAAATATCTTTTTGGCGCTCCTCAAAAATAACAATTTATTCCCTCTCAAATATCTTTTTGACGCCCCTCAAAAATAACAATTGGGAAAACATTGTGCTTCAGCTTATTTAAGGCCGTCAATCAACGACTTTCCCTTTGTACATGCCACTGACCAAATATTCGATATCAATATTACCAATATTTTGTAACGACGTACATTTCTGATATTATCGTAATGACTACATTCAAGGAAATATTGTTCGCTCGTCTCAATACTTACACAAGTACCAAGAAGGTCTTCAAAATATTTTTACTGCAGAGGTCATATTTGAGAGAACAAAATTTATTCCTGATACGTGTATGTATAACCTGAAGTACAACTTATTAGGAACTGGCTTGCTCCTATCTAAATAGTTTTTGAAACAAGATAAGGAATTTTGGTTCCTAAACCCTTGCCATGCTGAACCCGGAGTAATCCGGTTTGGGCAGGAGGTGTAGACTAAGATCAGACTGCACTTATATGCAGGCTGATCTTAGTCTATACCTCCTGCATGTTCTTTTCCTGTCAGAGTTGCTTTTGAAGTTGATTTCTAAAAAAATATTGTATTTTGAACAACACGTTCTATCAGTGCTTTCAGTCCTTTGATTACTTCAATTCAGTAAGATAATTTATACAGCATGACAAGGGTTAATTTAATTGGTCATTTATTCCATTCTTCTATTACTGTAGGGACAAACGATCTCTTGTAAAAGCTCTTTTCTGCTTGCAGGTATTCTATAATTCTGAAAATTATGTTGTTTATCAACCTAATTTGAACTGCCTAGTCGAGTGAGAGGGGGGCGGGCAATTGGCGAGGCCAACGATTCGTCACTTAGCCTTCGGGCACCGACCTTTTGCCTGACAAAAAGCTATTGAACACATTTTGAAGACAATTCTGAATAAAATCCTGCTTGTTGGGATACACTTATCTGAATACCATTTACGTTAATTTCGACAGGCTATACTTATTTGTTTGACACCGTATCAATAGCCAATATCTTCGTGTTTTTCTGTAACGCGAAAAGGGGACATCTGCGAAATGTGGAAAGTAGTAAACCTACTGCGGAGGCTGATCATTTTGGATTTTTTGAATTATGAATTTGTGAATTATGAATTATAAAAGAAACTTGCTACATGCACGAGTTATTCCATTATCTGACACCGAAATTTTGACATGTCCAAAGTGAAATAAGATTGGTCTAATATTGAAAAACAAGAGCTTTGCTGATAAGATTAAACGTTATATAAACAAAATGGTAGTACCCCAAAGAGTACAATTGTGACACTTTAAAGCGTCAATTCGTGATTATATATTATTGTTTATTATATACCTACAAAAGATATGGATTAAAATCTTGCTATCTTATACAACTCGACAGAAAAAATCGTATTCGTTGAGTACCGTTATACACGAACTCCTTTTTTGTGTATTGACGTTCGGTTTTTTTCGGAAAGTTGGTTATTTCTTAACCATTTAAGAGAATTTCTTCATGTCATATCCGAAAAGGTATATAATAAAAGGAATATCACAACAGTGTGTTTTTCTATTGTTTGTTATCGTGTTCTCGGATCGTGTGTAGGTATTTTTTATTGGATTCGACCGCCGGTCTCATCCAATTAAAAATACCTACACACGATTCTCGAACACGATAACAACAAATGGAAAAACACACTGTTGTAATATTCCTTATAGATGCAGCTTAATTGTGATCTCTGGTTCTACGATTCGATTTTTTAATGTAAAGGTATTTTTAGGGAGTTCCTTTGTGGCAAGACGGGTCGCATATATCGTCGGCTGGGACCACAAAACAGTAAATACAGCTTGAATAGAGCTGTTTAAGTCGTCCACCGACTTTTTATCCCGAGAAAAATATTTGGAAGTTATAAAAAATTTATGCCAAACTTTACAATGATTTGACTTCATGCGCACCCGCACACACATGAATGTATGTGTGTGTGCGTTTGTCAATCTTTTAAAACAAAAAACGATCATGAAATTCGGTAATACGCTTTTTACGAGTCGACACCGCATCGGGATTCTTCGGGTGACTTCGTAACATTTCAATTTCACGGTGATTACTATAATGACGTATTTACTATTTCAGTTTGACCAATCAAATTGTCCGAATTTACCTGAAGATCTCCGATGTTCCAAAACGGCGCATTACGGGAATTCTGCCTGAATGAAGAACAATTTTGTTTACTGTGTAATTTACATTTATGATTTCGAATCTTCTTACGGTTCAACAAAACATAGCAATATTCGCTGAAGGGTAAAAGATTGTAAAATACCGAAGGTCGAAATGCCGTTTTATTAAAACTGATTTCGTGCCATTTCAATGGAAAGATTCTCTTACAGGACCATTAAACCGTCTGCAATGCAGAAAATGTCCAATCTATTGTGGAAATAACAGACAGAACCAATACAACAGACATTGTGGAATATATTAAAAATCAGTTCAGGTCAAAGAGGTTTCTTATTCAAATTCAAAATCGTTCTGTGTTATCTACGTTATCAACGTCCTCGAATATACAAATTGTCAAATATATTGAACCAGCAATGGCATTTTATAAACTTAAGGACAAAAAAACTTGTCTGGTTCACACACACAAAAAAAATCAAATTTCCATTGCCTTATTCAGAATAAATAAAGGAATCAAGTATCAATGGAAAGAACTCGTTTAATTACACAAATGAAATAATTTTAATCAGTAGCGTCCATGCATGCCCCAACAATAGTGTGGCACTATACATTATAGGAAGTATTCTGGTAGGATATTATCAGTGTTCAGTTTTTATGTATCCATATCCTTCGACCTAACTTGCCTGCCAAAATATCTTAAAGGATTTTTTTTCCATTCATTTGCAATTTACCAATTTAAACTGCCAATTAAAGAACCATCCATTTAATTCAATTAGACCTAAACGTCGAAACTACATATGTAAGGTCGTTTGGGTCGCAAACCAAATATTTTAATCTTTTGTTTCATGTCACAAGCCATAGATTTGGCAGAATAGCGCCGTTTCATATCTTAGTGGAACATCCTGTAGCAGACAGTGGGCGTGTTCAGCAGTCAGTGGGCGGAGGGACAGCGATCGGTCAATATCCCCTCTTATAGCTCTCTACAATTTGAAAAGACCTTACAATATTCCTTCAATACACACGAACTACTTTTTATGGCATAGGCATTCAATGGATTTAGTAGTTAAGCCTCCAGTGGCAGTTTGCACTCACTGACCTTTGAGAATACCTCAAAATTTTGTCCGTTAACTTAGGCTATGAAAGCTGACGCTTTGCTATCAAAAAATACACACACACACACAAACAAAACAAACAAAAACACACACACACACAAAACAAACAAACAAACAAACAAACAAAAAACAGAAAGTGAGTCTTGTGATGGTAGTAGATAGATCAGTCGGTGCTATTAAGTTCATTGCCTACTTAGACGTCTCTGATTTTGTTTAGTTTCGTTGTATGGAAGACGGCAAAGTAGGCAGACTGCTTTCAAAAGTCATCATACAGTCCTGGCATTATGCCATGTCTTTTATAGTGCCCGGTCATTTTTTGGCCGCAAACAGGTTGCGAAATTGAGTGCGCCGAGTATGTCACTCTTGGCTCAAGGTTTATACTCGAAGCCATCCTGAAAAGGCAAGTCTACAATTGGTCCATAAGTTGAGAACGCTTGGCTTCAACGTCGAACAGTTCTTTAAAGAAACACCGGAAACTTGGGCTGTATGTCGTCTGTGGCCATTTCTTAAGTCTGCCTCAAACGCGCGCATGCTGTTTATTTGAAAGGATAATTTTTCTGAATCAAAGAAAGACGATCGAATAACAATCGATGACTTTCGATTGGAATATCGATAGGAAAGTGTTGATATAAACAAAATTAATATTGAAAAAAAAATGTTTTGCATTTCAGACGATGTACGTGTAAAAGTTCACCATTAATGAACCTCGGTAATGCGGTGTAGCCTTGAAATCGTAACCCGATTTATTTGTTTGAAATTTGCTGAGAAGAAATAGGCAATGTATTAACAAAATACTTGTGTTGGTTTGATAACTATGAAGGAAATCGTAACCGCAACAAATTGATCTCTATCCACTTTCATAGCAAAATATCCTTATTATTCAAAATTTATCGATCGAACTATGAAAAACGTACGTTTTTTACTTTCTTTACCCTTGTCGTGCTGAAAAAATCGTTTTCAAAAATCTGCATGATAATCAAAGGGGTGAAAGCACTGAGAGTAGTAATTGTGGATGAAAATCAATTTTGCAATTTAAATTCTATAAACAACTCTTCCTTCAAAGGCAAAAGCAGGGGGTATAGACTAAGATCTATAAGACTTATGTGCAGTCTGACCTGGTCTATTCCTCCTACCAAAACAGGAATATTCCAGGTTCAGCATTACAAGGGTTAACTTTTTTATATATAGTTACCTGAAGCTAAAGTTGTTTAAAAATATCTTTATAATTATGATTTACTTGAATAGGCATGTCTTGTTACTTACAACAAGAAAGAAGGAATCTTGGATTTATTATTATCTTGTTAATATCGCCTAGTCTTAATATATAAACCCGTTATCGAGACAACACTTTTTAGAAAGATATATGTTGATGATTTAAACTTTGTCTTTTGTGGCAGACAACTGGTTGGGCAGTGCAGAATTTGCTTGTAAAAAGCAAATACCTAATTTTTCACATTGTTTTCCAGACTCATCTCTTGTGGGTCGTAAATAAGAGGACCAGTGTCAATTCTTCTGCAGCTCGAAGCAAAAACAAGGTGTCGGATCGCCATTATAGCATAATACTCTCTATGTATGCAAGCGAACACTCAAATAGCCTGTGGATGTTAACGCAATACCAAACAAAACAATTTTAGACCGGTCCAAATTGAAAGGCTTTGCAGTAGGCTATGTTTAGCTATTAGACTTTAAATTTCCTTTGGTTCTTGAGGTATAAACTCTGTGAACAATGAAGACATTTCTTGTTTAAAGCGATTTTTCATTCTTCACAATGTTGTTCGAAACTGTATTTAGGGGGGTTTTGTAAAACAGCAGAATCGTTTAGTTATGGATTCAACAGGTGGGATGCGTCATTTGCTCAATGTGATCTTTTGTGACCATTTTTGGAAAAGGATCACCTAAGGAACATTATGGTCGCAATTGACACAATGGTTTCAGAAGAAAAGTCCGTTGTACGCCGTGCGTCGGAAGTCGTAAACAAAAAACGGGGCTGGGTAGGGCTTGGCTCATCAGACTTAGAGAAATCATGAAATAATTCTTACTCTTTAACCATAGGGCCAGTGTGGACAAAACTTGGAGAGAATGTTTGTGAGATTACCTTTTTTAAAAGTTGTTGTGTTGCTGTGTAAATTTTGATTTTGAAAAAAATCTTGGCGTGATAGGGCGGTCTTATGAAACTTTTTCTCAGAAACCATTGTGTCAATTGCGACCATAATGTCCCTTAGGTGATCCTTTTTCAAAAATGGTTCGTGAAATTTCGATTTGCAAAAAATGTCGGCGTGACAGGACCGGGTTTATCGGACTTAGGGGACTCATTGAATAATTCTTTTAGAATCTTTTCTCCTCAAATGGACAATTTGAACTAAATTTGGCAGGAATTTTCCTTTGGTGATCCTTTTCGAATTTCTTCGTGAAATATTGATTTGCAAAAAAGAAGAAGAAAAAAAAAGAAAGAAAAAAAGAGTTGGCATTGCAGAGCTGGCCTTGTCAGATTCAGAGAAATCATTCTCAGGTTAGCAATTTAGAGCATTTTGCCCTCTTATTTAAAGTTGTGAACAGTTATTACAGTAAAAACAGCATTACAGTTATAAATTTGAAAAATAGGGGCTTTTTTCTTTCATAATCTGTGCAAAAGCCGCTTTAAACCATGTGCACTCACACAACAACGATTCAGTGATAGTATTCGTTTAGAATGAAAAAAAGGAATACAGTCAAGACATTTTTACTTGGGGGTTAGTTGTAGAAATAAATATTCCAAGTATACATAATCCATTAAAATATACACAAACAATTAAGAATATTTATTTTTCCGAATATATACAAACATGTACACGTTGCCCAATTTAACACATATAAATATACATTTAATGATAATTTAAAAAAAAATTAAACAACTGAACAATATGTAACAAATAAATTTGACAAGATCCCGTATTAAAGTTTGTGATAAATGTAAGATAAGAAAGTAAACTTGTATCTCTTAATCAACAATGGTAAAACATATTACTTTTTATAATATGACCACGGTATGAAAGTGAAACAAAAATCTTGAATATTTTTGATATTACACGGATGATATACTTTAAAGTCACCATGCATGGCTCTCGTAGGGAAAAGATTTCTCATCAAAGGAATCATGAAAACTTCATTAGAATTGTTTAGAGACGCCCCTACCAATTATTTCAGAATAGGTCACAAGCCTGCTTTGAAAAGCATTGCCGAACATAAAACGATTGATTTTATTTATTGGGATTTAACGCCACTTTTAACAATAATTCAGTCATATCGCGGCAGCTGGAGCACCTAACAATGTATTCCTGGTATTTTTCACACCAGTACTACCACTACATCCTTTCCCAGCCTCAAGCTGCTATCCAAGTTAGGTTTACGATTATCCACACATTGGTGAGAGACAAATGTCGGAAAGGATATCTGCCGCCGCCGCGAATCGAACCCATGACATCTCATTATTGAAGTTTAGGAGTCTGGTGCGCTACCGACTGCGCTATGACGGCTGCTCCGAACAGAAAACGAAAATGAATTTCAAATTATTTTATGTTGCCAATTGTAATGAGTTAAAATCATACCGTATTTGCATAAACATTCTTTTAATGTAAATGTTGCTTATAAATGTAAGCTATGACAGTTTTCCTTTCAACAGAAATTCGTACGATTTCCATTTTTTTTAAATACTCGTTAATTAAAAGGCTTAAGGTTTAGAGTAAAGTAAATTCAATATATGAATTCGAAAACCAATGGCTATTTAAAAATCAAAGTACTGAAAGTATGTAAACTAGCAAAGCTTTGTTTTGTTATGTAATCTTCTTTTTGCCATTTGTAGGGTAGAAAATATTGTGGACAATCAAGAAATTGCTTGTTACACGCAATTTCTTCATTTCTACATTGTTTTCCTAAGTCTTTGTTTGGATATTCTTAAAAAGCGGGATTGAATGGGATGTACAGAATGCTTTTGAAGGTGTTCTCTATAATTTGAATAAAGTTAATTAATGTGGCCAGTCATTTTGAACACAATATGCTCAAGTATACATAAGAACTACTTTTTAGGCGTAGATATTCAGTGGATATAGTAATTAAGCCTCCAATGGCAGTTTGCCCTGATTTGAACTCTGAGAAGACCTCGAAATTTCGTCTGTTAACTTAAGCTATCAAAGCTGAGGCTTTGCTAGCTAAAAAGTAATTTAATTTACATCATTTAACTTAAAATCATCTGACGGTTTACTATATATCACTACACCAAAGGAGCAAATGAGTGAAATAGTTTTTGAGCAATTGTTCTTTTCTAATGGTTCGGCACAATGTATTGATAGCTATGCTAGGGTTTAGTTGTATAAAACTGTTTATTTTCATTTTTTGTTTGGTATATTTTTTCATGGCGGGCTTTTGAACTATTATTGATAGAGGGGTCTGAAATCGACTTAAATGAATGTTTTCGGATTCCTTTTGATGAGAAATTTTGTTCCTGTGACAGCTTGGAGCTGTTAAAGGGAGGTAACATTCACTGATTTTAATTATTTTTATCCCCTTCATTATATTTTTTTGGTGACATGGGGGGGGGGGTCGTTTATCAAAATGAACTAGGACATTTTTCTAATTTCTTACGTCGACTTCTTATCTATTTTTTGTGGTGCATGTAACGTTGGAATCACTCATCCACTTTGAATTTGCTCAAATCAACGTAATCATGACGTTAGTCGCTGGCCGATTTTCAAAGTTGTGTAAAGATCTTTTTTAACTGTCGTAAAAGTTTATGTAATTACAGAAATATTGTTGTTTGTATCAACCATTTTATGTGACATAATTCAGGACATTGGTGGTTTCCCTTGTCACTTTGTCATCTTCTGTTGAAATTGGATCATATGCAAATACGCAGCGATTTTGTATGCTTCCGCACAAAATAGTCCCATAAAAAAAGGTACCAAAATTCGTAAATCTTTTTTTTTTTTTTTTTTTTTGCTCGATGCGGGATCGAGTGTAAATTGGTTAAAACAAGTCCTTTAGCCAACTACCACACAACAAAATTTCGGATAAGCCCAAATTGAAGGGTTTGAGATGGCAGTTTCAAATTAGTGAAATTAAAAAAAAATGTCTTTCAGGGTAGAACCATTGTGGATAATGATGAAATTACTAGTATCTACTGATTTCGTCATTGTCTACGATGTTTTCTTAAGATTCGTATATTGTGTGATTAGGTTTTTCGGTTCATACCTCCATGAAAACAAAACATATTCTCTTGATTTCTTAAATGAGGTCTTGCGATTTCGACAACGAATGACGTTATTTCTAAAAATAACTTGGACTGCCGCTGAATATTTTCTATATAACCACAAAGGCACTTTAAGCCTTTCGTATAACCGTGAAGATAATATCTGACTAAAATTTAAGTTCCAGATGTTCTTTTGACCAAATTTGTAGACAATTTTGAATTGCGTTCTTATTTATGTTTCAGAAACATCGATTCCTCCCTTTAAGAATTGTATAGTAAATGAAGAATCGAAATGTCATTAAGATAGCTTAATTCAAAGTACATGTAAATGCAAAATTGATCAATCGCAGGTGTCAACCAAAGAAACAATCGACCAATAAAGTCATTCATTCAGCTCGAAATTGTAACCGCCATTTGCCGTCATTTGTGTGAAACATTTTTGTTGGTTTGGCGACCTAAACGTCGTAAAAACTGTAGTTACGAAGTTCTGGTCGCCAACAAACCATTTTACCTTTTATTACTTGCTAATGGCTATATATTTTGAATAATGCCGTTTTAAATCGAAGGGAAACTTCTAGTCGGAGTCAATGGACGCAGCTGACGATGAAGGTGGGGCGGGTCAGCGATTCGTCAATTCTATATGAGCCCATGCGTGACATTTCTAACAATTACACATGTGCGCCAAGTAAAGACTCAGATCAGCCTGTGCATCCGCACAGTCTAATCAGAGTCTTCACTCTGCGCTCTGTAGATAGATACTGACCCAAAGCTCCTTTAAACATTCAGCGAATATTCTAATTGCTCCGAATGGCTGTCCAGGGTGCTCAATGTGTGCGAGTCACGCACATGCGAAATTGTTGGAAATGTCACGCACAGGCTCATAGTTATTATTTACAATTGTCGGATCGCCGCTGTCAAACAAAAATCTATTTACCAATAAAATTATTCATTTAGTCAGACAGTGCAATGTCGAGCTCTAACATTTATTTCAAACGATTTCGTGGGTGACTTAAACGTCGTATTTAAAAACGTTAAAGCGGCTATTGAACAGATTTTCATAGAATATGAAATAGGAAAACTATTTGCTTTCAAATAGTTATTAATGTCAGTTTCACGATGAATATTCTTCCTTCGTGTAAAAGCCAGATCTTCCTTCTAATGAAGGAATAACAGTTTTAAAACATATCGTTTATTTTGTCACTAAAATAGGCAAATGCCTTCTTTATATCAAAATTCAAAAGGGGGAATGAGTGGAGAGAGAATTTTATGCTTTTCTTATCGATTTAAACTCATGTTTGTTTACATTCTGAAATTGAGTCGAATGCACCTGGTTCTTCACGGAAATGGTTGCTAATCTTAAATTTTGACTGTAATACGAACATGTGCTGATGACTAAACTTTGCGGACGATTTCGTTAATCTCCGTTGCCGACATAATTGTTTGAGCGTATAGTGAACATTAAAACGTCATTTCTGACTTCATTATTTTATGTGAACAAACCTTGACTTATGGTGGGCCACAATTTAAAATAACAAAACTTCTCTCACGATTGTAGGCTTACCGTGTAAAATAATTTTGATCTCATACGATTCCAATCGCCATAATCATGCCTTTAGTCCTTGAGTACGGTTTTCTAATTAATTGTGTTGTATGTTTTGGGTTGATATTCCTTTAAATCTACTAAATTCAAGATAATGTAAATTCAATGTGATATATTCCCTATGCCCTACTTTGAAATACAGAATTCATCGGGGAGAAGTAGTTAGTCTCCGGCTGATATTGATAAAGACTGAATTGCTAGCGTAAGCTAATGACGTAGTTGGTTAATCATGGAAACCACTAATAAAGCATTTTTCGGTGCAATGACAGATAATTTATATACCCGATAAATTCCGGTTCCAAGAGAGAAAAATAATATTTCGTTTATTAGGCCATTAAAGTCATATGTTCTCCAAAGCACAACAAAATCAATATTGGAAAACATACACGAGGCCAAAAAAATAAGAATGAATATGACTACTGAAATTATACGATCAAAACTAGAGTTCATGGAAGAAGTTTTGAAACTTAACATAAAATTGTGACGTCAGTGGTGACGTACTTACTTCGCTAGTTATCCAAACAACTTTGCTCGGTCACGGAGATTAACGAAATCATCCGTAAAGTTTAGTTATAAGCATGTAACAGTCAATGCCGAAGATTGGCGAACATTTCCGGTGATGAGTCGGATGCATTCGATACGATGTTAAAATGTAAACAAACACGAGTTTCAATTGATTAGAAAAACACAAAATACACTTTCCAGAGAAACCTCCTTTTGAATAAGTATATAAAGAAGTGTTGAGTCACAGTTTGGAATATCAAAACTTCTTTGAAGAGTAGTAGTCTTAACATACTTGCAGTCTGAATTGATTTTGTAGTTTTAATCGTTGTATTCATTATTCCTTTGGACCTTGTGTATAGTTTTCTTATGAATTTTCTTTCGTGTTTGGGGGAAGATGTGGCTTTACAATCTGTGTAACAGCCGCTTGAAGATCATAGATAACATTGTCCCTGACGTGTCCCTAAAGTAGACTGTAGCCGAATTAAATATTTTGTTGTCGGAGGTAAGCTGACATGTTAGTTTGAAGATGGCTGAGTTTTCACGAGGATCTACAACAGCAGGCAAATGGTGTATGTACTACTGTAACATTGCAAACAGATTTAGCTTAACTTTCGCAAAGAAGTTGTTTAAAGCGGTTCTTGAGCAGATTTTCAGTTGACGATACTGGTGAGCTTTGTGATAATTGAAGAGTATTTGCTTTTTTCAATAGTTATAAAAGCCATTATAACGATGCATAGTCTTTCTTCGTCTTAAATCCACTCAAATCACTGTAAATATAATTTAATTTGACATATAACTTTAAAACACCGGAAGGTATCGGGCTAGGGCGTTTGTCTTCGTATGTTGTAGATAACGAATGTATTGCTAGCGGAAGGTAATGACGTATTTGATCCGTCTTGGAAATAACAAATGAGGCAATTTTCTGTGCAATCGACAGATAACGTATTTAACCGAGTTGGCGTCTCGCAGCGCCAAATACTTTCGCTTAAATCTTTCTTTTTTTAAATTTTGGAACAGTCATAAAAAAAACAAAACCTACACACAGCTGGATATCTTTCTTACACGTGTATGACAGCAATACAGTTACAAATTTTAAAATTGAGAGCAAACACCTTTTTTGTCATAATCTGTTCAAGAGCCGCTTTAAACCAATCCCTATTGGTTCTTATTCATATCAAACGCAAGGTCTATGGATATAGAATAGAAGAAATGGTTCTTTAGTCCATATTATTCTCTAAAGGTAAAACTTCTTTGTTATTGTTGTTAGTTGTGGGTAGTTTTGTTGTTGTTTTTTTTTATGAAAATTTTGTGTGTTTTTTAGAAGTCACCACCTCCCTATTGTTTCAATAATTTCAATAATGCCACACTATTATCTGCCCAATAGTGCAAGGGATTGATTTATAGCAAACCTCCATAAACATAGACAAAGCATTTAAGAAAAAAACTCTAATGCCAGGGCACTTACATTACGGGGTATTCTTGATGACATGAATATCTGGTATGGACTAAGGCTTTGAAATTGAAAAATTTTGTTAAATCATGTTATTTAAATGATGTAGCATTACTTATGTCATCCTATATTTTGAAACAAAACTATCAACATGGAAATAATTGTGACCGAACATAATGTTTTTCTGGTAGATGAGCAATGAAATGCACACACTATGATGACGTAGATCACTTTCTTTGATGACGTTGCAGTTGACGATACTGGTGAGTTTTGTGATATAGTTCCTGAAACGACACAATCACCTAGGTAAATACACACTGGTTATCTGGTCGATTCTTCAATTATTATTATGACTTACTATTTACACATACTGACGGCGTCATTAATAAGGAATGTGTTCAATTTGCTGTCTTCAAGATCAAATGTGACGATTACACGTACACATATGTACTCAAAATGAAAAGGACAGATATAGATAGACCAACATATATCCTTACTTCAAACTAAACCTAAATGGCAAAAAAATGTAACTTTTAAAAAAATTATCTCAACTTGCTCAAATACAACGCGACTTTTTAATTTATCTAAAGTATATTTCGGCCGAACGAAATTTCAAAAAATGTAAAATGAGCTGACATTTCTTACGTTTAAATAAAAGTTATGTATACAACTAAGAACATTTCTAAAACATGTCTGTTTAAAAGACTCTTAAATCTTAAAAGTATTAAAATAGCTTTGATATAACATCTAAGTGGAGGTGTAAATCGTTTTTATGGTATTGTAATTATAATTGTGTATAAAAGCCAAATTGGCAATTGTTATTCAAACTCGCAAGGATATACATGTATACGTTTTTCATTATATAAACGACGCTATACGACGTAACAAGTGACCGTTCAAAGAAATAGAAATAGAAATAGTAATAGTGAATACTTACGTATGTACTTACTTTTATCTTTATCTGAGCTGCTTATGTTTACTTCAATGGTGATATTGGTAACTAGGTCATCTGACGTTCTACAAATATATGTACCACCGTCCTCCTTTTGGGCCGATTTAATAGTCAAATTACTCACTATAGTCATTGTTACATATGATATGTGTTTTGTTATATGTATTCGGCCAGATTTATTGGATATGAGTCTTTTCTCTTCTTTAATCCAGTTGAGGTCGTGAGGTGCGGATTTGCCACCAGTTGCGTTACATGCGATGTTTATTTCTCCGCCTTTAACTACCTTTTTGAGTCCATCAATTCGAATTTCTGAAACGAAGACAGGTGATGCTGAATGTTTTACTTTTTAAAGACACTAGAAATAATGCATTTCCTTAATAAATTAATTTCAGTTTCGTCTATCAAGTTTAAAGCGTTTTGATTGGCCGTTTTTTCCCATACTTCAATGAACTCAATTTTGAGTACGCAACTATTTTGGTTTGATCATACAGTAGATTTTACTCCGAACTAGTGACTATTTTGGTTTGATCATACAGTAGATTTTACTCCGAACTAGTGACTATTGTGCTTTGTTTTGCTTGGTGGTATTAACCCTTTCCTGTTTTTGATTTTTTTAGACCTGTCCAATTTCAAAGGTTTTGCAGACGACAATTTACAGTGGATTTATTTTGAAAAATAACCATTCAGTAGGGTAGAAAACATTGTGGAAAAAGAAGAAATTGCTTGTTACAAGCAATTTCTTCTTTTCCGACAATGCTTTCTCAAGTATAAAATCACAAGGACGTAAAAACCAGTGATTGTACAGTAAAGGGTTAAAGTATAGAAATACAGAGAATAGTTTTTGTTTTCATTGAGATATGAACCTAAAAACTTAACCCCAATAATCTATGAACTCGGTTCTTTTGTATTTATACAATGCAGCTTTTTAGGTTCATACCCCAATGAAAATGGAAAACAATCTCTTCATTTCTTAAATACTTTTTTAAATTGGAGAGTAACGTCATAATTGAAATGCATTATTCTTCAAGCAATTTCTTCATTTTATGCAATGTTTTCTACCCAGAAAATGAAATTATCTAAAATTTCATAAACTCTAAATTGCCATCAGAAACTCCTTTAAATTTGAACAAGTCTAAAGTTTTACCGTCTGGAAATGGGTTAGCTTAGTTTACAAATCATTCTATTCTAAGAAACGATCCAAGTAAAATGACATAAAATATCGGACTATCTAATAATGCTCCGATTTCAGCAAACGTCGTTTGTTTGCATTCGATGAATAATTCGTGAATAAAAGATGAGAATTTGGCCTCCTTATCAGTTTAGCACCGACTGATAATCCGTTGGGACGACATAAAAAAGTAGAACAAGAGCTTTATGAACCGTTCAACAGTTCCTGTGTTTATATAGATATCGTCGGTTCGCAAACAAAATGTCGTAGCTACAGCTTTTATAAAAGCTATAGTTTCGATATTTTACTCGCCCACCGACGGTATGTGACCCGTCAGTCGAAAAAGGACTTTCTGTGAAGTCCGAAAAGTCGAATACACTGCGCAGACTGGCCATGGTCGACATTTTTCGAACTTGATAGATTTGTCGACACTCGAGTGATCATTATACCTTAACCCACGAGTAATTTTATTCTTGAAACATTAAATCTAACTGAACTATGATAGATCTGAGCTCCTGTTTTTTTTTCAACGGATGCAGATTTAGCGAGCCTGAGACTCAAAATTAAGTAGCCAGGACTATAAAAAGTCCCCTCTTTGGCTAGAAAGTCTTCATTAAGTCATGAATGTCCAATACTTTGGCTACCTTAATCCCGAAACCTTTCAATCCATCATTCCAAGTTTCGTGCAGTACAATCAATATTTGTATGAAAATTAGGATGATGTTAAAAAACGGTCAAAGTTTATATAAGGGACACAAAAAATTTGACCAAGGACCCTTATGACCTAGACTTTTGAGTCCATGAGACAACAAATGAAACCCCGGATCTCACTTTTCTTAAAAAAAGGAAAGAAGTTTTGCTGGGTTCCAAGAAGGTCCCTTTTTGCTCAAAATCTTTCCCGTACAGTCCATTGTTTTTACGTCCATGTGATTTTAAACTTATGAAAATATTGTGAAAAAGAAAAAAATATTATAAAAAGGTAATTTCTTCTTTTACAACACTTTTTTCTACCACATAAGATGGTTTTAATCTCAAATTGCACTCATTTTTAATTGTTGTATCCAACGCCTTTCAAATTGACCAATCGCGACTGTCATTCAAGGAATCAACCGACCAATCAAAGTATTATTCAGCCCGGACCTGAGCTTTCAACTCCAAAATTGGCCACCATTTTTGTAATGCTTTTTGTTGGTTTGGCAACTTAAACCAACCATTTTACTTATTGTTACATACTACTGGTCATAAACTCTTCAAAAAAACGCCTTTAAAACAAATCGAAGCGGAACTTCCTGTTGGAGTAAATGGGTGGGGCCTAGTGAATCATTGGGCGGGTCCAAAGAGTGGTCAATTGGACGGGATAGGGCTAACTGGTTACATATATGTACCACACTGCACTATTTCATTGGCGTTTGTTTTCAGGGAATTTCGTCATTATATTATAATTTAATTGTTTGTTTCGTCTATCAAAAACGAGCGTTCTGATTGGTCGAAAAATTTAATTCATACCTCCATGAACAAAATTTTGAGCACTCAGCCATTTTGTATGCTTCCGCACAAAATAGTTCTATACAAAAAGGTATAACAAATTGTCAAGTTTTGCTTTTTTCGCTCGATGCTATTAAATTATAAGAAATGAAGGGAATATTTCTTTTTGTTTTCATGGAGGTATGAACCGAAAAACCTAATCACACTTATTCATTTAGACTGGAAGTAAACTTTGAACTCCGGCATTGTATTGAAGCATAGTTTAGATTGCGACCTAAACATCTTAATTACAGCTTATTCAAGCTGTAGTTTCATAACTACAGTTTATTCAAGCTGTTGTTAAGACGTTTGGGTCTCCAACTATTTTTTTATTTATATTTTGTTACATGAAACTGGCTTTAAACTTTGCAAAAAGAAAAAAACGCGTTAAATCTGATTGGGACATCCTGTCGGAGCTCCGTGGGCGGGGCCAGGGAGTCAGTGGGCGGTGCCAGCGATACAAAGTTCTTTGAAAACGAGTTTACGTATTACTTGTTCGACTAATACATTTTTTTCTAAACAGCGCTTTATCTCTTCCAGCCCCCACTCCCCTCTTATTATTATTTTTTTTAACCCTTTTCCGTTTTCCAAAAGGTAGTATTGTCCAATTCGAAAGACGTTACAGATGACAATTAGAAATATGTGCAATTAGAAAAGTAACCAATCTACTCCATAGAAAAGATTGTGACTAAAGAATATTGCTTGTTACAAACAATTTTTTCTTTTCCTTCAATGTTTTCTCAAGAATAAATTCATAGGGTCGTAAAAACAAGGAATTGTGCAGTAAAGGATTAAGAATGACTTTCAGGATGTCTCGACTCATTTTGTTACTCTATATTGACAGAATTATAAAGCTTCTTATTTAACCCTTTCCCGATTAAAAGAATAATAGACCTGTCCAAATTCAAAGGTATTGCAGACGAAAATTTAAAGTGGGTTTAATATAGAAAATAACCATACAGTAGGGTAGAAAATATTTCGGACAAAGAAGAGACCCTTGTCACGATAAAGCGCCCGATATATCCCTGTTTTGGAAGAAGGTATAGACAAAGATCAGCCTGCATATACGCAACATGACTTTAGCCTACACCACCTGTTTGTCCCTGTTGGAGCTATGTATATAAATACTTTTTTTTACCTGCCAGTAATACCCGAAAGGGGAGTTGGGCAGTATATATAGATAGATAAAAGGGATGGTGACCCATATCAAGTGTATGCAGAGCTTTCAACCCTTGGACTATAATGTAATTCCGAAAAGGATTTTATAAAACAGCAAACATAGCATTACCTCGAGGTGGGTAGGGCCGATCTGAAAAAAGTGAAATAAACGTGTTAGATAAATGTAAGAGAAACATCTATTATTATCATTATTATTATTATTATCGTGAAAACGGGACCTGGTGGTAATTGGTCGGTTACAATCCCGAAAGATAAGAAAAAACAAAACAAACAAACAAAAACGTTGATTTGTTTACAGCTTTGAAGCAGTATATCATTGATTATTACAAAACGTCAATGGACGTGCAAAATATCGCAAACACAGCTTGAATGAAGCTGTAGTGACATTTTGAACGCCCATAGACGAACTAACGTTCTATAAAATCAAAGTGCCGAATACACTATGAGCTAGTAATGAACGACTTTGTTTTGGTGAGTTTCTTTTCTTGTTAATAGAGTTCAGTGAATGCAACAGTATTTATATATGCGTGAAACATTCTTAATTTAATGAATTTCCAAATTTGGTAACTGAGTACATGAATCGATAAACACGATGCACTATGTCTGATTAATTCTTTTTTATTAAATGTTAGCGAAATAATCGATATTTATCTAGACTAATTGCGTTCATTCAAAATATAGAACTATTTTATGATCTTCACGCGCTGAAGGTCTACTTCTGTTGCCCAAGGATTCAATAATATAGTTATAAAGCCTCCAGCGAAAGCCTGTACTCGTTGACCTCTTTCGAATTTCAAAAGTGTTTTTGTCAACTTAAGCTATAGCGAGGCTTCGCTTGCTAGCTAAAAAGAGATTTTTAAGCATAAGTAAAAACAGACGAAAATATTTCTAAAACTACCAATAAGTCCTAAGAGTTTTAGATACTGAATGACGTTTTACCTCCGTTAGTTTTAGTGTTTACGCGACATATAACGATACTTACCAACAACATTGAGCTTAATCAACTTCCGAATATATCTCTCTTTCGAGCTAATCTGACACTCGTACATGCCTGCGTCTTCGTGTTTGAGATTCTTTATAAACAGGTTCCACTGTTCCTTCTCCTTTACATAATGTACCTTGTATCGTTCGTCGGGGTCGTACGTGAGCAGACCGATCGTGACAGGGCTTGGTTGCCGGGTCCGTCGCCAGGTTACCTGCGAAAGAAAATTCAAGTTGAAAATTTACAACAATTGACCAATTGCATCTATCAATCAAAGAATCTATCGACCAATCAAATCGTTTTTTTAGACCGTAAGTCATCTTTTAACTCCAACATTCGCCGACACTTGTGTGAAGTATTTCGTTGTTTTTGCAAATCCCAACGTCATAACTACAGCTTATTCAGCCTGAAGTTGCGATGTATAGGTCGCCAACCAACCATTTGGCACTTTTGTTTTTATTCATGGCAATGAAGTTTGCAAAATACGCCGTAAGAGTAACTTCCTGTTGTAGTAAGTAGGTGTAGCCAGTTATGTAGCTAGTGGAGTCAGTAGACGTTGACAGCGATCCGTTAACTTAACCCTTGTCATGCTGTATAAATTACCTTACTGAATTGCTGTAAAATCAAAGGGCTGAAAATGTTGACAGAACTTGTTCAAAAATCAATATTTCTTTTAGGAATCAATTTCATAAACAACTCTGGCAGGAAAAGTACAAGCAGGAGGTGTAGACTAAGATCAGACTGCACTTATGTGCAGGCTGATCTTGGTCTACACCTCCTGCCAAACCGAAATATTCCGGGTTCAGCATGACAATGGTTAATAAATGTGCTTGCAGTGCAGCTTTTTGCCTTCCTAAATAGACACACCCAAATAACGCATTTAGAATATTCGCTGGTTTTGTAAAGATAGTTTAAGTCCATATCTTTCTTCAGCAACGAGAATACTCTATCAGCCTTCTACTATGCAAACGCCGATTTGAGTCTGGGCTGTGTGGTCCTAGAACTTTTTGTTTTTGAAAATTTCAAGACAGTTTGCTTCATTGACCAACTAGTCACCAATCGATCATTCATAGGGACTGGAAATTAACTAACGGTCGCCAATTATTTGAAGTATTTTTGTTGGTTTTGCGACTAAATCGTCGTAGTGACAGCTTTTTGAAGCTGTAGCCACGACGTTTAGGTCGCTAGCTAACCATTCTACTGTTTTATAATATGCGGCTGGCCATAGATTTTGCGAAGTAACGCCGTTAAACGTCGAAACCGAACGTCCTGTCGGAGTCAATTGGCGTAGCCAACGGAGTAAGTGGGCGGGGTCAGTGATATGTAAATTTTTGCATGTACAAGCCACGACGAAATAGTCAACAAAGACCCCCTATGATGAGGCTAATGTCTAACCTTATGATAAAAAGGATGGCAATTACACAGTCAGAATTTCTACAAAACTAAAACATTTAGTCACTGATCAGACCCTCGCAGAAGAAACCATTCTTATAACTTACCATTCTAGAAATTAGTAGGTTCTGTATTGAGCAAAATATACACGATAGTCTGATATACGGGATAGATGCAATTGTTCACCTGTTCTAGGACCTAGAAGGCTATGTATTGATAAACAAAGCACAATCGCCCAACCATCGTAGTGAGCACGATTGCTAATAGCTACCGTCCAAGCACCTGATAGGTCCTTCATGAACAATAAAATAGGGTCGTCTGGCCCTTTCAGAAGATAAAATTATTATGACTTACCGTTTAACAAATAGAAAAACCCTGTGTTGAGCAAAACAAGCTCGATTACCCGAAACTCGAAGCAGAAAAAAGCGTTCTAATACTAACCGTCCTAGTACCTTGTAGACTCTCTGTAGTTTTTTTCCCTTCAGGTATGAACCTAAAACCCTAACCCCAGTCTATAAATACGCGTAGTGAATTGATACATTAGTCTGATTTATTTTGGTTAATCAAAAACATAGTTTATTTTATAATTATGGGGGAATCATTTTTGTCATTTAGGCAGGTTTTCCTATGTAACGGATCCTTTATAAAGGCACGATTACAACAGAATTAAAGTATTCAATAAATAAAGAGAATATATTTGTTGTTGTTCTTTTGTTTTTATTTGGGTTTGAACCAAAAATCTTAAGTTTTTTTGTTCAGACCTCAATAACAGCAAAGACTATTCTCTTCATGTCTTATCATCTAATGGAATCAAGCAAGATAAAGCAAACATTTTTATTAATTTTGAGTAAAGTTTTATGAATCTACTTTTTGCGCAAGCACACAAAATAGTTGCATGCTCAAAATTTTGTTCATTGAAGTATTGAAAAAATCAGCCAAAAGACAATAGACAAAACTAGAATTAAATTACTTAACAATAAAGGCCTATCATCCGACCTTGGAAGTCCTAGTATCTACTAGATTCTTTTGACTATCTCGAGGGCTTATCGCAATACTGTTGTAAATGTCTATAAAATCATAGGCACTTACAACAGCCATCGAATTCTGTCACTCGTAGTGGATATAATTGTTAATACTTAACGACCAACTACCTAATACGTTCTGTACACCCAGAAGGTTTGTGAACATTTTCTGTTTCCCGGATTCTGTATTTTTACTGACTTATGGCTCGGGTTTTGTATTGAGTAATGAAGTATGGCCGTCTGACCCTCAGATCATGTGCAGTTGTTTGACTTGTCGACCTTCGTGTCCGGATTCTGAATTGGTAGTTAAATCCTAGGACAAGATATAATTCCTAATGCTTACCGTTCTGGTACCAAGGTTCTGTATTGAGCAATAAAGTACGGCCGTCTGACCCTCGGAGTAGGTATAGTTGGACGCCGTGTTTCTGAATGAAGGCAAATTTGAGGTATCTGTGCACAGAACTGAAATGATAAAAATATTAATAAATAAATAAATAGAAAAATAAACATTTAAGTTTACTCGTTTACAAAATGGCAGTAATCGTAGGATAGAATATGATGGTACAGAATGATTATCAGAATTGGGTAGGGTGTTCGTTGGTTTAGTACAACCGTATTATCGCCGGTTTGTGGCTTTAACATCATAAAACCTTATTATTGCATGAAATATCGGTTTTCGGTCACTGTGGGCATGTAATAATAGACGACGAAACCATGGTGTTGACAAAAGATTTGTTTGATTTGAATGGGATTTAACGCAACTTTTAACAGTATTTCAATCATATCGCAGCGGCTGGAAGACGTAAAAATGGATTTCTGGTATTTCACATTACAGTACTACCACTTCATCCTTTCCGAGCCTCCAGCTGCTCACCCCACTTAGGTTTAGGATAATCCACCCATTGGTTGGAGACAAATGTCGGAAAGGATATATGCCGCGATCGGGGATCGAGCCCTGAACCTCATGGTAGAGTGTAGAACGCGCTACCAACTGCGCTATGACAGTGTCCGTTGCCGCAGAGCAAACGAGTATTAATTGGTAAATTTACGTTCCTGTTTTCGCCTTTTCTGCTTGAATAATTACTTCGGTTTGTATTTGATTGCAATAAAAGCGTAATTTTTGGTAATCACGTGATCTCAAGTGACTTTTGGTAGTCATGTGACCATAGATAGGCAATGTTTATAAATATGACTCAGGTCGCAAATGCATTTTTACAATAATCACGCCGCCCAGTGCTTTAAAACATTCTAGAGCGATTAAGGGGGTCGTAGGCATCAAACAAACGCGATTATTGTGGGAATTACAGCTTTTACTCAATAAAAATCAAATAGATGCAAAACGAAGGTAGAAGATTTGAAAATTAGAATGTAAACATATCAACTTTCAGTTTCTAATCATTTACTAATTAATTACGCTTTATTATGTCGTTATTAACAGGTTTAAATCAATAATAACACATCAAACCTTTAACAAGTGTCATCTAGCCTTTATACTTAAGATTTTTTACGGTTCAAAAGCCGAATAACGAATATGGTAATCGCGTGACTACAGGGTGCCGAAGATAATAGATACTATCTTTATCATTTAATTGGAAAAAGGGCAAAACTACTATGTGCAAACAATAACGTTACAATAAATATAACGTTTTTTTTTTTTTTTTTTTTTCATTTGAATTTTACTCACAACGCATTAAATATTCTTTTTTCCTACGTCTAAACCGGTATTCCAAATCGATCACCTTGAAACAAGTTTCCGCGCATTTCCGCAAATTTCCTTTTATATTCATAAATCTACGCGAGTTTAGTGTGATCGTTACAGAATTGGCCGAGTTGAGGGTCAAATAATCACCGAGGTCATTGATTTCTTACTGTTGAAGCTGTTGTTGTCTGTTTTCAAGATTCTAAAAGGAGTTCACGTATTACAGTTGATCAAAAGGAGAACGTTATGCTTGAAAGTTTTAATTTTGCTGTGCGTGACGAGAGCTTATAACCCATTCTAACACGATAAAATTTTTAGACCAGTCCAAATTCAAAGAAGTAGCAGACGACATTTATAAGTTGATGAAATCTTTAAATTCCTAGTCTTTTTGGACAGAAAACATTGTGGATAATGTAATGTAACAAGCAATTTCTTCATTTTCCACAATTTTTAACAATGAGGGTCATTTAAAAGCGTCACTGTCTGGGAATGGGTTAAAACAATGCTAGTTTTTGATTTCTGTATGTGGATTTATGTTTTTGTGCGTTATTCACGCACATATGTACACGAATGGGAATGCTGGCTTAAGTTTAAAGGAGGGAGGCTTACTCGGAAAGTAAAAAAAAGAGTTTGAACCGTATTCCACAGTTATGACCCTTTCAGCGCATTCCAACTTCTCAGTACTTTCAGTCATTTGATTATTTTATCTAAATGGGATCTACGAAAGCTCGGTTCTACTTAGAGTAATAAAATGTAAATTATTGAAAGTAAGTGCGGTCATTGTAGCTACGCTCAGAGAACTTTCAAAACGCGATACGTATTAGCCCCCGCCAACCTGCACTTTTTGCACAGTTTGTGAAGGGTCGACACTTTTCCTTACATACGATTTTCACTCGACAGGTCACATTTTTATTGCTTTGAAGTCAATCCTCTTGTTATGACTTGTAGAAAGATTATTTTCCCATCGGGAGTTTTGATAGAAAACAAGTTTCCCCGAAATTTCTAAAATATGTCGGATTATAGTTTGACGAATTCAATTTCTCTTTGAAAGCTGGTTTATTTTGGTGAAGGGCGAATCATCAATCAAACAGCTTGAAGGATAATCAAGCTCCGCTGAAAAAAATCAAAATCCCAGAATCTTCATACAGAAATAAATTGATATTGTAGGATTTTCGGAAGAAGCGTTCGAGTTCCCGCCTTCTGTCTTTATTAAAGGAAGAAATTTCGCCAATACAGAAATAAAATGGGTTGTGGTGGTAATATAAAAATCAAAGCACTGAAAAGTACTGTAAGCTAGCAAAGCATGGTTTTGTTCAGTAATCTTCTCTGCCAAACGTTATCATGATAAAGAAACGAGGTTAAAGTAACCAAGGAGTTAATCATTCCCACACAATCCCTCCTTTTTACGCCCTCAAGAAAATAGTTGTGGAAAACAATGTGGAAAATGAAGAAATTGCTTGTTACAAGCAATTTCTTCATTTTTCACATTTTTTTCTACATAGAGAGATAAATATTTAAGAATTTCCAACAATTTGAAATTGTCGTCTGGAACTTCTTTGAATACTCTGATAAGAGTAATTTTTAACACGATGTGCTAAAGTGAGCTAAATACCTAGGAGATGAACTTGCATGCAGAGTGTGCAATATCCCTCAAATACACTAGAACTGCTTTTTATTGCGTAGGCATTTAACACAATTAGTAGTCAAGCCAGGGGCAGTTTGCACTCGTTGAACTTTGAGACGAAAGCTGACGCTTTGCTAGCTAAAGATAAATTAACATGTGTCTCGCCAGGAGAAAAGGTAACTTCTAGGTAGTGAGGCCAATGTTTTAGGTATAAACCTATTTAGTTTACATCGAATGGAAATCAAGTTTTTTCAACGTAGATTAATCCCTCCCGATTCTCCTTCCTTAAGAATACACCAGTACTCGCGCCGAAAGTGTCGGTCAATGGCAGAACCAAATTCGGGGAATCGGGCTCAAGACCTCTTGATCGAGAGGCGACGTTCTTCCTTTGCTTGACCCGGTCTTCTTTTCAAATACAATGCATTTGTTTCGCGGGGTTCCCTGGAGGTATTTCTACAGGTGATTGATTACATGTCAAATTTTGATGTCTGGATTTACCTAAAACGATACGACTGCTCTAAACTTTGTCCAGAAAATAGAGAAACTACTTTGCATTTGTTAAATGAAGGGTCGCTGCTCCAGCTTTCTGACTCCGTTGGTCACGATAACTTAGTCCCACAAGAAGTTCCAATTCCATATTAAACAGCGTTATTTTGCAAAATTTATGGTTAGTAGCGTGTCACAAAAAGTAAATGGTTGGTTGCCGGCCTAAACATCATAACTACAGCTTAAATAAGCCGTAGATACGACGTTTAAGTTACCAAACCACCAAGAATGCTTCGCATAAATGTCTGCTAATGTTGGAGTTCGAAGTTCACCTCCGTCTACATGAAAGGATGAATGGTCGATTGATTCCTTGGTGGACACAAACGATCTACTTATTCGCGGAAACGTACGTTTATTGGTATGAAAGTAGATACAAATAAGTTTTTGATCGAGAGCAAGAAAGCTAAGACGCAATCCCTTAACCCAGGACCAAACCACGAAATTATGGAATGGTAAAACTTCATAGGAATTGCATTGATATAAATTATATTTTTCTTTTGTGATAACAAACATTGTGGATAATGTAGATACTACAGCTTGTTACAAGCAATTTCTTCATGTTTTACAACGCTTTGTCTTGCCTATTTTTCTTGCAGGGTGAATAAAACGTGATTGTTATGGAATGGGTTAACTATATTCTATCGTAGTACGGATACATCTTTTATGCATTAACTGTACGCTAAGCTGTACCCTTTGAGGGTCATGTTACTAGCCCTGGCTAGATGATATGAGCCTATGTGTGACATTTCAAACCATTTCGCATGTGAGTGACTCGCACACATTGAGCACGCTGGACAGCCATCCGGGGGAATTAGAACAATCGCTGATTGTTTAAAGAAGCTTTGGGTCAGTATCTATTTACATAGCGCAGAGTTAAGACTCTGATCAGACTGTGCCGATGCACACGCTGATCTGAGTCTTTACTCGGCGCACATGTGTAATGGTTGGAAACGTCACGCATGCGCTCACATTTTACGAGATGGAAAGATATACATTAACCCATTACAAGACGGCAAACTCTCAATTTCAAATAAATTACCAAAGACCATGTAAAATTAATGAAACCTAAGATTGTGGGAAATGTTTTCCAAATCGTTTTTCTTTGGGGTTGTCCAAAAGCGTCGTTGTGTGGGAATGGGTAAAACTCTTCTGGGATATATACGCGCAACTGTAAAATGCACGCAAATACCAAATCACGTCTTATCACGCTAAAATACAACATTAATCGGAGAACTGAAGCAACATTCAAATATTTTTATCAATTCGATGTTTTTATCAATTCGAATGTTTATGGTCCATTTGCTTGGAATTTTCTGTTATAAAATTCATATCCTTATTTCACGCTTAAATCTAATCAAATAAATAAAAAGGGATCTTTATCGAAGGAAAATGCAATTTAAATGATTGAAGGTAAAGCATCATTTTCTCTTGAGTGGCTTCAATTTAATCGAGCGAATTTCAGAGTATTAGATTTATGGGTTAAAATTGAGAAAACTTAATAGTATTTGTCTAGCTGAGAGGGTATTTTATTTCAATTTGAAGAAAATCTGTTCCACGTTTCTGTTTTTACATAAATAAAATGAGTTACTCGGTTAAAATTCGAAAACTGTAGAATAAGCATAAGATGGTTTTCTGTAGCTTAGATTACATTAAAAAACGGTGACTTTAACTTTCTGTTTCTAAACGAGATAGTTCTTTCTGGGTAAAAACAAGTACCATATACTGCCATAGAATAGTTGTGATACAATGTCTTGTATTGCATTAGAGCCACCAAGGAAGAATTTGATATTGGTCGAAGGAAATACCAATTTTTTCTTACGCAACGAGAATCCAATGCAAGTTTTTGTATCATTACTATATCATAGTATTCCATTTATTGTAACACCAACGTATTTTGACAGGTATGAAATATAAAAAGAATCTAGCGAAATGTGTCTAAAATCAATTGTAAAAATATATATATATATATATATAATAATAACATTATTCATGGCGGGACGTCATTTAACCAGGAAAACGACGTCATCTATTCGGGTCTCTACATGTATGATACAGACTTTTTATTTATATCGGGCCTAATTCTCTAGCATGCAATGTATTTTATAATGAAATTATATCCCACAAAAGACACCAAGATCGTATATGATTAGAACTACATACCGAAGTGACCAGTATTAGGTGTTGACATAGGCCTACTTAAAACATTAATTTAATGCTTTTAATTCATTAATCATTGCTCCAAATTAAGTATTTGGATACTTAGATGGCAGTATCAGAACAATAAAATGCCGATTTTTGAATCTGTTTAACACTACATGCGTGTAACGATGGTCATATAAATATGCAGGCATATAATTTATTTGTTAGTTTTTATTAAATATCTAGATTTGAATAATTATCATTAAAACACCTAGTATATTTTGATATATTTTATAAAATACCTACCGATTTTTCTTATATGATACATTCATCACACGTGCCAGAATCGTAATCGACAAAGACAAAACAAACAAAAAAAACAAAAAACAAAAAAAAAAAAAAAAAAGAAAAAAATGTACATGTAATAATTTAATTTTTATTTTTGTCTATCAAAAACGGGCGTTCTGAATGGTTGAAAAAAAAATCAGAGCTCCAAAATTTTGAGCACGCAGCGATTTTGTATGCTTCCGCACAAAATAGTCCCATACAAAAAGGTATCAAAATTTCTAAAATATTTTATTTTTTCGCTCGATGCTATAAAATCATAAGAGATGAAGAGAATATTTTTTGTTTTCATGGAGGTATGAACCAAAAAACCTAATCACACTTATGTATGAATCCGCTTCGTGTATTTATACAGTGTGATTAGGTTTTTCGGTTCATACCTCCATGCAAGCAAAAAATATTCTCTTCATCTCCTAACCGAACTGATAGAATATGGTTAGATGACGTCAATTTCCCAGTAAAATGACGTCTCACAGAGAATTTGTTTGTAATCAAGTTTTGTGAGCTACTTTTACTCTTTTCTTTAGCAAATTCGATGGTAGGTTGAATACTAGGACGTGATGATAGTGACATAAAGCCTTGCAATAGATCCTCGCCGCATAGGGAAATTTGATCGAGAGGGATTAATTAAGAGATGAAGAGAATATTTTTTGTTTTCATGGAGGTATGAACCGAAAAACCTAATAACACTGTATGAATACGCGAAGCGGATTCATACATTGTGTGATTAGGTTTTTCGGTTCATACCTCCATGAAAACAAAAATATTCTCTTCATTTCTTATAATTTAATAGCATTGAGCGAAAAATGCAACAACTTAACAAATTTTGTTACCTTTTTGTAGTGAACTATTTTGTGCGGAAGCATTCAAAATGGCTGCGTACTCAAAATTTTGTTCATGGAGGTATGAATTAAATTTTTCGACCAATCAGATCGCTCGTTTTTGATAGACGAAACTAACAATTAAATTATTCTAAGTTGGAAGAACTTGTTTCCCAATCGATGTAAAATAAATAGGTTTAAACCTAAAGGGAAATTTGATCTTTCACTCGAACTTCGGCCTTATGAAACTTCGCCATTTTCTTAGAGAATCAAATTATCATTAATACATTAATAGTAAGTTATCTTCTCTTGGCTTCTCATCAAATTACACATTCTTACACCGCCCATTACTCAGATTTTCCAAGGACATCGCTTTTTAATCAATCTGGTGAGTAATGACGGGTAATAAAGTACGAAAATGTCAAACATGCACATTTCGTTTCCGGTAATTTGCAATCCACATATTTTGTTTGGTCACGCGCGTGCGATATGTGAGGTATGGTAAATGATTTGAACTAAAGGTAAGTTAAACCCAACAGTTTCTGATTTGGGCGAAGGTGCTCATATACTTTGTCGGGCTTCATATTTTTTTTACTCATTCCCCCCAAAAAACAGGCTTTTTAATGCCCCCTCGAATAAAATGTATTTTAAAGCAGTGTGGAAAATGAATAAATTGCTTATTACAAGCAATTTCTTCAATATCCAAACTGTTTTCGTGCGTAACAAACAAAGATTTTTGAAATTCCATCAACTGTAAAAGGTCGTTTGCAACTTCTTCAATTCTGAATAGTCAACGATTTTGACAAGTTGCAATGGGTTAACCATTTTATGTACAAAACCGGGGTTTTACGTCACTGTGGTTTTATACTTGAGAAAACATTGTGTTACAAGTCATTTCTCCCTTTTCCACAATATCTTCAACCATATAGTATGGTTTGATTTAAAATTATATCCAATTTGTATTGTCTTCTGCAACCTCTGTCAATTTGGACCAGTCTAAAATTTCAATAAACGGGAAAGGGGTTAAATAAAGTTAAAACGCCATCATGAACCAATCTCCATACCATTTCGTTTTATGCGTTCAAAATGTGGAAAGACAAATGAAGACGAACGGGAAACAGAAAATTTGCCTATGACAAGCAGTTTCTCCTTTCCTCGCAAAGTTTCAACCACAATATGCTCTTAGTTTTAAATCTAAGGTGTAATTTAAAACGTCTGTTGAATTTGGAGCATAATCATTTTTATTGTCTGGTATAAGGTTTAGTCTGAAATTGTTAATAAAGCTGTGAACACCATATATGTGTCTTTATATATTAACCTCGGATTCTACCCACGGGGTTTAATACAAGGCTTTGGACTACTTCTCAAAATTGAAAGCAGATGAAGATGTATGCATAATAAATGGCTCTATCATTGTAATTTTTACGGACAAGGTTTGGAATAAAACGGAAAATGTTGGTAATCAATATTTCCCCTTTTCCTAAAATATTTCCAATACTTACATTTCTTCAGATTTTCAAATTCTGACATTGTATGGAAATTACTGAAGGCCAACATTAGTGACGTGTCGTCGCTGTCAATCAAAATTTTAACTTACATTAATTCATATAATTATGTTTATAAGTGTTCGATAAGTACTTGTAGTTCGATACTAGCAGAGGTCTAGATAAGATGGGGGTAATGACGTTATAAAATCCCTATTTCTCAACAGAACCCTATGCTGTAGGTACTCATTTGAATCGTCTCGACGAGACAAATCAAATGAGTACCTACAACATAGGGTTTACGTCAGTATTGGTGAAATGTTTAAATCTAAAATACGAATTACGCCCTATATCTGTAGCTCTTGATGATAGGTTGACCAATCAAATTTTTTGAAACTGTTAACTGCAAAATGAAAATCCCCATTGATAATGGTATCAGAAAAATGTTAATACCAAACTTTAAACCTATACAGTCTACCTATTTATCGGCCGATTTTTATTTTATCTTATTTTAATTGGGAAAAGCAATTATTAAGGCGCAAGATAAGAGAAACAACATAATTTATTAGTTTGATGGGATTTGATAAATCGAAAAGCAAATGCCAGTGGAAATTATCTTGCGTTTAATTTTTATAGAACATTACAACACATCAGGCGTTATTTTTGTAATCAGGAGAAGCACCAGAATCCCGTTGCATTTCCGATATTGATCTGAAGAGCTTGTTTAAAATTGTGATTGCTTGCTGAGAGGTCGAAACTGGCACGATAATTAAACAAGTTAAACAACTTGTCAGAAGCAATTAAGAATGTCTTGCAATCGGTAATCATAACAGATCACGTTTGTTTACATTCTGAAAATACCCAACCCGGAGTGAACTGTTTATTCATGTAATAGAATAAAGTGCTGGGTTTATTAAGAGAAGATCTATTTCCGCCATATGTTACGCTTAAACGATTAATTAGGCGTAATAGATTTGTGTTCTTTGTAAATAAATGTTTAACGCTTTATCCTGGAAGTTTATGATCTAAAATCCACAACTGACGGATGACTGGCCAAATCCACTGACCTCCTACATTGCAGAGGAAGTCAACGAAATCATTTTTTTGCGAAAATGTGGTCAACGACATAAAATAAATATCCAGTATTTGAGACCTAAACTTTGTTACTACAGCTTGAATAAGCTGTGATTAAGTCGCCAAACCAACAACAACAATTGCTTAAAATTAATGTCGGAGTTTTAAGTTAACTTCCAGTCTAAACGTGTTTTATGTTCACTTCCAGTCTAAATGGATTATTCGATTAGAATTTTATAAAAATTGGCAGCGGTGAATCGTTAACTTACAGATACCTGTTTTCTGAAGAAACTCATTACCCAATCTCAATTAACAATGTCACTTCCATGAAGTACTTTCTAACACCCATCACATTAAAGGGTACAATATCTTCAAATATACCAAGAGAAAAGTTTAGTTTTCTTTAACCAATTAACAGACGACACAATTTGAGATTGGTCGAAATTCAAAGGTTTTGCAGACGATACTTTTTAAGAGATGAAATATTATATATATATATATATTTTTTTTCATTTTTGGGTAGAAAATATTGTGGATAATAGAAGAAATTGCTTGTAACAAGCAATTTCTTCATTTTCCACAATGTTTTCTAAAACATTTTTCTTGAGGGGCGTCCAGAAGCGTAATCGTGTTGGAATGATTTTTGTCAAAAGTAGTACAATAGAATCCTCTGAATTGCAGTATTGATAATAAGAAATAACGGCTTAATAGCAAATAACTATATACGCAAACATTCGATTTAAAGAACAAATGGCCCCTTTAAATGAAAACTTCTAGTAAATTGCAAAAAACGTGATGAAAATTTAGTATTGCGATTAATAAGATTCCAAAGAACAAATGGCCCCTTTAAATAACAACTTCTGGTTAATTGCAAATAAAGCGATGATAATTAGTGTTGCGATTAACAAGATTCCACAGAACAAATGGTCCCCTTAAATAGCAACTTCTGGTTAAATGCAAAAAAGGCGATGATGAGTTAGTGTTGCGATTGATAAGATTCTTAAGAACAAATGGCTCCTTTAAATAGCAACATCTGGTTAATTGCATAAAAAGGTGATGATAATTTAGTGTTGCGATTATCAGGATTCTATTCTACGTCCTAATTTGCGATGACGTTTTCAAAAGTATATTCAAAATCTATTGTTTATAAAAACTCCATTAGACTTGTAGAACTTGTTTTGCCTTAGAAACTGAAGGTTTGCGATGAGGTAATTGCAGGAATTGCCTGTAAATGTAATTGCCCGGTATATCAACACTCAAACGTGAAAAAGCATGCCATAATGAAAAGACACGTATCTTCTGATAATCTATAAACATTGGCTTTTCAACCAGGGAGCCGTTTTCATATTTTTTTTAATCAACACTAACTTTTGGGCAAAAGTTGAGGGAATTAGATTTAAAACTAAAGCAAACATCTTACTTGAGTAAATCATCATTAATTTTAGAGACTACCATTTCATTTTTGTGCTAAACCGTCTATCTATAACTGGGACCGTAATCTTGCACCTTTCAACTATTGAATAGTCTGGTCAAGAATGAAGTGGGTTTTGTCAAATACTATGTCCGCAACCAATAAATAATATTATAAGAAATTGCTATGGTAGATTACAGATTTCATGAGGGCACTTTGTTGAGACGCGAAGCGCTGAAAATTAAATATAGAACACGTCATCAAGTAAGACGGCAATACGCGACCTTTGGTCTCCAGCAAATTTATCGTCTGGAATCGCGTTTGTTTGCCCGAAATAAGAATTCAACTTACATTTGTGTTAAATTCCACACAGTCAGAAGTAATCGACAAGAGGTATATGATATATCGAATATCAAATATCATGTTCAAGTGCGAAAATGATAACAACAACAAAAACAACAAAAATACCATACATATCAATTGTTCGACTTTACCCAAGTTGTATGTAATTCTTTCAAGTGACTACACATTCAAACAACGTGAGAGCGTACAATATTTAACCTATTCCAAGATAATGAAGCTTATTGACGCCCCTCTATGAAAAAAGGGAAAATATTGTAACAAATGAAGAAATCGCTTGTGACTACGAATTTCTTCATTTTCAAACATGTCTTCAACCCAGAAAGTTGAAAAACGAAAATTTATTTTCTTTATATTGTCGTCTGCAACTCCTTACAACTTGGACCAGTCTAAAATTTTGCCTCGAGGTAATGGATTAAATGGCTAGATTTGAGAATTGACGAATGCCTTGGTAAAAGACTTCGTTTAAAATTTCTCGATTTCCCCCGAAATCTTGTTCTGCCTGGATCAGCAGTTAGGGCGGTGTACTCGGATTCGATTAAATTCCACGCCGCTTGTCACATTGGTGAGCCCATTTGCAAGAACTTTCAGTCCCAGGCAAATACTGGTGAATCGCACAATGAACTTTACAATGCTATAACTGAAAGATTGTTCAAACAATCGGTACACGTCATTTAAATCTCAAAAGGTAACACAAAGCATATAAAACATATGGTTTGGAAGCCTCTCAATATAAATTCCTTTTCCTTTATTCAAAATTTACAACGCTTTTTAGGCTGTTTTTTTTTTTTTTTTTTTTTTTATAAAATTCCAGGAATTATTAATGTATCAATGGCATAAACCTAGATTGTTCTAAGTCTTCAGTCTGAACTCTGTAGACAGGAAATGACACATCACTGGCCCAGTCCACTGACTCCCCTGGCAACGCCAACTGACTCCGACGGAAAGTTTCTCTTCGGTATTTCACTAAATATCGGCGTTATTTTGCAAAATTCATTGCCAGTATATATTGTAACAAAAAGTAAAATAATTGTTATTTGGCGACCGAAAAGTCGTATGTACAGCTTTAGCTTAAACAAGATGTAGTACGACATTTAAGTCGTCAAGCCAACATAAATACCTCACTTAAATGACGACCAATGTTGGAGTAAAAGGGTCATTTCCGATCTGAAAGAACGATTTTATTGGTCCATTGATTTTTTGATTGACAGTTCAGAATGGTCAGTCGACTCGGATTTTCTTTCGATGACCTACAGTTTATGAATGTCAAGACAGGTCGATTTTTATATACGATTTTGAAAAAGCAAACTTGGAACAAATCAAGTTGACATTTATTTTTAAACTTGTTATGATATCTGCTTTTCTTATGAAACAGAACGAGTGACACAACCGGAAATTTAAACAAATATCCATAAAATCGACTTCATTTAAAAGATTACAACAATTTATTCGTTGAAATTTGTAGATTCGACTCTTCTAAATTTACAAAAAATTGAGGTTACGCATCCATACATTACAAGAAAGCGATTTAGATGAAAACGGGAGATAAGAGAAAAAAACGAGAAATAAAATACGAGAAGATAGACGGAGCCTATCTGATCGTATCTAAAACTACAAATTGTACCTGACAGTTAAAACACCTGTGATTGGCTTTGAACAGATAACATTCGTTTTCTTTAGCTTTTTTTTATTGTCAGGAGTCCTGAGTATCTTTTCCATGAACCTTTGTATAGTTGAAAAAAAATTTCAAGCCTTAGAGTGACTCTTGATGGAAAACTTTTTGCTCTCAATTTTCAAATTTCTAACTGTAATGCTTTCAGACACTTGTAAGCAGGCGATTAAGCAGATTTTGTAACGTATATAACTGTTCTAAGTCAGCGAAGTACAACTCGGATGGAACCAGAGTTCATCGGCTAAATACGTTACTTGTCGATGTGACTGAAAATTGCCTGATTTGTAGTTTCTGTTATGTATTCATTACGTCATCATCTTCTGCAAGCAATACATTACTTACGACTAAATTCCGATGTTTGGAAGTAGGACATAGGGAATATATCATAATTTATATAGAATACAGTAGATTTAAATAAGAAACATTATTTATTGTAAGTGGCATTAATAACTATTGGAAATCAGATAATTGTCCTATAATTGTTTTATGAAAATCTATTCAAGAATGCTTTAACAACAACATCCTGAATTGTCACATCAAGAGGTTAGCGCAAACTATCGGTAAGTGTATATATTAAAATATGTTACATTTTTGTTTCATGTCCCTGGCTTTACTGATGTTAACATATCTCCTGATGACGTCACGATGACGTTGGTTTGAGCGAATTCAATTTGAATGCAGGATTCAAACAGTTATACGCACTACGTGAATAGGTAAGTATCTCGGTGTAATCTGAAAATAGATTAACAGCCTACGTAGGCTTTTAGGGAAATACCCTGATTATTTTTGATAAACGGCCTCTGATTTTCACAAATATACTTTTCAGAATATTGTTTTCAAATACATGCACTATACGATAGAGTATAAAAATGATTCAAATACGTGACATGAAAAAACATGCTTCCATTTAAAAGCTGCTAGTGAACATATTTTATGAATATTTGCTAAAGAAGAACAATCTGCTTTTCAAATAGTTATAAATGTCATGTTAAAACAAATTTTCTGTCTTTGCGTTAAATCTGCTGATTTCGCTATAAATTCAATTCAATGTAGTATTCTCCTAATGTCCTGATTTGAAACATTTGAAAATAATTTAATTGTTAGTTTCGTCTATCAAAAACGAGCGATCTGATTGGTCGAAAATTTTAATTCATACCTCCATGAACAAAATTTTGAGTACGCAGCCATTTTGAATGCTTACGCACAAAATAGTTCACTACAAAAAGGTATCAAAATTTGTTAAGTTGTTGCATTTTTCGCTCGATGCTATTAAATTATAAGAAATGAAGATAATATTTTTTGTTTTCATGGAGGTATGAACCGAAAAACCTAATCACACAATGTATGAATCCGCTTCGCGGATTCATACATTGTGTGATTAGGTTTTTCGGTTCATACCTCCATGAAAACAAAAAATATTCTCTTCATATCTTAAATGTCAGTAACGATTGAACTGCTAGCGGAAGCCACTGATGTCATTGAAACGTCAAGGAAACCAAAAATTAAGCAATTTTCGGTGATATCGAAAATCTACGTGACCCCGCGCTGAATTTTTGTTCCATTCCGGTTGTAATTCGTCGGCTAATATGGTGTCTCGTATGGTGTCTCTTTGTTTCTTTTTTTTTTAACTAATGAACGGTCGTATTCAGTACAAAAATCGGCCTTATTCCCTTTGTAGCTATGTCTGAAAGCGTTAAAGTTAGGAATTAAGAAATTGAGAGCAAACTATTTTCACCATTAACCGGTTTTAAGAGGTAGTTTACTGCCAAAAATTACCGACAAGTGCAGCAAAAGAAAATTATGACGATATACTGACTAAAAGCCTATTATATCTACAAGTATGTGTAGTTAATATAAATATAAAAAGGAAAAAAAATAAAACATATTTTGGTTTAAACTTATTGGATACAAGTCAACAATAGTCCTATTAACACCATTATCAAAGTTATACATTACTTATACAGACGTAATTGTTGGGGTTTTCCTCTTCTAATTGGCTCCCTCGATAATATCGTGTAAACGTTAAAGTTAATTATATTATTCTTATCTGTATTATCGCTGTAAGTATAATTCAATAAAAACCACTCGTAGGAGGTGAGATTTCTTTGAATTCGTTCATTGTGTCGACGTTTTTAGCTAGCAAAACGTCAGCTTTGATAGCTCAGATTAAAAGACAAAATTTTGAGGTGGTCTCAAAGTTCAACGAGTGCAAACTGACACTTAAGGCTTAACCTCTAAATCCGTTAAATGTCTAAGTCCTAAAAAGTAGTTCTTATGTATCTAAGGAATATTGCAAACTCTGTCTGGAAGCTCATCTTAACTAACATCGTGTTAAAAATGACTCTGATCAGAGTCTTCAAAGAAGCTGCAAACAACAATTTCAATATTTTGTTTAAAATTCTAAAATATTTTTCTCTCTGGGTAGAAAACAATGTGGAAAATGAAGAAATTGCTCGTAACAAGCAATTTCTTCATTTTCCACATTGTTTTCCACAACTATTTTCTTGAGGGGCGTAAAAAGGAGGGATTGTATTGGAATGGGTTAAGTACTTAGTTTCTTTAACCTCGCTTTTTTATCATGATAATGTTTGACAAAGAAGATTACTGAACGAAACAATCTTTTGCTAGCTTACAGTACTTTTCGGTGCTTTGATTTTTCAGAGAGTTCATACAGCTTAAAATACCAGTGTGTTAAGTCATATCACTAACATATCTTTGAGATAAGCAAAAACAACAAGGTGCCAAATTGTCACAAGATACGCCCGTCACACTGCTTAATATTAACTGGGGGTTTGAATAGAACTGAGGTTATTTTGAATGAATTTTTTTGTCAAACAAAGTATGAAAAACAACAAAGGGCAATAACCCAAATTTACACTAGGTAGAGTTATGGTTCTTGTACACTGCACTCCCACTTGGTGAGCTCTATCCATCCATGAAATTTCATGATTCTAGCTATTATACTTTTAGAGATATACTCCGGACAAGATTCAAGTATGAAAAACAACAAAGGACAATAACTCAAAAAATAGGCCAGGTAGAGTTATGGTTCTTGTACACTGCACTCCCACTTGGTGAGCTCTATCCATCCATGAAATTTCATGATTCTAGCTATTATACTTTTAGAGATATACTCCAGACAAGATTAAAGTATGAAAAACAACAAAGGACAATAACTCAAAAAATAGGCCAGGTAGAGTTATGGTTCTTGTGCACTGCACTCCCCCTTGGTGAGATCTATACGTCCCTGAAGTTTCATGATCCTAGCTACAATACTTTTAGAGATATACTCCGGACAAGATTCAAGTATGAAAAACAACAAAGAGCACTAACTCAAAAAATAGGCCAGGTAGAGTTATGGTTCTTGTGCACTGCACTCCCCCTTGGTAAGATCTATACACCCATGAAGTTTCATGGTCCTAGCTATTATACTTTTAGAGATATACTCCGGACAAGATTCAAGTATGAAAAACAACAAAGGGCAATAACTCAAAAAATAGGCCAGGTAGAGTTATGGTTCTTGTGCACTGCACTCCGTATTGATTAGAAGAATATAACTGCCAAGTTTAAAGTCAATCGGACTTACGGTGACAGAGTTATGCTCCAGACAAAGAAGTGGACACCGCCGGACAACCGGACGCCCGGACACCACGGGTGATCCCATAATACGTCCCGTCTTTGACGAGCGTATAAAAAGTAATATAAAAGAAGCAGCATTGGTGATTAAAAGGGTATTGATAATATACAACAAACTCTTTAGTTTTTCACGATTTCCCCTGTTTCTATTTTTATTAATATGTTTTGAAGCCATTATTATTAATATTTCCTGCACATTCAAACTGTTAGTGTTTTCTTTAGACCAACGTCCGCTTGGCATTGAGTTAGTTTAATCGACATTTATTCGAAAATGATAAGTGCTTTTTTGTGTAACAGAATGATATACACAACATGCAATTCGCAAGATAATCATAAAATAGGCTAGTTAGTTTAATGATATTTCATTGCCTATAACTTTCATAAATCAAAACGTGATGTTACATACAAATACATTTTTTTGCAAAAGCCACAAGTTCCTCCGTTTCATATTCGGTCATTGCCTTTAAGTAGCACGTCGGCCTTCACCTAAGTGGGATGAGCAGCTGGAGGCTCGGAAAGGATGAAGTTGTAGTACAGGTGTGAGAAAAACAAGGAAGTTAGGTACTCTAGCAGCCGCGATATCACTGAAATACTGTTAAAGGTGGCGTTAAACCCCATTCAAACAGACGAACAATCCCCTTTATTGCAATTCAATACATATGAAGCTAACTCTATTTGGTTATTTACCATTGTCCTACCATGATAACCACGACTTATTCGTAATATACAGAACATATATACAAACATATGGTATACAGTTGTAAAGTCATTGTGTGATGCTTTCGAGTCCGTTTGTTTGTTCTCTCTTTCTCCCTCCTCTCTCCCTCTCCCTCTTTCTCTTTCTCTCTCTCTTCGCTTTCTCTCTCTCTCTCTCTTTCTCTCTCTCTCTCTCTCTCTCTCTCTCTCTCTCTCTCTCTCTCTCTCTCTCTCTCTCTCTCTCTCTCTCTCTCTCTCTCTCTCTCTCTTCAATATCGCCACGTTGTCTACATTAACTCCCATTCCGCTTTCCTCAAACCGTCGCTGTTTACAAAAACAAAAACAAACAAAATATATATGAGGATATTTTTGAAAAATATCATTTGACTCTTTCCTAATTAATCCCTTGTTTTTACGTCCCAATGGTTTCATACTTCCGAAAACATTGAAAGAAAAGAAGAAATTGCTTGAAACATGCAATTTCTTCTTTTTCCACAATAATTTCTAATCTAACGAAGGGTTGTTTCACAAATTAAATCTACTTAAATTTTCGTCTGGAAACCCGTTGAATTGACCAAATAACCATTTGACCAATGAAATCATTCATTTTTAGATCAGGAATCGGTTTTTAACATTGGCTGTATTTTTGGTTTATTTTGTTTATATTTTAGATTGCTTGGCGACTTAAACGCCGTAAATACAGCTTATTCAAGCTATAGTTACTAGGTTTATGTCACCAACGAACTATTCTACTCTTTTGTTACATGTTACTGGCCATGTGTCTTGCAAAAAAAACGCCGTTGAAAATGGAAGCGGGACTTCCTGTTGGAATCAGAGGACGGGACGAAGTAATATGTTGGCGGGGTCAACGATTGGTTTATTTGGACCGGTGTAAAATTTTGGGGGAAAGGATAGGGTTAAATTACCAGATTGCTGGCCACATCCACTTATCTTTAGTAAGGTAGAATGACTAATATAATAAACGATAACATTTCGTAAAATATGTAAACAGGGTCATAAAATAAAAAGGCAAATCGTTGTTTGGCGGCCAAAACGACGTAACTATAGATTTCCAAACCAACAAGAGTGCTTACATTTGAATGTTGGAGTTCAAATGAATGATTTGGTCCGTAAATCTAGACATAGCCCTGCTACTCAGAACTACGTTAGTTCGCAGTAAATAGCTAGTAACAATAAAAACATAAAAGAAATCTTCCGGGAATATTTTATACCCCATAAAAGCTGTGTATGGGATGTACATCGAAGTCAGCTTGTCGGTCGGTTCGCCACTCCGTGAGTAGTTCTTCAGCTTCTTTCTTGTCTGCCATTTTCCCGGCAAACTATACTTGATACGATCAGTCTTAACCCTTTCCTGTTTTGCAAAATTTTAGACTTGTCCGAATTCAAAGTTTTGCAGACGGAAATTAAAATTGGATTTAATTTTCAAAAATAACCACTCAGTAGGGTAAAAAATATTGTGGTAAAAGAAGATAATGCTTGCTACAAGCAATGTCTTCTTTTTCTACAATGTTTTCCTCAACCATAAAATAACAGGGATTTAAAAACCAGGGATTGGAGAGGAAAGAGTTGTACACAGCGACTCAGTATCAAGCGAATATGTGGACATTATTATTATTATTATTATTTTTTTGTCACTTTCCATTATTTTTTCACGGGGTTAAAGCTGTAGGTTACGGCCTATCCACTCATTTTCTACTTAACTATACTGCATGGATCTGATCTAAATTTGACACATTCAGTACAAAAAGTCTTCATATTAATTTTTTTGGTAAGTGACGAAATGTTTTTTCTGTCACATGGGGTCCGGGGTTGGTTATTAATCAGTGAGAGCTGAAAACCCCGAAAGTTTTTTGTCCTGTTTTCTAATCTGATATCACTTTTCGTCGTGTATCTTGAGCTATGCAAATATTCAGAAAATTCTCTTCTTGTCTTGTCCTTTTCGATGGTAAAAGAATCCCAAGAATCTAATAATGTTATCGGAGAGACAGTCGGTCATGGCGCGTAATTCTGGAAAAAATATCAAATATCAATATCAAAGACCAATTTAATTAATCAGAAAATCAGATAGCAATTTAATTTGATTCCGAAATGTTTATTGGTTTAACGGGGCCTCTTTCAAAAGCTATTAAAACGTCTTGGTAATTCAAATAAAAGAATCTGTATTGATTTATTTTGTTTGAGGGAAATTGACCAAAGAGTACGTGTCGTCTAGCGTAATAAAACAAATAAACGTTCGCATTTCTTAATTATGAATTTAAAAGTAGGAACTGTGTAATGTGTCATGTCTTGAAAATTTATTGAAGTTATTACACAAGTCATAAGAATTGGCTTCAGCCAACAAGGAATCACTTTCAAAGAAAAAGAAAGATGCCATATTCCTGGTTGTAAATGACATTTAATGTCAATAATATGTAAGATGAAAGAGACGAAATTTCGAGGGTAGATAAATAATGGGGCTATTAAGGGTAGGACAATTGACCAATCGCTGGCCACGCCCTATGACTCCCTAGGTCTGACCCATTAACTCCAACAGGAAGTTCTGCTTCGATTTTTAACGGTATTATTTTACCAAATTTATGGCCAGTAGCATGTAACAAAAATTAAGATGGTTGGTTGGTGACCTAAACGTCGTAACCGCAACTTGAATAAACTGTAGTAACGACGTGTAAGTTGCCAAACCAACAATAAAGGTAAACAAAAATGGCGACCAACGTTAAAAACTCAGGATTGAGATGAATAAATCAATTGATTGGTCGGTTGATATCTTTATTGACAGCCGCATTTGGTAAAATTGGCCGTTCGCTCACACACCTACTGACTAACGATATGGCAGTTCTACTGTATGAATATCAAAGTTTGCATAATTATTGACTAGAAACATTAAACTAGCAGTAAATCTTTTGTTAGCGACTTAAATCTGTAGTTACGACATTTCAGTCGACAAACGAAAATTCTTAAATCTTTGATTTCAATGCCATTTTAATGTTGGATTAAACGATTTGAGCCAATTGATTTTCAGATTGACAGCGACAAAAGTTATTGTTATAGTGTAAAATCGATATATCCCCAATTAAGTAAAATCAAACCGCCATATTTTCACTCGTGATAAACGAGTGAAAATACAGATTTTGTTGTTTATGAAAAAATATCGATTTTCATGCAAAACGTTGAGTTATTCTTCATGCATTTTGCTGGATTATTGGAATATCCCGGTGGATTATCACACGATGATTTCACCGAAAAAACAGTGAAATTAATAAAGTGATAAACTCACTGTTATGTGAAACTTTGCCCTGCTTTCGATCATTCGATTTATCTTTCATTCCGTGCATAACTAATACATATTTCCACGCATGACACGCGTGAAAATATAACTTTTGTTGTTTACCCAGCGAAAGATAAATCGATCGTTCATTGAAACAATCATCCTGTATTTCTATTCCTTGAAAGAAAAGAATAGAAAAAAAAAATCCAAAAAAACTGTCAGACCAAGAAAATGAGAAAATACGATATAATCCGAAACGACATGTTCATGTTAGCAGCATACAGTTTCTTGAAAGGTATTTCAGTAAGCCATAACGTGAACTTTGCGCATCCTACAGAGTCACCCAATCTAAAAGCGTTTTACAAATATATGCATCAATTTAAACATGGAATGGAGTGAAGAGATATTCGCTCTCATCTACCAGGTATCGAATTAAAAACAGATTTAAGGTTATCAAAAATGAATTTATCCCTGACTAGAATTTCTTCTTAAATGTTCTAAATGACATGAACAAATTGCACGCGCATTTTTGACTTCATTTCACAGGTGTCATTACCCTATATAATACTCTTGCTGGTTCGACCATTACCAAACGACAAAATTCTAGTTCGGTACAAATCGAAAGAAGGTACAGACGACAATTTCAACATGATTTTTCTTTTTTTTAATCTTTGTCTCTTTAGACAGAAAATATTGTTGGAAATTGCTTTGAAGCGATTTTTAACGAGGAAATTGTACGCCAGGAATAGCTCGAGAAAGAAACTATCTAAAACTTGGGAACGTCTCATGAAAATGTACTTCTTTTATCTCATGTTATATTCTTTGAAAGTATCGGAGTTTTATTTAAAAATGAAGAAAGTATTTTTTTCTTTTCATCGAGGTATGAAACGAAAAATCTAATCGCACTGTATGAATACGCGAAGCGGACTCATACATAAGTGTGATTATGTTTTTCGTTTCATACCTCCATGAAAACAAAGCATATTCTTTTCATTTTTTATAATTTAATTACATTGACCGAAAAAAGTAAATATTTTTAAAAATGTATATACACTTTACGGATCTGTTTTTTGCTTAAGCGGTATTTAATCTGTTTAGGTATTTAGTTCATACCCAAATTGATTGCGTTTTCGTGATATTGTAGCTAAATCACCAAGAAGTTTTTAAAACACGAAATTATGAACACAAACATTGACCATCAAAATAGTTCCAAGGCGATCCAAAAACGTATTTTCGTTAACTTCAAATTACCAATTGGCATTCCAATTCGAATGAGTAAAGAATACCCCCTTTTTTCTATTTAGTAATCTTTGTTGTTTCTGGTGTAATAGTTTACCATCGATTATCCTATGATTGTTACAGCCTAAGATGTATTAACCCTTATCCTGCTGAACCCGGAATGTTCCAGTTTTACCACGAAGTGTAGAGATAGATCAGTCTGCACATAAGTGCAGTCTTGGCCCGAGAATATAAAACCTTTTTGTACTTAGCTGAGAATTTACTCAGAATTCAATCCGAAATTAAGGGTAAAAGTTGCATTGAATTTACGAAAAGTGCTTAGAAATAAAACATTATATTGCTTAATTATGATTTATGACACAAATTCTACAGTTATCCTTGAAACACAATATTTATTTAAGCTTGAGGTTTGAATAAATTCTCAACTGAGTAAGAAAAAAAGTTTTTTAGTCTCGGGGCCCTGATCTTAGTCTACACCTCATGTTTGCCCAAACTTGTTTAAATAATCAACTTTCAAAAGAAATAATGACTCATTAAGATCTTCCAGTCATTTGATTTTTCATGTAATTTTGTATAGGACGTTAATTATCATGACAAGGATTAATAGTAAACATCAATTTATATGTCTTGAAAAAGTACCCAATGATTCAGTTTTGACTTGATTCGAGGGAAAAGAGTAACTTCTGCACGAAAGGGAACTAAGCCACCAGAGTTGAATATTCCGGTAATATTCATGCATGTTGGGACTCGGAATATAATTTCTCAACAAATATACTTGAAATAATTAATGTTTACATATGGAAGCCAAATAAAACATCTGCCCGCAAGATATTATAACTCTTTTGCTATTATATCGCAATGTTTTCCTGAATAACATATACATCTTAAAAGGTTTAATTTTACTTGTTTTTAAGTTGGTGTGTTTTATTCTCTTTGTTTTATTTTATTGTTGTTATTTTCCAAAAACATTTCTTTCGCGTTTTTTTTTGTCATATTTTTTGCCCATGATGTAGCCTGTTATCAAAACTGAAGTTATTCTCTTTTTATAGTTGTAAATTCAATTCAACATGTCAGTTGTATGTTAAATAACTTTAATCATTTTCAGCTCACACGAGCACTGAGTGCTCAGGTGAGCTATTAGAATCGACGGATTTAAGTCGACTGTCTGTCGTCCGTCAACTTTTGCTTCAAACAACACCTCCTCCTAAACGACTGATCAATTTTGAAATAAGTTCACTTAAACATAACTTGTGTAGCCCTTTACAAACATTGCTCATATCGTTCCAGACCAATGCACGCTTGGGCTGTATGGCCTCAAAAGGGTTCAAAATTTGCAAAGTTCAACAATATTCTTGGCTGAGACAACAAGGCCAGAGCTTTCATATTTGGTGTGTAGCAGAGGACCTCTATAAAGTGTACTCAAATCATGACTTTAATTTGGACCCGACCCAGGTGTAATTGATTTTACATGGAATTCAACAAGGAAAACTTCAAGAACCATCTTCTAAAAAAATAAAAAAAACATAGAGCTTTGATATTTCATATAAAGCATTATCTAGTGGACCTTTACCAATTTGCGCAAATTATGACCCCCGTCTCCCGTGGTCAACTTGGCCCCACCTCGGGGGTTATATGATTTTACATAGAATTCGTATAGGCCTAGAGCCCTGATATTCTATTTGAAAGATCATCTAGTATACCGGTACTAGAGTCTGAGGTGGACAATTCTAAATCACAGACGATTAGTTAGAGTTAGGGACGACAAAATTATACCCTCCCCGTGTCTAGAATTTATATTATGTTTAAATGACCCGGTAAGGACAATACGAATGATCTGATTACAATATAAATCTGATCTTATGGTTGCTTGTTTCTTGTATCAACAATACATTGATCTTTCTTTTAGCTAGCAAAGCGTGAGCTTTGACATCTTAAGTTAACAGACACAATTTTGAGGTCTTCTCAAAGTTCAACGAGTGCAAACTGCCACTGGAGGCTTAACCGCTAAGTCATTTGAATGCCTTCGTCATGAAAGTAGTTCTTATGTATTTAATGAATATTACCAACTGCATTCAAATTGTGTAGAACTCTTTAAAAAGCATGCTATTTAACCCATTCCCACTCAATTCCGCTTTTTAAGTATCTCCCGAAAAAAGCTTTAGAAAACATTGTGGGCAATGAAGAAATTGCTTGTGAGAAGCAATTTCTTCATTGTCCAAAATGTTTTCCAACCAACAAGGATTTTTTTCTACTAACTTGAAATAGTCTTCTACATCTTCTCTCAATTTGAACGAGTCTAAGATTTTGTCATGTGGTTATTGTTTAACTCCTGGGTTACTCTTAACCTAGTTCATTTATCATGATAATATTTTGCAAAGAAGATTACGTAACAAAAATATGCTAAGCTAGTTTAAAGTGCTTTCAGTACTTTGATTTTTAATTTCCTATCTGATACATGGCTACGTTATCCTGACCTTACCAAACCCATTAACAATAGAAATTTTTAATGTCAAATAAAAGTGCGTGTAGGTGGACAATTCGGAAACACAGACGCTTAGTTAGAGAATCATACCCTCCCCGTGTCTAGAATTTATATTGCCTTTAAATGACCCGGTAAAAGAACAATACGAATGATCTGATTACAAGATAAATCTGAGCTTCTGGTTGCTTGTTTCTTGTATCAATAGTAGATTGATTCTTTCTATATACTTTCTTTCTGACACATGGCTACGTTATCCTGACCTTACCAAACCCATTAACAATAGAAGTACACTGATTGATGTACCTAGTCACGAGTTTTGTGCACCAGTGAGGTTAATTATACAATCCCTGGGCTGGAGCCAATCTCTGATTGTTCATTATACTAATCAAATAAAAACTCACTGAATTCTCCAGTAGTCTTTGTTTTATTATTGTAGGCACGCATTCGTACCTTCGTGTTGTTGAATTGTTCTTTGAATGGAGAATATACAGACAACTTGACTACAATCTACATTCAATCACACACAATACTTGACTCATTTCGAGACGACAAAATCTTACGCTGCTCTAAATTCAAAGAAGTTGCAGGTTGACGAAATTTTAAATTAAACTCTGTGGATAATAGAGAAGTTGCTTCTTTCACGCAATTTCTCCATTTTCCATTTTTTCTATTGTGCTTTTTCTTGAAGGAACTAATCGTGTTCAACAATGTAACACAACTGTTGTTTTTTGTCTTATTCTTAACGTTAGTCAAACCAGCAAGGAAGGTCAAGAAAAACAAATTCTTCATGAGTACGGAACGCATGTAGGAATTTATTATGTACCTATACGTGTTTCTAGTAAAATAAATATAGTTTTCACCCAAACAAAACCGGACCATCAGACAGAAATCCGTAACTGATATTGTCTAATACGGTTCCATATAAGGTAGTCTAAATGACGTCATTTTCATTCTGTATGTGGTGTTATAATATGTATAGAAATAAGGAGGGAAAACTTGTATAGATACATCTTTTGTATCATTTGGCCTACATAGATTTAATTTTATAAGAAAAGTATGTATATAATAAATGGAATACTATGTTATGATAGCGATGAAATATTTTGTATTTTCTCCTGGCTATGGAGGAGATTTTGAGATTCCAATTGACCTCCGATCTCCTGAAATTTCAAAATTTACCTTCGCAGCTCAAAGCTATCGTAACATAATATCCCAAATATAAATAGAACTATGATTATTACACTATCTCTCATCATTGCAAATCTTTTTATAAGAATATTGCATTGAAACAATATATGTGGTGAAATTCAAAAATCAAAATCAATGTCATTAAAATGAATATCGATACCCCCTTAAAGTCGTTATTTCGGTTATATTCATAGTGCCGAGGGCGCAATAAATATTTGTCGCTTACAGCGGTATTCCGACTTTACAATGTTTTTCTTTCATACTGTGGTCTATAGTTATAAATGGAGTTTTTGAACCTACTTTTATTTTCACAAGCAAATCTCAGTTTATCATTTGGTTTGAAATACTTGATTAAAACTTAATGAATTCATTTACTTAGAACTATATGTAAGTACATAACTTTTAGTGAGGATAAGACTCAATGTAAAATGCTATCTCGATACTTTAATTCACCAATCGCGACTGTCAATCATGAAATCAATCATGCAATCATATCACTAATTTAGACCGGATGTGTACTTCGAGCTCTGACATTGGCCGACATTTGTATCAAATACTATGTTGCTTTTGCGACTAAAACGTCGTAACTACAGCTTGAATAAACTGCGACTGTCAATCATGAAATCAATTAACCAATCATTGCACTAATTTAGGCCGGAAGTGTACAATGAACTCTGTCATTGGCCGACATTTTATATAAGATATGTTGCTTTGGCGACTAAAACGTCGTATCTAGAGCTTGAATAAGCTGTGGTTACGGTGCTAAGGTTGCCAACCAATCATTTTGCTGGCCATAGATTTTACAAAATAGCATCGTTCGATCTCTAAATCGAGCGTCCTGTCCAAGACAGAGGGTGTGGCCAGCAAAGTAAATGGGCGGGATTAGAAATCCCCCGTTGGTACATTTGATATAGAGCACAGAAAGGCTAGGTATCAAGCAAATTACAGACATAAAACAATAATGTCACTCACCGTAAGTGGCATAGACGATACCAAGGTCCAATAGAAATAACGCAGGTGTTTTCCGAAAACAGTCGACCTAGATTTGCAGGAACTGTCGACTCTAACAAATCACGTATTTTCGATTGATAAAGACCTTTTTACACAATCTATCATCTACATCTATCTTAAAGGAAACAAAAACTATTCTATTTTAACCCTTTCCTGTTCAACCCCTCGTTTGTACGTCACTGTTATCCTATAATTGAGAAAACATTGTAGAAAAAGAAGCAATTTATTCTTTTTCCACAATATTTTCTAGACTACTGAATGGTTATTTCGTCTGCAAAACCTTTGAATTTGGACAGGTCTAAAATTTTGCAAAACATGAAAGGGGTAACTGCAAAGGAGGCAAACTACTGTTTTTCTATGATCAAATTTTCTCAAATAAGGGTCACTTCGTCGTTAAAAGTATTTCATGTGTTGACCTATTTCATAAATCTATTTTTTTTCTGAAATAGAACCCAATAAATTTTAGAATTTTTGCAGAGTGATGAATTATTTAAATGCGAGATCGATCATTAATGTGTTAGCCTAGCGAACTAATAATTTTTCACCGGGCATTCTGGTTATAAAACATCAGACTTTGAATAAACACTTGGCGTCTAAAGAATTATAAATTCAAATTGCACTGTGCTCGTTATACATCGTCGTTTGGCGAGCAAAATGTCGTAAATACAGCTTTAATCAAGCTGTATTTACGACATTTTGTTCAACAATGACGACCTGTAGTTCTGGGACTGGGGAATTCGCTCAACAAAACTCAAAGAATCCGAAACAATACAAGAAAGTTATCAGAATTGAAAATATAGATATAGTTATATGCATTCGAAAATGAAGAAGGATCTTTCTATCTCTCAACCCTTTTTACGAGGAATTGCTATTCGTCTTTTCAACCCTTTTCAAGTGAAATTCGTATTTTTCTCTTGTCCAATTCAAGTTGAAAGAGCATTCTTCACCTTCAACCCTTTTGAAGTGAAATTCATACTTTTCTTTTAGCCTTAGTAAAATTCAAAGAGCTTTCTTTATCTTTCAATCCTTGTTGAATTAATACTTTTCGTTTTGTCCAATTTTAGTTTATTTAAGAGATGAAGAGAATATTTTTTGTTTTCATGGGGGTATGAACCGAAAAACCTAATCACACTGTATGAATACGCGAAGCGGATTCATACATTGTGTGATTAGGTTTTTCGGTTCATACCTCCATGAAAAAAAAATATTCTCTTCATTTCTTATAATTTAATAGCATCGAGCGAAAAATGCAACAACTGAACAAATTTTGATACCTTTTTGTAGTGAACTATTTTGTGCGGAAGCATTCAAAATGGCTGCGTACTCAAAATTTTGTTCATGGAGTTATGAATAATATTTTTCGACCAATCAGATCGCTCGTTTTTGATAGACGAAACTAACAATTAAATTATATAACAATCATTTTAGATGTTATTGAACGTGCAAAGCAATATCTTAACTCCCAGGAAGGAACGCCCGTTTAAAGCCATATCTTCTCCAAATCACACTACAAAATTCACGAGGAAACCATTCTTTAGACAAAAATACATAAATAAATATAACGATTGACATTATAAACCCAAAAAATTGTAAGCGGTAAGCCTACATTTCATGAAAGAAGTTTTGATATATTAATTCGTAACCCATGACATTTTAAGGTTTGTTTACATAAAATTATGACGTAAATGATGACGTTTTAGCTTTCGCTTTTCATTCAAACAATTAGCCCGGTCACGGAGATTATCGAAATCGTCCGTAGATTTAAGTCACCAGCACCTTTGCTTAAAACAGTGAATGCCGAAGATTCGCGAACATTCCCGGTCAAGAATCGGGTGCATTCGACCTGATCTTAAAATGTAAACAAACACAATATGAAATCGATAAGAAAAACCTAATGATTCTTTCCAGAAAACTTCACTAATACAATCCTTTTGCATATTGATATTCAGAAGGCTCTCATTTGCTTAAGTGACCAAATAAACGATAGAATGTTTCAAATGTTTTTCCTTCCTCGAAGGGAAGATATGGCTTTAAGCAATCTTTTAGTTTATTTGGTCACTAAATCAATCAAGAGCTTTTTTGGTCACAATTTAATATATCAAGACTTCTTCAATAAATTGTAGTTTGATTGATTGATTGAAGTGGGTTTAACGCCGCTTTCAACAGTATTTCAGTCATATCGCGGCGGATTGAGCACTTAACAATGGATTCCTGATGTTTCTCACACCAGTACTACCACTACAATCTTTCCTAGCCTCCAGCTGCTATCCCTCTTAGGTTAACGATTATCCACCCACTGGTGAGAGACAGATGTCGGAAAGAATATGAAGCGCTGCCGGGGATCAAACCCAAGACATCCCTTGATTGAACATTAGGAGTCTGACGCGCTACCGACTGCGCTATGACGGCGGCACTTCAATGAATTGTAGGCTTACCGTGAAGAATTAATTTGATTTTATTATTTCAATCGTCATGTTTATGTTTTTGGGCCTCGAGAATGGTTTTCGTATTAATTTTGTAGTTTATTTTGCGGGAAGATAATGCATTAAAGGAAAATCAGCTGAAAGACACATACATAGAAAACCCCAACACACTTTCTCATATTTTACAGCTGGGTAAGACTGACACAGATGATCGGGGTAACGGTTGGACTCAAAATGACCAGTCAATTGCCTTACTATCACTATATTGAGATAAAGAGAACATCTTTATTTCAACTAAGGTATGAAACGAATAACCTTAATACACCAGGGCTCGACACTAACAGTGTCCCGAGATCCCGAGGATCCTTGAAAATTGGAAGGGACCCCAGCTATCTCAGGTAAGGGATTCCGTCAGGATCCTTCAATATTTCTCCAGTACAACAGATCTTAATGTATCAACTAATGCTCCTGATTTTGTGATCGCTTGTTCTTCGGAAAAACATTTTGGAGAATGAAGAAATTGCTTGTTACAAGCAATTTCTTCATTTTCCACAATGTTTTCCAAGATTTTTTTTCCAGTTGGGCTCAGGACAGAATTGCGTGTGAACGAGTTAATGTTTATCAAAGCGGGATCCCTGATTATCTAGGGGGAATCCTGAAGTAGTAACTAGGGATTCCCGTGGGATCCAATTGAAGCAAAGTTAGTGTCGACCCCAGTATACAGTGCCAAGGCATTAAGGGGATCCATTCTAGAGGAGTAATTAGGTTTCCGTTTGGTTTCTCAATGATAGCATAATCCATTCTCTTCTTTTCTTATTCAATTTAGTGTTAAAAATATAAAAAAAAAACATATTCTTTGAAAGTTTTATATGGAACTACTTTGTTCGCAAGCACAGAAAACAATTCGCTACTCGAAAGTTCTTTCTTGGATGTACTCGTTCTTTGGCTGTCGAGGCAATTTTGGTCATCACATTAATTTAACCACACCCGATCAAACGACTTAAAAACAAACTTAAAAACAGTCGCCCAGACTGGTACGGAATGTATACCTCGCAAATGGGGTGCGGGGGGGTGTTAAACGTGCTTAGTGCCAAAGCAGCAAACTGCCAAGGAAGAATTCTTAACATGTTGTCTGGACATTCATTCAAATATGTGTGTATCTCACTTAGAGTATTTATCTGTTCTGATTCTATTGTTTATACTGGATGCAATATGACGAACTGTGCAAATATGTGATTGTGCAATGATTTGTAATCTGAGGAAACTAATCAGTTTGTGTGGACATTTACTGAGAATATATCAGACGTTGAATAAATAGTCGGCGTCTTCGGATAAATTAATCAGAATCATACTTGAATGTGTAAAATTAGTGAAACTTGTAGTATATCATGCAAATAGTTAAATTACCAGCTAATATTGACTGTTCACAATCTATACAAATACCATGTGTGACCACTGCAGCATAATAACAAAGGAATTAATAAGGATACATACAGAATAAGTGGATAAGGAATAGAAAAAAAACAACACTGTATTCTCTCTTGATAATTTTACAGAGAGAGAGAGGGACCCAGCCAACAACAAAGATTTAGCTTCTGATGAAAAACTTCTCTGCTTAGAGAAATAGTTACTATCCTATCTGTGCGGTTTGATAACTGACCAATGCGGTTGTCAATCAAGGAATCGACCAATCAAATCATTTATTGATCCCGGACCTGAGCTTTCAACTCCAAAATTGGCCGCCTTTATTGTTGAATTTTTTGTTGGTTTGGCGACTTAAACGTCGTTACTACAGCTTATTCAAACTGTACTTACGACGTATAGGTCACCAACCAACTATTTTACTTTTTTATATGATACTGGCCATAATTTTTCCAAAATAACACTGTTAAAAATCGAAGCGGAACTTTCTGTCGGAGTAAATGGGCGGAGCCTATAGGGAGTCAGTGGGTGGGAACAGCGATTGGTCTAAGCTTTAGTTTTATCTTATTTAATATTATTCCTATAATCATTGAGCTAAAGGTCGTATCGCATAAATCCTTTCATTAATAAGATCTCGAGAGATTTAACAAGACCTGTAGCACGAAAATAGCATTATATCTAATGTATAGCATAGGGGTACTATCGGGGGATCTGCGCACACAAATCAATTTGCAGATATAGAGGATATTTTCCATTAAAATTTTTTAGACAATAAGAATCCCTATTTAATTTCAATCTTTTCCCCTTTTCGTGCCAAGTCTGAAAGACATTTTCTGTACACTAATGACTTGATTAAAGAAATTAAGAGAATATTGTTATACCCCCGCAAAACGAATGTTTTCGGGGGTATACTGGAATCAGCCTGTCTGTCGGTTTGTCTGTGTACAAAAAACTAACAATTTTGTGTCGCGAACTCCTCCTTCAGTTTTGCTTCAATACCATGGAAACTTTATACAAAGATTAACCACATGTTGAAGTTTTGCAAGACGCAATTTTGAAGTCTTAATTTCCCCTGGTTCAAGAATTATCTTCCCTTGAACTTAGTAACTATGCTTTGTAGACATATACAGCTAATTATACCGGTAATTTTGTGTCGCGAACTCCTCCTTTCTAGAAAGTTGAAGTCAGTAGTTATGTCCTTGTATTGTTAAAGCCCTCATTTTACTGAAATCATTTGCGGGGTATTAAGTCACACACTATGACAAATTCTACAGTTTTTGTTTTCATTGAGTTATGAACCTAACACTTTAACCACACTGTATGCACACTCAAAGTACGAGTTTAGCACATATCGATGGCTTAGAGCAAAAACATAGTATGGCTCTATACAATGTAAAGAGCCATACTATGTTTTTGCTCTAAGCCCTCGATATATTCTTTATAGGCTGAAATACTGATAATACTGCTTGCAAAAATGACATAATGTTGCAATAATCAAAATGTGGTATCACATAGGATAAAGCCATTGTTTCAACTGCCACCTCGGAATTGTATTTCGGAATGCTCTTATCTTAACAGAATTCAACTTTCCTATCATCGTGGCCTTCGAAGCTAAGAGACTAGTCAAGTAAAGCACTATAAGATACCATATGCACTTGTGAGATTAATCACATTATCGTATAATTATATCACATAATTATATCAAATCCTTTAGTGTTGCACTTTGAGAACGGAGAACGATTTTCGAAAAGAATAAACCATTTTCTTTCTAGTTTTTCACTGTTTTAGATTGTTGCAATTAAAGAGTTCAAACCACTCAAACCTTTTCCGGCTTCAAATCAAGGCTGAAATTTATTAGAATGTCTTTTAGGGTTGGATCGAGCTCAAATAGACAATACATACTTCTTTAACCCTTGTCATGCTGAGCCCGGATTATTCCCGTTTTTGATGGAGGTATAGACAAAGTTCAGCCTGCACACAAGTGCAGTCTGATCTTTGTCTACACCGCCAGCTTGCCCCTTTAAAGCCAGTGTTGTTTAAGAAATGTAACTTCCAGAATAGATATAGACCTAGAAATAGTACTTTTAGTGCTTTCAACCCTTTGATTTTCATGCTATTTTCAAAAAGGATTTTATCCATTATGACAAGATTTAATACTTTCCGGTTGTTTATCCGTGTTTCTTGATGGAGTATCACTTAATAATTTCATAAACAACCCGCTGAGATGATCGAAATAAAGAACGCAGTGTTTCGACAGATTAGGCACTGTTTTCGTGCTTTTTCGCTACTGAATGACCGGTTTTGTCATTATGGAAAGTTATTTTATGATTTATTGACATTTCGAGGTGTTAGAGGTTTTCTCCCTGAGAAAATCTATTTGGTCTTAAGATATAAAATGATTGTTTGTTTCGGTGTACCATCCATTACTCCTTAATTCGTGAATACAAAAGCTATATAGCTTTTGCTGTTCACTTGATTAAAACCATTAAAAGCTATATCTTCCCCCCAAAACACACTATAAAATCAACAAGAATCCCATACTCCAAGCTCAAAAGCATAAATAAATATGACCATGAAATTATAAGATCGACATAATTATACGCGGTTAGCCCTCAATTCATTAAAGAAATTAGATATTTTAAATTTGACCTACAATTAAAGGCTTGTTTACATCAAATTATGACGTCAGAGATGACGTTTAACTTTCGCTAGTCATTCAAACAACTATCTAGGTCACGAAGATTAACGAAATCGTCTAGTTTTGTGCATATAACAGTCGATGCCGAAGATAAGCGAAGATTTCCGGTGAAGAATCGGATGCATTCGTCTCGATTTCAAAATATAAGCAAACACAAATGATATCGATAAGAAAAACATAAAATACCCTTTCTAGAGAACATCATTTATACCCCACCCCGCTTTTGCATATCGATATTAAGAAGGTCCTTGTTTGCCTTTGTAACCAAATAAGCGATAGATTATTTCATCTGTTTTTTTTTTTTCTTTTTTTTTTTTTTTTTTTTTTTCATCCTCGGAGGGCAGATATGGCTATAATAGACAATTATAGCTGATAGTAATATTGGTCTCACCCACCAAAATATATGATCTTATTTCATTATTCATCCAAACCGAGAACATTTTTGAATGATCAAAATGAACGTTGTTGCAGAATACATTAACAAGTGAAATGAAAAATAATTACTAAATATGGTAGAATCAGTTTTCCTTTTCCAACAGTGTTTTCCCAAGTTTTATTTTACAGGGCGTCAAACGGCGTTATTGATCAAAGGTTAAAAACTGCACCTAGATAGACATGCGTAACATCCGATTTGGGTGTTCATTCAATAATCAGTCTAATTTTCAAATCTAACTAAATCTTCCATTACGAGGGATCTGATTAGATTACACATATCATTCGATTATAATTTCGTCTAGTTCCTGGTTGCCTTAAAATTCGACTCTTTGGGTATTCAGAAAGAGACGTGTTAGTTGATTGATTGGTTGATTAGGGTTTAATGCCACTTCTAACAGTATTTCAGTCAGGATGGAGCACCTAACAGTGGATTCCCGGTAATGACATCCCGTGATTGAATATTGGGAGTCTGGTGCGTTACCGACTGCGCTATGACGGCGGCAAGAGACGTATTAGTCTATCTTGTTTTGGAAAAAAAGAGAGAAAAAAAAGACAATAAAGTCTAATGTCTGGTTAAGGAAGTAGTTTTAAATTTCCACAAACGAGTCGACTACAGTCAAATTTCTATATAACCGAGTATCATTTTTAGCTCGGCTGTTTGCGAAGAAAACCTTGGGTATTGCTATGGCTAGGTCATCGTCTCCGTCTGCGTCGCCGTCCGAAAATTTGACATACTGTAATATATCTAGTATCGCTGAACCCATTCACTTGAAACATTGACTTAATGTTCACTATCAAAAGAGCAACCTATACCAACAACACCATAATAACAATGGGAATAACTCTAAATGTACTTTGAACGAATTATGCCATTTTGTTCTAAATAAGAACTTTTACCCGCTATAAAGCACTTGAACAATCGATCGTTGGTATCCGTATACGGTGCTCTTGTTAGATCGAAGTGTTTACAGTTATGTAAAGAGCCAGCTTGAATTTTGACATACAGATATACCGTTACCAAATTGAATGTTCATGGTTATTACTTGTGTATAGTTTCAAGGGCCTATATCAAACAGTAACTAAGTTACAGTAGTTGATAAAAAATATATCAAAAGTTGTAAATGTCAAGGGTAGAGAATTCTTCAACACGCCACACAAGTGTCATGAAAATTCAATATGCAATTTTTTTTATGTACACAAACCTTTTATGTAAATATCGGGGTCCTATATCAAATCGCTTCTGCGTAAGCACAATTGATAAATACTATGGTAAAAATTCCAAAATTCAACTGGAGATACTTCTAGAACTAAAGGTTGTAGTATTTTAAATTGAACATACACAATTTTAATTAACATAAATTAATTTTATATTAAAGCATGCAATACTGTAAAAGTATTTCTCCAGACTATGATATTATAAATTGGTAAGCCATACTACACCACACAGAAATGTTTTGACAAGCGGACACAATTTAAGGAATGTTATACTCATGCTCAAAGAGGTTCCGTGGGTGGTTTTACTATTTTGAATAAGCCTTTTTAAGCTCTTACTTGGTTGTGGGTTTAAAAGAAATGTGTTTCTTGTAACTTATAATTGCGATTGAACTGCTAAACTAATGTTTTCCAAGTTTCTTAAATAGTATCTTTTTATGACTGTCATGCGAAAAGGATCATATCGGAAAAGTTGAAAAAAATTGCTCTTGAAAGCTAATTGGACTGCGATTCTGTGAATTTGGTTTAAAGCGTCTCTTGAAGAGATTTTCATGAAAATTTGGTACAGAAAAATTATCTGCTTTTCTAATATTTCTGCATATTGTTTCTTTTGGTTTTAAACTAAATTCACTATAAATTAATTTAAAGTGATATATTCCGTATGTCCTACTTAAAACTATCAGAATTTATCGGATGAGGTCGTTAGTCTTCGGGTGATGTCGACAACAACTGGGTCAATTCCACTCCGGAAGTACTTACGGGTGGTTGTACCCTAAAGTAGTCCATTAATAAAATTTGATCTCCTCCTTCTTTTGTCATGCTGTTTTAACGTTTAATCAACAGCAAGTTGCTTGGTGTTAGGTTCTGCAGAGTGAGCGATCACTGCTACGTGTCATGCATGTGATTCAAAGCATTTATCTGGGAACTATTTCCATGTAATAACTGACATTTGAAGGTGGTACCCTACAAGACTTTTTATTTTTGTGAAAAGCACTTACTCTTTTCCCACAATATTTTCTACCACATTGAATGGTTTCTATTCACATTGCGACCATTTTTTATTGTCTCTGTAACCTCGATGATTTTGGACAAGTCTAAAATTTCAAAAAAAGGGGGAAACGGTTAAGGGGATTTTTTTTATATACTGATAACACACCCTTTTTAACATACAGCTGTTTTTATGAAAAATTGAGCCGAATTTGGTACAACTTTTCCTACGCCATATTCCAGATCCTACTGGATTTTCGAAACAGGGCTACAACGGAGGACGTAGGGATGTTCACCAAAAATGAGTTACGAACTATTTTGTATGCTTTTTACAAAGCAGTTCCATAAAATCTGCTTAACGCTCTATTCATTTATTAAAATAGTTTTCTTTTAAATGATACGCAAAACCCAAATTCGCATCGAAACCGATTTCAATCTGTTCGAATTCCAAGTTGTGAAGACCTTTTTGCCTACTAAGAAAAAATGAACGACTGTCGTGAACTTAATATTACTTATAGATCATGGACACGTACTAAATAGTACTTGTTTGAGAAAAATATGATTCAAATGGTAATGATAAGGCTATTGAATACTGACACATTTATTATAACGCTCAAGCAGGTTAAATAATGTTGTGCAATTGGCTTCTATAAAAATTTATGTCAATCTTTTATATTTCATTTGATTATGAGAGCTGTAGTTTGAAAGAAGTTGATCACAGCGGCTCTTCAGCGTCCTTTTCTGGTGTGAAGCCCAAATGGAACTGGAATTTATCGGGTAAATAGGACTCCCTTCGATTTCACCGAGCATTGCCGTATTTGTGGTTTCCATGACGTATCAATTACGTCATTGGTTTCACATAGCAATTCTGCCGTTCTCGACTTTACCCGCAAATTAACGCACTGTCCCGATTAATTCCAATGTTTCAAAGGAGGGCATTAAGAGTATACTACATTAAATTACAAGTTATAGTGAATTTGGAAGATCTAACACCAAGAAAGAGCTTTTATTTTGAACATTACATTAATAACTATTTAAAAATCAGATACTTTTTTTGTAGCAAATTTTCATTAAAATCTTTTTCTGTAGCAAATTTTCATTAAAATCTATTAAAAGAGTCGTTTTGATGCATAGGTGTGTATATACGAATCTTTAGATTCAAATTCACTTTGATTAATGATCAAATCTGGTGAAATATACCAGAAACATGATTCAACGATATTCGGAGGCATTGCCAACTCTTTCAACGGCTGTTTAGGAAGTTATGGAAAATAACTCGTCTATAACTAGACGCTCTCGTTGGGGTTCGATAATTATAAGTATCAAAGCTGGCAGTAGGAACTCGAAGGCTATGTTTTGTAATTATAAATATCTAAGCTGGCAGTAGGTATTCTAAGGCTATGTTAGGTTATTATAAATATCTAAGCTGACAGTTGGAACTCGACGGCTATGTTTTGTAATTATAAGTATCTAAGCTGACAGTAGGAACTCGACGGCCATGATTTGTAATTAAAGTATCTAAGCTGGCAGTAGGAACTCAACGGCCATGTTTTGTTATTATAAGTATCTAAGCTGGTAGTAGGAACTCGACGGCTATGTTTTGTAATTAAAAGTATCTAAGCTGGTAGTAGGATCTCGACGGCTATGTTTTGTAATTAAAAGTATCTAAGCTGGTAGTAGGAACTCGACGGCTATGTTTTGTAATTAAAAGTATCTAAGCTGGTAGTAGGAACTCGACGGCTAAGTTTTGTAATTAAAAGTATCTAAGCTGGTAGTAGGAACTCGACGGCTATGTTTTCTAATTAAAAGTATCTAAGCTGGTAGTAGGAACTCGACGGCTATATTTTGTAATTAAAAGTATCTAAGCTGGTAGTAGGAACTCGACGGCTATGTTTTGTAATTAAAAGTATCTAAGCTGGTAGTAGGAACTCGACGGCTATGTTTTGTAATTAAAAGTATCTAAGCTGACAGTAGGGACTCTAAGGATATATGTTTAGCAGGATAGATCCTGTCCAGAGAGGTAATAAATTGCTATGTTATCTATGAGGGGCGATTAGAAAGTCAATCGTGAAAGGCAGAAACAGACCTCTAATAAACATACCAATTGAAGTCTAATTGGCAAATTGGCCACGTCCACTCACTTCGTTTATCCCGCCTATTGAGACTCCAACAGGAAGTTCCACTTCTATTTCAAATGGTGTTACTTTGCAAATTTATTACTAGTGGCATGTATAACAAAATGATAGAATGGTTGGTTGGTTACCTAGATGTCGTAAAAGCTGTTTGTTTGTTTGTTTGAATTAGGTTTTACGCCGCTTTCAACAATCTTTAAGTTATATCGCGGAGGCTAGAACACCTAACAATGGATTCCTAGTATTTCTCACACCAGTACCGCCATCACATCCTATCCTAGCCCCCAGCTGCTATCCCATATAGGTCTACGATTATCGACCCATTGGAGGGAGACAAATAGTCGGAAAGGATGAGCGAAAAAGCTGTAGCTCGACGTTTAAGTCACCAAGCCAACAATAATGCTTCACACACAAAAAATCGGGCAATGTCTGGGTTCAAATTCCAGCTTCGATCAAAATGAATGATTTGATTGGTCATTTTTTTCTTTTTTTTTTACTGACAGCCGCAATTGGTCCATTACGTGTACTAGTATAATAATCACATTACAGAGATAGAAGGGTTTTATCTCTGTAGTTTGACAGAATATTTATGTTCAAACTCAACCACTTTCAATTATTTCAAATGAAAGGACAATCTTGAACATCGTCCTGTTATTCAATGCCTCTTCATCGTTGGCTTTGTCAGCATGAGCAGAGTTTCAATTTCATACCTCAGTGAAAACAGAAAATATTCCCTTAATCTCTTAAGTATATTCATTTCAAAATCACATTCGTCCTTTGTTACAAGTTTCCTCTTCAAATGTCCATTACAATTACAACATTATAATAAGACTTCATTATTCTTAAATCATCTTTCGACAAAGACTGCGTCTGTCATATACTTAAAATTTCAAATCTTAATAATTTAATTTTTGCTTTCGTCTATCAAAAACGGGTGTTCTGATTGGTCGAAAAAATTATTCATAACTCCATGAACAAAATTTTGAGCACGCAGCGATTTTGTATGTCTCCGCACAAAATAGTCCCATACAAAAAGGTATCATAATTTGTAAAGCTTTTGTTTTTTTCACTCGATGCTATTAAATTATAAGAAATGAAGAGAATATTTTTTTGTTTTCATGGAGGTATGAACCGAAAAACCTAATCACACAATGTATGAATCCGCTTCGCGTATTCATACAGTGTGATTAGGTTTTTCGGTTCATACCTCCATGAAAACAAAAAGTATTCTCTTCTTTTCTTAAATAGAACAATGGTTGGCTCTGCAAAATGACTCCACCAGGAAGTTCTACTTCGATTTAAAACGGCGTTATTTTGCCTCATTTATAGCCAGAACCATTTAACAAAAAACTGAAAAGTTTGGTTGGCGACAGAAACGTCGTAACTTTAGCTTGAATAAGTTGTAGTTTCGGCTTTGGGACACCAAACCAACAAAAGTGTTTCAAGATGGGTGTCAATGACGAAGTTCAAAGCTCAATTCCAAGCTGAATAAATAGTTTGATTGCTCGATTGATTTCCTCACTGATAGTCGCAATTTTTCAAATTACGATCTTCAACAAGAAATTCCATATTCCGCTGAATTGAAAAGTAGGGAATTTTTAGGGAAGAAATGTTCATCTTTGGCATAAGAAAATCTTACAAATGACAAGCCAGCATAAGTGATTATAATAGCCTAAAATAATATGCAGCTTCATAAAAAAACAACACTTACGTATGTTGATGAAGCCACCCCCTAAATTTTAAATCGTTCAAAAATTTGAACATCAATTTAAACTGAATGGATGGAAATTCACTCTTATCCACTAGTTATTGAATTATGAACAGGTTTATGATAATCAAAAACGAATTTATCATTTACTAGAATTTCTCTCTAATTATCTTAAATAACACAAACGAATTTTGAAATCATTCTTAACCCATTCCCACTAAGTGACGCTTTTATACGCCCCCAGGACCAGGCTTTGGAAATCATTGTGAGAATATGAAAAGAATTGCTTGGTACAAGCAGTTTCTTCATTTTCCACAATGTTTTCTACCCAGAAAGTTGAAAAAATCCAAAATTTAATAATCTTAAAATTGCCGTCTCCAACTTCCTTGAATTTGGGTCAGTCTAATGTTTAGCTGTTTGGTAATGGGTTAATCTTCATTTCGCAGGTGCTTTTATTCTTTTACGCTCTCGCTGTTGTGTTTGTGATTTTTTATTTATAGTCGGTACTGTAGAACTTGTCCATATGAGCCAGACCTCCCGAAGACACTTGGTTGTAGCACGTGCCCATATGAGCCCGGCCCCCCGAAGACGCTTGGTTGTAGAACGTGCCCAAATGAGCGAGGCCTCCCGAAGACGATTGGTTGTAGCACGTGCCCATATGGGCGAGGCCTCCCGAAGACGGTTGGTTGTAGCACGTGCCCATATGAGCGAGGCCTCCCGAAGAATATTGGTTGTAGCACGTGCCCATATGAGCAAAGCCTCCCGAAGATGGTTGGTTATTACGAGGGATAGTGTAAGGATACAGGACGAAACTGCTGAGAGCCCCGCCTGGTTCTTTAACATGCTGGATCGATAGCACCATCACCTGGGACCTCGGTTTAACAAATTCCCACGCATTGACGCTTTTTGACGCCCCTCGAGAAAAAAAGACACTGGAAAACTATTGTAGAAAAGGAAGAAATTGCCTGTCACAAGCAATTTCTTCATTTTCAACAATACTTTCTACCCAAAAGGATATTACTTAAATTTTATCGACTGAAAATTATTATAAACCTCTTATAATTTGAACCTGTCTAAAATTGTGTCGTCTGGTAATTCGTTAATGTCTAGTTCGAAACTAAACTAGTTTGTAAGTTGGGTCAGGCCGGGGATCGTCCTCGGGGTTAGAAGTCGACAGCCCTACTAACTGAGCTTATGGGGCTGGTTTTTCACTGGATAAGGATATATAAGACTTCATTTTCCTCACACTAGAAATTCTCGTATCATTTGAATTGGTTAAACGTCACTTCTAACAGCATTTCAGTCAGATCGAGACGGCTGTAGCATCTAACCATGGATTCCTGTATATTTCCTACAAAAGCATTACCACAACATCCTTTCTGAGCCTCCAGATGCCCATTCGACTTAACCCTTGACATGCTGGATAAAATCTTTTTTAGAGTTGCATTAAATCAAAGGACTCAAAGCACTGGGAATACTTTTTGTCCAATCACCAAAACTTCTTTTAAAAATCAATTTCATATACATGTATTTCTTGAAAAGGAAAAAGCACTTATTTGCAGGCTGATCTTTGTCTATACCTCCTGCCCAAACCGGAATATTCCGGGTTCAGCATGACAAGGGTTTAGTTTGCGATTAATAATCGAATGGTTATGGACATTTCTAATCATAAAAAAAAAACACAAAAAACGTGAGATCCTTTTAGACATTGCTGCTCTTGTTCTTTTTTCCTTGTCTACCGAATTAACCTTTTGAAACTAACTGAGTTTACCTTGTCGGCCGAATCAATCTTTTATAAACTAACTGAGTTTACCTTGTCGGCCGAATCAATCTTTTATAAACTAACTGAGTTTACCTTGTCGGCCGAATCAATCTTTTATAAACTAACTGAGTTTACCTTGTCGGCCGAATCAATCTTTTATAAACTAACTGAGTTTACCTTGTCGACCGAAATATTTTTTTTAAACTAACTGAGTTTACCTTTTCGGCTTAATTAATCTTTTGAAACTAACTGAGTTTACCTTGTCGGTCGTATTATTCTTTTAACCCATTCCCACACGAGAAATTCTTAGAATGGTCCAAATTGAAAGAAGATGCAGACGACAATTTTCGTTAGATGAAATTCTGGAATGTTTTGTATTTTGGAGTAGAACAATTTGTGGCCATTGAAAAAATTGCATGATTCAAGTAATTTCTTCAATGTCAACAATATTTCCAAAGCTTTTTTCTTGAAGGGCATAAGAAGGAGGGATTGTGTGGGAATGTGTTAAACTAACTGAGTTTACCTTGTCGGCCGAATTTATCTTTTAGACTAACTGAGTTAACCTTGTCGGCCGATTTAATCTTTGAAACTAACTTAGTAAAATTTGTCGGCCGAATTAATCTTTTTAAACTAACTAAATTTACCTTGCCTGAGTTTACTTTATCGGCCGACTTATTTTTGTAAACTAACAGAGTTCACGTTGTCAATCGAATTAATATTTTTGTTTCAACTGAGTTTATCTTGTCGACCGATTTAAACTTTTTACATTAACAGAGTTCACGTTGTCGATCGAATTAATCTTTTTACACTAATTGAGTTTACCTTGTCAACCGAAATAATCTTTTAACGCTAATTGAGTTTACCTTCTCGACCGAATTAATGTTTTTAAACTAAGTTTATGGAACGCCACAGCTGTCTGATGCTATGAGTAATAATGTGGACATTCCGACTATTTGTCTTATTATGAGTAAAGGAAATGTTACCATACTCAAATAGGTTGCTGACTTATCTATACTGTGCATAAACATATCTACCAATGCTGTTGTTCTGCCAAAAGGTGGTGCTGTCTTGCCGAAATATGCCGTACAATGTCCAAGTGTAGTGTATTGGTGTCCAAATGTGGCATTGGCTTGTTTAAATAATGTCTTGTTATATCAAAAGGTTGTGTAATTTGGTCGACATGTGGCGCTGAATTATTAAAGCGTTTATTTGTTTTGTCAAAAAGGTATGCTATCATGTTCAAATGTGGTGTTGACATGTCTAAAAATAGTCTTATTATGTGTACAGTCATGTCATCATGTCCAAATACCTTCTTGACTTTCAAAAGATTGTCTATTCGTGTCAAAAAGCAGTACCGTTCTGTCTATTTGTATGTTGTCTTACTTCAACACACTCTAATAACGTCAAAAAGTAGTGCTTGCATGTTTATATGTAATATTGATTTGTGTAACCATTGAATCTCTATGTCCAAAAATATGCGACCATCTTCAAATATGGTGTTAAGGTGTCAAAACTTCGCAAAGTTATATTAAAGAGTAGTGTGGCTTTGTCCAAATGTCGTATTGACTTGACTAAACCTTACAATATCATGTCAGAAGGTAAATTGGTTATGGCCATATGCGGCGGTGACTTGTGTAAACATTGGCCTTATTTGACGTACGTTAGTTTGGTTTTGTCCATGTTTGATATTGGCCATACAAAGCAGTGCCGTATTATGTCAAAGAGTTATATTACCATGTTCAAAATCAAAGTTGATATGTCTTTATGTAGAGTTATTATTTGAAATTAGTGGTGTTATCATGTCTGAACACGGTGATGACTTGTGAAAAGTATTGTTTTTGTTTGTAAAAAGGCAGTTACATCATGTTCCCTGGTATGTTAACTTGTTCAAATACTATCATATAATATATCACAAAACTATCTTTTGGCATGATAAGGCGGCGTTTAGACAGATCAACATAATATTTGGACAAAGCAATGCCACTTTTTGATATTATAAGATTATATGTAGACAAGTCAGCATTGCATAAGAACATAATATCTGTACTTTAGAACATGTTAAGGCAGTGTTTCAGCAAGTCACGACGGTATGTGAACGTGATAAGGCTATATTTTCACATAATAGGATTAAGGTGTGACATGTCAAGATTTTATTCAAGATTTGTAAATCCTCTTTTTACATAATAAGGTAATGTTATGGCAATGAAATGCCTCGTTTGGACATGAAAATTCTTCCTTTTGACATATCATGACATTGTTTAGACATCGCATCCAGGCTAACAAAACTGTTTCTTGACAAAACAAGACAATATGTAGACAAGTCAACATGAAATATGAAAACTATAACAATACTTTTTGACATAATAAGACGTTATTGGATCAAATTCCAACACTTTTAAACAAAATCACATTTTCTTTTGACACAATGTTGGAATCAGTCAACAAGTCGACCTCAAATCTAAACAGGATAACGTTACATTTGAACATAATAAGACAAATCCTAGACATTTCAACACTACTTCTCATATAATAATACTATCTTCAAATGAATCAAACTGATATTTAGACATGGTAACTCTACTTTTTTATATAATAACATGATGTATAGACAACCAGCTTCAAATATTTACAAAACAAAACCTCTTTTATGCATGATAAGACAGAATTGAAACAAGACGACGCCTACGTCGGAAATAATAACACACCTATTGGACATAATAAGGTTAAAAAGCGTTTTGATATGTCAACGCCAAACTTAGAAATATCAATTATACTTGTTGACATGATGAGACATGGATAAGATAACTCAGTTCCACATTAAGACATAATATTACTACTTTTTGACTTAACAAGACAACAACTAGACAAGTCAACACCACATATGAACAGAAAAACGATGCTTTGTGACAAAATAACATGGTGCTTACACAAGTCAACAGCACATTTTAATTCAATAACGCTACGTTTTAACAAAATAACACGCTGTTTAGATAAGTCAACACCACAAGTGGACATGATGACGCTGTATTTTGACAAAGTACGGTAGAAGGTGGACATGTCCACATTATTGCTCATAACATCAGACAGCTGTGGCGTTCCATATAAGTTCACCTTGTCGGTCGAATTATTTTATCTAAACTGAACGAGTGTAACTTATCGGCTGAATAAATCTTTTCAAACTGAGTTTACCTCGTTGGATTAATTTAGCATGATATCACTATGCATCCATTATTTGCGGTACCCTGCTTGTTTAGTGATCCAGATCTCGCCGTAAGTGTCACCAAGGATGTAGCGTACATGGAAAATGAGTTCTACATTATTTTTTGAAGTCGCTCTTGAACAGATTTTCATGAAAATATATAGGAAAAGTACAATGTATCTGCTTTTCCAATATTTTTTAATGTTATTTTCACGATAAATGTTCTTTCTTCGTGTCAAATTTACTCCAAGTCATTTATATAAATCATTGTTGTTCTTCTTCCCCTTATCATTATCATTATTATTATCATTATCTATTATTAAAGTATTTTTTCCAAGCGCGCACATTTTCCTCGTTCTTGGTAGACTATTTCTATAATAGTGTAAGTACTTCCTATTTAATGTTATTATATTCCACGTAGGATGGTGTGTAAAACATACACATCTCTCCCGCTTTTTATACGCCTCGTCAAGAAACAAAAAAAACTTGGGAAAACAAACAATTTCTTCACTTTCTATATTGTTTTCTCATTAAGTTTTCTCTGCAGCTTAATTCAATTTGGATCCGCCTAAAATTTTGTTGTATGGCAATGGGTTACTTTCGGAACCACAGACACTTAGTTACAGGGTGGGATGACAAAATTATATCCTGTCTGTGTGTCTAGAACTTAATATATATATTGTGTTTGAACGGCTAGACCATAGTAAAAAACACAAAGAAATGATAGAGGAAAAAGTGGTTCCATGATAATCATTAGTTTTGTTGCGTCAGGTAAATTCTGTTTGGCGTCTTCGTTTTTAGCTCCGTGAATGACGATCATGTAGCCACTGCTTCGTCCATCTGTAATGCGTTATACGCTCCAGGATCACAGCTTTTTTACAAGAAAATTAATCTATAAACCTTTTCTTGTTTATTGAAATTGTAGACTGGTCCAAATTGAAAGAGGTTGCAGACGACAATGAAAATTGAATGTGCACCATCTTGAAATTTTAAACTCGCTTTCTGAATCAGATTAATCATGGTTGACAGAAACTGCATTTATGGACTTCTTGAGTCTTGCTCCCAAAAATGACGGAAGATAATTCAATTTAAATAGCCTGCCGTTTCAGAGAGAGAAACAGTTGTACGTTGCGAAAAACGCTTTGATTATATTTTTTTGTCAAAGTGGTAACTATAATTATGAGAAGGAAATGACTCCGACTCAGACAGCAAAAACAACAACAACAACAATAAACAAACAAAAACTGCACAAACCATATTTATGGTGTCAAATTTTTTATGGACACCCTACATCAAATGGCTATTCCACGAAACAAGAATTAACCCATACCCACACAGTGACGCTTTTAGGCGGCCCACAAGAAAGGCAATTTGGAAAACATAGTGTAAACATAGTGTAAATAAGGAAATTGCTTGTAACAAGCAATTTATTTATTTTACACATTGTTTTCTATTCAGAAACTTGAAAAGTCTAAAATTTCATAAACTTTGAATTGTTGTTTGCAACTCCTTTGAATTTGGAACAGTTTAAAGTTTGCCGTCTGTTAATGGACTAAATATTTAGAATAAAATAGGAAACAGACCTTCCAGGATCCAACATAGATCGGCGGACGCTATAGTGACACGGTTGCAGTGGTGAATGAAATTGCTCCATAAGTTTTGTTTGTTTGACTAGGAATTTAAAGGGAGGTATCGATGTTTCAGAAACCTAGATAAGAAAAATTACCAAGTGCCGAAAAATAGACTCAAACGAACATTTAATACTTTAAATAAGGTCAGGGAATGTCTTGGTGGTTAGGCTAATAGACCTAAAGTGACTTTTTTCTGGTTATATCGGAAAGGTTCAGCGGAATTCCAGGTTACTTTTAGATATCACGGAATTCGGCTGTCGACATCGGATGACCCTCATTTGCATATGACCCAGTCAAATGAAGGTAACAAATTTACTAGCGAAACAGCCAACGTCCTAAATCATGTCACATGAAAGGGCTGATCTTTACAGACCGGCTAGCGAACATACCTCCTGATGACGTAACGATGACGTTAGTTTGTAATTTGAACTAGATGCAAGGTTCTAAAGGTTATTCGCGCCACGTGAATGCCTTATAATCTTCGTAACTGTCTCGGATTAATCTAAATTGATTGAATGGGGTTTTACGCCGCTTTCAACAATCTCTCAGTTATATCGCGGCGGCTGGAGCACCTAACAATTGATTCCTGGTATTTCTCACACCAGTACTACCATTACATCCCTTCCTAGTCTCCAGCTGCTATCCCACAAAGGTCTACGATTATCGACCCATTGGTGAGAGACAAATAGCCGGAAAGGATGAGTTCCGCCGTCGGGGATCGAACCCGGGACCTCTAGATTGGCAGTCCTACGCGCTACCAACTGCGCTATGACGGCGGCCCTCGGATTAATCTAAAAATAGATTAATAGCCTACGTAAGCTATTAAGGAAATACCCTGCTTTTTTTTCTGATAAGCGACCTTATATTTTTGCAAAACTACTTTTCGGCACATTGTTTTCAAATAGTTTATGAGAGGAAATAAAAATAATTAAAATCTGTGACATGAAAAAAAACATCGATACCTACCTTTAACGTTGCTTTAAATGTTCGTTTAATCTACAAAAATGGGTAATAAGGTAACTGGTATCTTACGCTGGGAATCTGAGTTTTTTTGTGGATTTGCATTGCTCCTTTCGAAAATAGAACAAGTGTTTAACCACATTTTTTACCCTTTTAATCATAATTGCTTTTAAACAGCGCCGATTTCATCAGCCAAGTTTTATAGTTATGCATTTATAAACAGAGCAAAAGGCACAATGATATTTTTTTTAAACAATACTTAGGAACACTTTCTGAAGCGGAAGATGACGCCCACTACATGTCTGTTCGCACGTATAAGGCGTCACCCTTGGCTATCGAAGATGCGTCAAGAATGGTAATTATCGCTACATATACCTCCTTTGATTTATAATTTAATTTTTAGTTTCGTCTATCAAAAACGAGCGTTCTGATTGGTCGAAAAAAATTCATAATTCAATGAACAAAATTTTGAGCACGCAGCGATTTTGTTTGCTTCCGCACAAAATAGTCCCATACATAGAGGTATCAAAATTTGTAAAACTTTAATTTGTTTTTTTCGATCGGTGGTATTGAATTATAATAAATGAAGAGAATGTTTTGTTTGCTTTCATGGAGGTATGAACCGAAAAACCTGATCACACACTGTATGAATCCGCTTCGCTTCGCGTATTCATACAATGTGATTAGGTTTTTCGGTTCATACCTCCATGAAAACAATAATTATTCTCTTCATCTCTCAAATGTAATCTTTTTGTAACAATCATATGTTTCGACAGCATGATATGTGGACAACAGGTCTTGTTTGTAGTTACCTCTTTTTTTCTGACCTTCTAGTACAAGTTAACCACAGACTTTCAATAAATGAAGTACATGTACCTAGTGACGTGTTGTTTGTTCCACCATTGTTGATAACACAATCTCTATAGGCTAGAGCCAATTATTGCTGATTGCTCATTATACTAATCAAATCAAACTCATCGACTTCTCGAGTATTCTTTGCTTAATCATCGTGTGCACGCGTTCGACTCTTCGTCGCGTTTCCGACAACCAATGGTGTTGTTCTTTTACGTAAGCGCATGCAGATAACTTGACTACAGGATATAATAATTTAATTGTACCTGCATGTGCCTCTTAAGACTCGTGCAATCTGATTGACTGACACATTGTGTCATGTCTCCACGACCCCCTACGCCTAAAAAAACATAACAAAAGCATTTGAATGCATATATCAGTAAAATTGATCGACAGACTATGTAAGTATATATAGCTTTAGTTCAGTGTGGATAAAGTGTCACTCTTGTACAAACAAAATCTTTTAAAATCAATAGCGACAGTGTTGTTTTAACAAATTAACATCTATAGGTCACTGATGAAGTGTTCTCAGCGTATAAGCTTTAAAACTGCAAGTTTTTAACCTGCATTATAGGAGCGTGGACCCAAGTAGGTCTTCGCTAAGTGACACATTATCAGCGTAGGATTATATCAACGGTGTCTTCTATATAAACTTCTGTCTTGAGAACAACAATTATTTGTAAACAGACCACTGATATACAGGAGACAATCGAAAAGGAGGCAATAGAAAAATCTTTTGGATATGGTAGAAACAGGCCTCTTATTAACGCATTACCAGACGGCAATTTTTTTGACTGGTCCAAATTGAAAGCAGTTGCAGACGACAATTTCAGTTTCATGAAATTTTGGAAATTTTCAACTTTCTGGGTAGAAAACATTTTGAAAATGAAGAAATTGCTTGTAACAAGCAATTTCTTCATTTTTCAAAATGTTTTCTCAATCATTTTTTCTTGAGGCGCGTCCAAAAGCGTCACTGTGTGGGAATGGGTTAAGATACCAATTGGGATCTAAATACATAAAATATTATTATCTCTTTGGACTTAAAGTAGGAATTTTCTCTCTCTTTTGTTGACAAAATTTTATTAATTACAAGTATTTCGAAATAAATGGACAATATTGTTACTCAAAGGTTAATGAGGTCCTGAGGAAATATGCAAGGACACCCATGCCTCTGTTCTTTACACCGAAAAGGTTATTCATACTGTAGTTACGACCTTTAGGTCGCCAACCAACCATTATGCTAAAGGTTACTGGCTGTAAACTGTGCAAATAACGACCGTTTAACATCGAAGTGGAAGTTTCTGTATGAGTCAGTGGGCGGTACCAACGGGATCAGTGGGAGGAGCCAGCGATGGATCAGTAGATTGATCGACAGGTTTTACATGCAAATGGGTAAGTTGAACTGTTCAACAATGTTTAGATAATGGAGCACGATGTTGTGGAAGTATTGCCATGGGAATAACTATAGGATTCCACGGTTAGCCCCAGTCGCTGCGACATGACTTAAACACTATTGAAAGTGGCGTTAAACCCCTTTCACTCAAATCAATCAATGATCCTCATATTTGCTTAGTAAATGCCATTCTAACGAACATAAATATAGGTCAAGGGGATGTAGCTCAGTGGTAGAGCGCTCGCTTCGCATGTGAGAGGTCCCGGATTCAATCCCCGGCATCTCCAACTCAACTGTCTATCCAAAGCCAAGCAGGATAACCTTAAATTTTACATATTATCCAGATTAAGTCTCTGTGTAAAGTCGATATTCTGTCGTTTGGTCATTTACCATTTTTGAACATAGTTTTTTTTTTACTTTAATATGCTACATACCATGCTATTTGAACGTGAGAAAGTGGGATTATTCTATATATTTACAATTTACTAGCCATTGGGTTATTATCCCATTCCATTACAATGACGCTTTTGACGCCCCTCGAGAAAAAGCTTTGTGAAAAATGAAGCAATTTCTTCATTATCACCATTTTTTTTCTCACCAGAAAGTTGAAAATAATAATAAAATAATGTCCCAAGCTTTGAACTGTCGTCTACAACTCCTTTCAATTTGGAACATTCTAAAATTGTGTCGTCTTTGAATCGGGTAAATAGACATCGCCTTCAGGTATATATTAATCATAATCATGCTTGTTTTGTAAATGAAACTTCGAGTATAATGTGCAATTATTCGTTATGGTGTGTAAATTCAAGGGAGATTACGATAGTAATAAAGATAAGAGTTATAATAAATAAACAAAACTAATTTACATTCATGAAACAAAAGACTTATATATTTCGTTCTTTCGTCTTTTCAGGATAATTCAATGGCTAAAATCATCAAACAGCTGAAGTCTTTCGAAATCGATGCAAATAATACATAAGAAGAAGACATATGAATCGATTTCGGCATATGAAAAGGAATAAAACAATTCCCACAACATTCTGCCTTTTACAGATCTCAGGCAATTAACTTAGGAAATAATTGTGGAAAAAGGTGAAATTGGTTGTAAAAGTCAAGTTCTTTATTCCTCAGGATGTGTTCTACCCAACAAGGAAAAGAGTTTTAGAACTCCATAAATAAGGAAAATTTCGTCTGTAAATTCTTTGGGTTTGGACTAGCCTAAAAACTGATTGGTAGCTGTACGGAAAATAATCCGGAAAATTCTACAAGAATGTTTCTTAGACATGTGAATCCAATTTCTGGAGAAATGATCATTTAATTATTTTTAAATACAGCTTTTTCCAACCAAACATTGCCGACTTTGTACGTGATGAATCCCCCCTCACCATTAAAGAACCTTACGTTACGCCATCAACGTTGTCGTGTGTGAAATTAATCTCCGTTATCATGTCGCTTGCCATTAAAGAACCTCACGTTGCCCCATCAGCGTTGTCGTGTGTGAAGTTAATCTTCGTTATCATGTCGCTTGCCATTAAAGAACCTCACGTTACGCCATCATCGTTTTCATGTGTGAAATTAATCTCCGTTATCCGATCGCTTGCCACGCCCACTTTCTGCATTTGCCCCGCCCATTGGCTCCGATAGGAAATTCTTCTTCAATTTTAAAGGGCGATATTTTCCAAATTTTATGACCAGTAGCATGTAACAAAAAAGTAGAATGGTTGGCTGGCGACCTAAACTTCGTAAGTGCAGCTTGAATAAGATGTAGTTACAACGTTTAAGTCGCCACACATACAAAAATGCTTCACATAAATGGCGACCAATGTCGATGTTCAAAGCTAGCTTCCAACCTAAATGAATACTAGCTTCCAACCTAAATGAATATTTCATATTTCGACTGATTATATGATTAATAATCGCGATTAGTTAATTATCGTTAATTTCACTAAAAACGCACATTTCGTTTAAAACTCGCTCCTACCGCTCATTCCATTTCATTCCATTCAACTCAAAATCATTCCAATATCATAAACTCGTTCATCTTCAAGATGTTCTTAACTGTAGAAGATGCTAGGAATAATACGGAGTCTACACCTAGAGTACAACCTTATAACACATCACAATATAGAGGGTATATAACGAGTGGTCGTGAAATACCAATTTCATTATACGACTCATCTATAAAACGAGGTTCTGTCGAGTTTTTATCTGTTTTAGAGGACGAGTTTGATAAATTTGGAATTTAATGAATACGAATTCTATATTCATATTAAAATATGACCTTATTATTTACAATAATTCACTAGAAATTAACAAAATTCATCGATATATGATATTTCGCGAAATATATAAACGACGTTTGTAAAATGACGTAATCGTTGCGCTATGACGCTATGACGTCATGCGCTATGACGTCATTTTAGCAATAACGAAAAAAAGGTACTGTTGGCCTCAATAATTTACATAGTGTATTAAACAAGTGCAATATCACCCGTGTAATATGAAAATATTTTACTTTTTTTCACTCACGGGCTTTAAGTCATATTATAAAACAATTTATTCTTGGATAATTTGTCGGTTTTGGACAACCCTGAAAGCCTCTTGGTCATAATGGTTATAGGTTAGAGTCACACTAGTAGGTTTAGAAAACGGAAAACGCAACAATTGCCACCAACAAAGATATAAAGTTTCTAAAACACCTTCTGATTACCATTCTATCGGTTCATTTTAATAATTAAGGTAGGTAAATCTTTAGTAATTGAGATAAGTTATCTTCTTTGATATATCATTATACTCATCAAGCTAGAGGTCGTATAGCATAAATGCTTTCATTAATAAGATCTCGGGAGGATTTAAAAGATTGGTACCAAGTAATCAAGGTCGGTTCTTCTACAGAATAAGGTTAATAACTATTATGATTTAATTTTTAGTTTCGTCTATCAAAAACGGGCGTTCTAATTGGTCGAATAAAATATTCATAACTTCATGAACAATATTTTGAGCACGCAGCGATTTTGAGAGCTTCCGCACAAACTAGTTACAAACAAAAATGTATCAAAATTTTAAAGTTTTTGCTTTTTTCAATCGATGCTTTTAAATTATAAGATATGAAGAGAATTTTCTTGTTTTCATGTAGGTATGAACCGAAAAACCTAATAACACCTATGTATGAATCCGCTTAGCGTATTCATACAGTGTGATTAGTTTTTTCGGTTAATACCTACACGAAAACAAAAAATATTCTATTCATCTCTTAAACACAAATGACCGACCTAAAAGAAAGACTGAAAAGTGACTATTTTCAAAGGAGGATTGAAAGTAGGGTTCCAAATGAGTCAATCGTGGCAGTAAAACAAAGAACAAACCGACCAATCAAATCATTCATTTAGACCGGAAACGGACTCTATAGACTCCAACATTGGCCGATATTTTTGTGAAATATTTTAGTTTATTTAGCGACATTAACGTCGTAACTGCAGCGTGAATAAGCTGTAGTTACGACGTTTAGGTCACAAACCAACCATTGAAGTTACATTTTGCTAAATACTACTGATCAAAATTGATTTGGAACTTCCTGTTTTGGGTAAGTGGGCGGGGATAGCGGAGTTGGAAAGCGGGGCCAGTGATGCGTCAATAACGTATATGTGTTTATTTTTGTGACTTTGAGACTTCTTTCTATCCTTTCAACGAGAGGTCCACCTTTTCGTGTGCTACAATCTAATATCTGTATATTTTACAGGTCTAAACAAAGAAACGGCTTGTCCAACGATAAACAGACGAAACCTGCGGCGCGGCGCGGCAGATTATAAAGTCTGTGGCCTTCAATATATACACATATACATTCATGAGTCCGTCATCCGAACTACGTGATGCGCTAGTATCGGGTTATTGTTAAGTATTTTGATTTTTTTTCCATCCCATTACCAGTCGCTAACATTTTAGACTGATCCATTTTGAAAGAAATTGCAGACAACATTTTTGGGGTTTATGAAATTTAAGATTCATTTTTATTTCTTGGTAAGAGATATTGTGGAAAATTAAGAAATTGCTTGTTTGGAAGCTATTTCTTTATCCTACGTACACAATGTAGTAATTTCTTATTTGTATTTCTTGCGGGGCATCAAAAAGTGTCATCGTGTGGGAACGGGATAATACACAACTCTTTTTTGAAAAGGACAAACAGGCGGCGTAGAATAGAATAAGTCTGCCCATTTGTTCTGGTTGATATTTACCTCTCTCCAGCCAAAATAGAAAAATCCAAGTACAGCGCGACATATATATAAACTGTTGCGGGTAAGATGGTCAACGTTTGATTATTCAATGCAGCTTTACGCGAAAAATTCATTAGAAGTGGAAATCAACTATATTTTGAAGCTGTTGCCAACTCTCTCAACAGCTGTTTAAAAAGTTATGCAATACAACCTGCCCATAACCAGACGCTCAAAGCAGAGTTAGATAATAATAACTATTCCAGCTGGCAGGAAAAACTTCGAGGTCATGTTTTGCAAGATAATTCGTGCCCTACCTGAGATTAAATTAATTTATCTGTTAGATTTATCGGTATAGCCTTCTTGTTTGAAAACATGATATATTAATCCAAGTGTTTCCAAAAAAAGTGAATCGTTACACTGATATTATGAGAAAGTACTAAAAAGATTGTACAGCGAGCGTAATTTGATAAATGAAAATCTGTACGTCGAAAAATTCAAGTAATTCAAGTAATTTACCGTGTTCTAATATACCACGTTGTTTTGTTTGTTTGAATGGAGTTTAACGCCACTTTCAACGGTATTTCAGTCATATCGCAGAGGCTGGAGCACCTAACCATAGATTCCTGGTATTTCTCTCATCAGTACTATACCACTACATTCTTTCCAATCCCAAAGCTGATCATTCAACTTAGGTTTACGATTATCCATCCAATGGTGATTTTTGGGTCTTTTTTACGAATAAATAAACCAACAAAACATACCTAAAGTAAAAATCGCCATATCGAGAGGCGAGTAAAAGAGGACAAAAAATGACAATCACGGCTGTCAACGAATAAACCAACAATTCAAATCATTTGACTGGGAGTGAATTTTAAACTCCAACATTGGCCGATATTTTTTAGAAGCATTTAAGTTGGTTTTTGCGAATTAAACTGAGTAAGATATAGTTACAACGTTTCGGTCGCCAAGCAAGCATCATCAATTTTGCAAAATAACGCCATGCACTTGATATCGTAGTTGGAATTCCTGTCCTTGGGTGTAGCCAGCGGAGTCAGTGGGCGGGGCCAGCGATCCGTCTTTTCCAATTAACATCAACAAGAGATCAATACCTTTTATTTAGCTATACTTTCCTATATCAGTTGTAAGAGATAGGATAAAATGTAAAGAAAAGATCAGCTAGATACGATATTTCGGGAAAAGGTATATTGTAACATAGAATGATCATAAAAGATCAATAACACGACCATAAAACGAAAGTTAGGACCCTGGTCAATCTGCAAAGTCTGCGCAGTGTAACCAGGATCGATCGTTTTCATACTTCAGAGGAGGTACAATAGACTTATCAGATTTATTGTGTCGAAATAGGTCAAGGTATATAGCCACTAACACGTTTAAACCAACTACCAGACGACACAATTTTGGACTCGTCATAATTCAAAGACGTTCCAGACGACAATTCTAAGTTGCTGAACTCTTTAAAATCTTTGTCTTTTTTCGGCAGAAAATATTGTGAATAATGAAGAAATTGCTTGTAACAAGCAATTTCTTCATTTTCAACAATATTTTCCAAGGCTTTCATCTTGACAGGCGTTTAAAAGCGTCACTGTGTGGGAATGGGTTAAACCAACCACCAGATGACACAATAAATAGGAAGAAAGTGCAGCTCAAAATTAGAAATGTTTCTAAGGGTAGAAACATTGTGAGAAAAGGGGACATAGCATGTTTAAAAATAGTTTCTCTTTTTTTCTCATAATGTTTTCCTGGATAATGTTTCTTCAACGCGTAAAAAGTTGTATTGTATCGGAATTTGTTAAATACAGAATAATGCTTAAGCTTATGTTTGCCGAAATATACATAGAGACATTAAAACCCTATCCTGCACAATTATTTGTTTTTATGTTGTTGTGATATTTTACTCGAAAAAACATCGTGGGAGTGGAGGAACTTTCTTTGTTTAAGTAATTTCTTCTTTCCCTGATTAGGTTGTTTACTTTCAAAATCCAACCACTTTCAATTATTGTCTGCAACTTCTCTCAAATTGGATAAGAATACAATTACATAAAAAAATACAAAAAAAAAAATCAAAAACAAGAAAGGATTAATAAAAATAAGAACAGTAATTCAACCCAGTTTTCTTATGACTCGGCTAAATGTATATTTTATCTCAAGTGTATAATTATCCTTTGTAAGAAAACTTTTTGGGGTTGGAAATTTCGTCTTTGGGTCCTTTTACATCAAAAGTCAAGATGTTTACTTTAAAAATGAATTGCTTAAGATTTGTCGTGGGAGCGAAACAACCAGAAAATAAGCGTTGTAAAGAGAAACAAAGTCTCGGTATATAATTTAAACTTTTCTTTACTAAAGCTGCTTGGTTTTATTTTCGTGTATGGACCATCTTTCTGTCGATCCTTTCAAACATTATTTCTAGTGCTTCACTTAAGAGATGAAGAGAATATTTTTTGTTTTCATCGAGGTATGAACCAAAAAACCTAATCACACTGTATGAATACGCGAAGCGGATTCATACAGTGTGATTAAGTTTTTCGGTTCATATCTCCATGAAAACAAAAAATATTCTCTTCATCTCTTATAACTTAATAGCATCGAGCGAAAAAAAACAACAAAAGCTTTACAAATTTTCATACCTTTTTGTGTGGGACTATTTTGTGCGGAAGCATACAATATCGATGCGTGCTCAAAATTTTGTTCATAGAGTTATGAACATTTTTTTTCGACCTATCAGAACGCCCCATTATGATAGACGAAACTGAAAATTAAATTATTTGATAATAAAACAGGTATATCCAATAAAAGCTGTCTCAGCGTTCTTAAACGTATTTTTTTCTATTGGGTCCGATTTTGTCTGCGTACAAAGAACATATCTTAAGAGGAAATTGGGTAGGTATAAAATAAGATAAATTATTACGACCGCTGTAAGCATTAAGCTTTTCATACCTTATTCTATCCATTCGTTTTTTATAAGATTTTCAAAGCATCTTTTAAACGTGCAAAGCATATTTCGACAATATCCCCTTTTCAGATATCCAACCTTTTAAGGGCATGTTTAGAAAAAATGAAAAATATATTCATTTGTCAAAAATCTTGTAAGAAAGCGGCTTGTAACGATTTGTAAAACCTGAAATAACAAGACCGAATAGTGTCGCCCGTTCATAACCCTCTTCGATCCTTCGTTAAATATTTTCATTAGTGCAAACGAACAGTACATCATGAATAATTCCGCTCGGTTAATTGATATTTCTGGTTTTCTTGATACCGGTAGAAGGGTCTTTGATTTCCAATACACAAAACAATTGACCGGTCGCTTTTGTCAACCGAAGAATCAATCGACCAATCAAATAGTTTATCTACACAGGGCATTGGTCGACATTTATATGAAGCATTTTGTTGGTTTGGCGTTTTAACCCTTCCCTGCTTTGCAACATTATAGACCTATCCAAATTCAGAGGTTTTGCAGACCAAAATTTAAATAGGATTTAATTTGCAAAATAATCATTCAGAAGGGTAGAAAATATTGTGGAAAAAGAAGAAATTGCTTGTAACAAGTAATTTCTTCTTTTTCCTCAATGTTTTCTCAATTATAAAATCACAGGGACGTCAAAATCAGGAATTAAACAGGATAGGATTAAACGTCATAACTATAGCTTATTCAAGCTGCAGTTATGACGTTTAGGTCGCCAACCAACCATTTCGTTTTTTGTTACATGGTTCTGGCTAAAAGTGGACGCGAGCGGAGTCAGTTGCCATAGCTAGCGATCCATTTATTAACCCATTCTCAGACGACAAAATTTTAGACTGGTCCAAATTGAAAGGAGTTGCAGATGACATATAAGAGTTTATGAAATATCAGATTTTTCAACTTTTTCGGTAGAAAACATTGTGGTAAATGAAGAAATTGCTTGTTGCAAGCAATCTCTTCATTTACCACAATGTTTTCCCAAATAGTTTTTATCTTGGGGGCGTCAAAAAGCGTCATTATTTGTGTGAAATGGTGAATCGGATGATAATGGAATTAAATCAACAACCTCTTACATGCTCTGTGACAAGGCGGACTAACAGTCGGTCTGATTAGAGCCTGCACTATGCGCTCGGTAGACAACAACGGACTCAAACTTCCTTTAGACAAAAATTGCAAATACTCTTCATGTACTGTGAAACGGTCTAGACTACTAAATGTGTGCACTTCACACACATATGAAAAAGTTGAAAATATCATGCACGTGTTCATTTTGTTTGAATTGGGTTTTACGCCGCTTTTAACAATCTTTCAGTCATATCGCGGCGGCTGGAGCACCTAACAATGGATTCCTGGTATTTCTCACACCAGTACTACCATTACATCCTTTCCTAGCCTCCAGCTGCTATCCCACATAGGTCTACGATTATCGACCCATTGCTGGGAGACAAGTAGTCGGAAAGGAAGAGTGCCGCCGTCGGGAATCGAACCCGGGACCTCTAGATTGACAGTCCGACGCGCTACCAACTGCGCTTTGACGGCGGCCGCACGTGTTCAATTGCCGACTGAGGTTATTTCATTAAATTGTTGTGATTATCGTTTTCTGAAGATGTTGTTAGAGATGGTTATTTTTGTTTTCATTTAGGTAAGAAACTATAAGCCCAATCCAACTGTACGAAATAGAGAAATAAGGTTTAAAATTTCATACCACAATGAAGTTGAGGAATTTTGTCTCGTTTTTTTTTCTAATCTACATATTCCATGTGTCATTAAATATATCAAATAAGGAAAGATTCTCTAGTTTCGGCCATTTTCTTTTACAGAACCCCCTTATATGCATTCCCACAAAAAGCTTCTGCACTCATTTTTCAAATGACTTCTACCGACTTCTGTCAAGTTACAGCGAGTGAGCGTTTCCGTCACAGAATAATGAGTGCGGGACATCATAAGGGAAGAAAATTGGTATCGTACAGAAACGCCGCCCGACATAATGCAGTTATTGGGGATAGATAATTGACGATTCATTGGCCTCGCCACTGACTCCCGCAATACAGTTATACTGAGATACCACACGGCGTTAGTTTGAAAAATATACAGTCGTTGATGGACAACCCAAATACTACAGCTTAAATAAGTTGTAACTTCGATTGTTAACCCATTATCAGACAGCAAGATTTTACACTGGTCAAAATTGAATGGAGTTACTGACGACAATTTTAAACTTTTTCAACTATTTTGGTGGAAAACATGGTGTAAAATGAATAAATTGTTCCAAGCATTTTCTGCATTTTACAAAGTTTTCCCAATTGCTACTTGGTGGCGTCAAAAAGTGTTCCCTACTCTTGTTCAGTCTATACATACACTAAAACAAGTTTTTCTATTTATATGAATAAATATGTTTATTTTTTCTGGAAAATCGTTTATCTATACAAGGTTTCATCAAAATATATCTAATCCGGCGAATCAATCATCGCCTGGTCAGTAAAGTGGAGAAAACACGTTATTATCAAAATTCCACGTGTGTCAAGTTCAATGATCAAAGATCAAATAAAACACAACAAGAATAACAATGTTAAAGTTTTCGTAGAATTCTTGTCTTACACAAACAAGTTTTGTGGGTTTTTTTGTTTGTTTGTTTTTGTTTGTTTGTTTGTTTGTTTTTGCTTATTCTAACTATTCTTGATACTACACAATCCGGCATTTTTCGCAATGATAAAAAATGAGAAAGACATCATGGCAAAAGGACAAATTAATTGTTACAAGAAAATTCGATCTTTGAATGTTGTCAATATACTGAACGAATACTATGTGCTTGTACTCGTGAACTGACGGATCGCAGGCAACGCCCATTGCATACACTGGCCACCATCACAGACGGTGTTGTGTAAATGTTGTAGCCTGTTACATGGAACAAAAATGGCATATGGTTGGTTGGCGATCTAAACGTCGTAACTATAGCTTGAATTAGCTGTAGTTACGACGTTTAACTCGCCAAACAAAAAAGAAAAATGCTTCACATTATTGTCGGCAATGACGGAGTTCTAAATGAATGGTTTTATTGATCGATTGATTCCTTGATTAACAGCTGTGTTTGGCCATTTGACCTTTTGCCGGAATGCTTTCGGCTTTATTCCTTCCGAAATTTTTTTGTAATGAATTGATAAATATTTCTCTGAATCACAAAAATACGAAGGCTATGTTTCGGGTGTGAATAATCAACTCTGTCATTAATTTCATATATAGATTAGGAAATAAATCATATTTTTAACGCCAGAGAGATCATATTTTGTTGTAAAAGAGTAATTATTTGTTTTTCGTGTAATATCGATTTATCTTTTATTCCGTGAACAACTAAATTAAAAGAATATTTTCGCTCGTGGCTGCGCCTTTCGTGAAAATATAGCTTTTGTATTCACATGTGTTCACTCAATGAAAGATAAATCGATCTCCCACTGTGAAAGAATATGTATCCTCCATATATACGATCCTTATCCGAAAACTTGCTGGAGTTCAGCCCAAACCCAAATAATCCACTTTTAGGACCGAAAGCTTTGGGAACCATTGTATCAAGCAATTTCTTCATTTTTTTAGTGTTTTTTTTACCCAAAAAGACAAAAATCTCAAATTTTGAAATAAGAAATTGTTGTCTGAACTTCTTTGACCAGTGTAAAATATCGTTTTGCCATGGGTTAATGTTTTTTTATATATATTTATTTGTATCAGCAGCCTTTGCAGTCAGAGAATTTTTTGCAAGAAAGTAATTAATTTTGAAGAAAACAATACTTTCAGGTTAAATCAGACTTTGTTCGTATTTGACCTAAAAACAATAAGGAGTAGTCGAGGATTACTGTTTCATAATTGATTTTATAGGTTAGATTGATTGATTGAATGGGGTTTCTAAGCCACTTTTAACAGTATTTTAGACATATCGAGGCGGCTGGAGCACCTAACAACGGATACCAGTACTGCAACTACATCGTTTCCTAGCCTCCAGCTGCTATCTTACTTAGGTTTACGATTATCCACCCATCGGTGAAAGACTAATGTCGGAAAAGATATGTACCGCCGTCGAGGATCGAACCCGTGACATCCCATGATTGAAGATTGGGAGTCTGACGCGCTACCGACTGCGCTATGACGGCGGCTCTGTATAGGTTAGTATTAGATTACGTGAAGAACGCTAGCGTACGTTATCTAAACGTTTTCTTCATGACATTTATTCTTCATGTGACGCCAGAAAATGACGTCACGTGAAGTATAAATATGTCACCTTTATCTTTTGTTGATACAACTTATTCTTATATGAAAAATTATATAATATGATACAAATTATCGTACTGGATTCCCGCCGCTTTGGAAAATTCAATATTCCACTCGGCTATTAGTCTGGTGAAATATCCAAAATTTTAGTTTGGCTCGAATCCATTACATTTTGTGTGTGTGTGTGTGTGTGTGTGTCTACTATACCACTATGTTATTCACATTCCTGATAATTCAACGAAGATATTAAAGAAAATGAGAGAAGACTTACCTAAGTCTGTTCCTAGAATGAGGAGATAAACGATGATCAATATCTGTGATATGCAGGCTATAGGAAGGTTGTCTGTCAATTGTCGAGCCTCATGAACCGCACTTATAATCCTCATTCTGGTCTACACTGTATTGCGAGCTTGGGACATCGCTACACATTGAAGTGATCATTTCTCAATCACTGATGATCGATTTTACCAAAACACTATTTTATCATTTTAACAATCCAGCATATTCACCAACGTATACACACACGCAAATCCTATGGTTCTATATATTTTCAAATAATGAATGATTTCGGGTTTAAGGATTCTAAACCAACTTTTACCTGTCAACTTTTATTGCACACGTTGAAAAAATAACTATTCGAAATTCGACAAATTAATCCATAAATCTAAGATTTTAAGATTCACAGTTTTCATAACACACTCGAGAAGTTCACAATAAAATTGTTCACAATTATTTATACACTATCTTCACCATTCAAATATTTCCCAATTATTTCTATACGCTCGTCAATTATATTGAAATTTACATTATTTACATCTTTTCATTCTTTCAGCACTTCAACTCCTCTACATTCCACCCTGTTTTATATCCCCTTGATTTTCAATAAATTTAATTACTTTTTCACACTACGTTTGTTAACATTCCGAGTTAATTTAACTTCTTCCCTTTCACCAATGGCTTTTGAGGTTTGCACTCTGAGAGCTAGTCGATATTGTAGGTACAATTTTCTTGGATTTCCTGAAATATATAAATACAAATGTACAGTTAAAAAAAAGAAACCATATAAACCATAGATAAAACAAAAAAATGTGGTGTCCCGATCAAGAGGTCCTGAGTTCGATTCCCGGAAGCGGCTATCGATCTTGGTTCTGACATTGGCCCACACTTTCGGCGCGAGTACTTGTGCATTTCCCAGGAAGCAGAATCGAGAGGGATTAATCTAAGTTGGAAGAACTTGTTTCCCAATCGATGTAAAATAAATAGGTTTAAACCAAATAAGACAACAGGTCGGATCAAGCAAATACCATTCATGTTTTGTACTTCATTACACTATGCGTACATAATGGCAGAATATACCATTGGCCAATAGCGACTGTAAATCAGAGAATCAACCGGCTTATCAAATATTTTATTCAACTCCGACCTGAGCTTCTAACTCCAACATTGGTCGCCATTTTTTAACCCTTATTGTTGGTTTGGCGACTTAAAGGTCGTAACTACAGCTTATTCAAGCTGTAGTTACGACGTTTAGGTCACAAACCAACTATTTTACTTTTTTGTGAAATGCTACCAGCAATCAATTTTGCAAAAAAAACGCCGTTAAAATTCGAAGCGGAATCTGACCAGGGTAGACACTTTACCTTACATCGAGTACGCGTATCCATACTTGATACTCTGATCGTATTTCGATCTATTTTAGCTAGCAATGCCTCAGATTTGATAGCTAAAGTTAACAAACAAAATTTTGAGGTCGTCGCAAAGTTCAACGAGTGCAAACTGCCATTGGAGGCCTGACCACTAAATCTGTTAAATGTCTACGCCATAAAAAGCAGTACTTATGTATTTGAGGAATATTGTAAACTCTGTATGCAAGTTCATCTCCTAGGTATATAGCTCACTGGAGAACAGGGTGTATAAAATTATGACTCTGATCAAGTTGCAGAAGACGTTTTCAATTGTTAAAAACTCTAAAATATTTATCTCTTTAGGTGGAAAACAATATGGAAAATGAAGTAATTGCTTGAAACAAGCAATTTCTTCATTTTCCACATTGTTTTCCACAACTATTTTCTCGAGAGGCGTAAAAAGGAGGGATTGTGTGGGAACGGGTTAACTCAATGGTTACTTTAACCTCGTTACAAAAACTTCTAAATGAATGGCGGATGGTTTGCGACCTAAACATCGTAACCTCAGCTTGAATGTTTTGTCAGGTTTTCAGATATTGACATTTGTGTGTGTGTGTGTGTGTGTGAATCAGATAGTCTATTCTGTCGTATCTAGGTTCATTTATTCAAGCTGTAGTTTCGATATTTTTACACGCCCAACAACGATTTAAAATTGCGCTATTACGAAAGAATCAAAGTATAGCCTGGTCTTGATATACTTGTATGATTTCTCATTCACAATCTATTCTTTCGTGGATTTTATTTTCAGAAATGCACACAATATTTTCTTTCCTAGTTTTCATTGAAGTATGAACCAAAGAAAATTAAGGTTTTAGGTTCACGCCTCAATGAAACTAAAGGCACTCTCTTCATTTCTATTTAAGAGATGAAGAGAATATTTTTTGTTTTCATGGAGGTATGAACCGAAAAACCTAATCACACTGTATGAATACGCGAAGCGGATTCATACATTGTGTGATTAGGTTTTTCGGTTCATACCTCCATGAAAACAAAAAATATTATCTTCAATTCTTATAATTTAATAGCATCGAGCGAAAAATGCAACAACTTAACAAATTTTGATACCTTTTTGAAGTGAACTATTTTGTGCGGAAGCATTCAAAATGGCTGCGTACTCAAAATTTTGTTCATGGAGGTATGAATTAAATTTTTCGACCAATCAGATCGCTCGTTTTTGATAGACGAAACTAACAATTAAATTATATTTTAATACCATCAAGTAAAACAAAGCAAAATGTCTAAGTTTGAAGTTAACCTTTAGGGCTCTACTTTGTACGCATGCATGCAAAATTGGTGAGTGCTCAAATCTTTGTTCATTGAAGTATGACAAAATAATCTTGATTGTCGAAACTAAAATTGACTCTTTTGAATTTTCAGTAAACAACATGCTAGACCAAGAGAGATTTAACCCATTCCAACTCAATCCCTCCTTTTTACGCCCCTCAGCGAAAAAGCTTTGGAAAACATTGTGGTAAATAAAGAAATTGCTTGTATCAAGCAATTTCTTCATTATCCACAATGTTTTCTATCCAAAAAGACAAAAAAATCAAAATTCCATCAACTTGAAATTGTCGTCTGAAGCTTCTTTCAATTTGGACCGGTCTAAGATTTTGCTGTGTTGGAATGGGTAAATCGAATAAACCATAAACGGGGATCTGAAACAATGCTCTGTCCGATATTTCAACATCCAAGTCATATTTTTCCTTAGCATTTATTGCCCAAATTTCATATTGTGGGAGTTTAATGTTTCTATTTAATTTTTTATGCAATTTCAAATACATTACTGTGGAGTTGTGGAGATAAAACAAGACCTTGTTAGAATTCCTGTTCGATTAAACACGACATTTATGTTCGTTCATTGAAAGCTCCTAATATCCCAGATGGAGAACATTATTTGTTCAACATGCAATGTCTTGATAGCTAAACACATTTCATCAACATATGCGTGCTTTTAAAACCTATGGTGCGTTTCAAAGATTCTATTTCGAATCCCCTTCCACCGTTGATCTTGTTCAGATCCTTTTCACTTGGCAGACTGCCAAGAATTTGGGCATAATTATCTTTACCATTTTTCGTCTCGAATATAACGCCCCTTTCAAGAATTTTAATGTTGCACCGGAACGAAGTTAATTTATTCGTTTACTTCCAAGTATGGTGGCATAGAACTGCCACCACTTACCAGCTAAATTAACACGAACAGAATGGTGAATATCACGTTATATTTCACGAAGGCATCAAAATTGTCAAGATACCACATAATTAAGCTAACACGAATTTTGTTGAGTTAATTGCCACGGAACTGCTATCGACTCGCGTTATAGAACAAGTTAAGATGTCGAAAAGTTTTATTAACTTAGAATAGCGTATCTTAACAGACAGTGTTACAATATTATAATAAAAGTAAAAATAAAAAAAAAACGAAAATTTTGCTTGAAAAAGTACAAATAACGCGTTATTCGCCATTATTTTTCGTGATAATTATCTGTTAAGTGTTTGCAGTTTCCTGCCACAATGTCCAAGAAATCTTCGGTACTAGTGCGAAGTCTCGTCTTAAACATATTCACGTGACCGTGACGAGAGATCTTCGATTCCTCAGCTACTGCGTCATGCAGGATCCATCCTAGCCTATCTACCGGGCTTTGGGTTTGAAAGTAACTAAGGTTAGCCAATCATTTCATTTCAAATACATTTCATTCCTCGAAAGCATCTCCCTTACGCCCTTACAAACTGATCAGCAAAACAGAGAGATAACATCTAGCATAAAGAAACTTTTCAACTAAATTCGTACACATTTGTAACTTATTAATATCATTGATATTGGAGGCGAATCTAGATCCATTCGTATACCGTAAGCATCTCACTGTATTATCTAATTGCGTGCGACCCTTCATCTCAATAAACTGGTAACCCGCTGTCTATGAGAGACATCTAAGGGCAGTAATCTAGTCAGTGACCTCTGAATTCATCCAAGTAATATATATTTAAACAAGACACACGATCTAAGACAGGTCTACCAGATTTTCTTTTCCTTTAACCATTGTCAAATATTCCTGTTCCCAGGAATATTCCTGTTTTGGCAGGAGGTATAGACAAAGATCAGCCTGCACATATGTGCAGTCTGATCTTTGTCTACCTCCTGATTTTCCAGTTCGGACTAGAATTGAGTATTTAATAAATTTGCAAAGAAATATTGGCCCATATCTAATTTTCAAGTGCTTTCAGTCCTTTGATTTTAATGGGTTTCTAAAGAGATCTTTTATTCAGCATGACAAGGGTTAATAAAAACGTACTTAAATAGAATGACTAATCAAAAATCTGAAAAGCTTAAAAAAGTGATGGGTCTCACCGGTCAGAATGCGCGAAATGCGCCGTCTGAACATGGTCTATACCCAACGTTCTTCCCAGGAGGTCCTTTTTCGATTGGATGATCATATATTCTATACGTTTTTGTTATTCATTCATTTGATCCGTGGATCTTATCAACGCGTAATAAATAACTAGTCCACAAAATTGCAGACTGTTCCGAATTGATAGAGGTTGCAGAATACAATTTATTGTTTGTGAAATTCCAAAAATCTCTTTTTTTAGGATAAAAAACATTGAAATTTCTTCATTGTCATCAATGTTTTCCAAAGCTTCTCTTCTTTGGGGAGTCCAAAAACGTCAGTGTGGGAAGTGAAAAATGATGTACAACTTCACCCCCCCCCAAAAAAAAAATAAAAATAAAAACAAACAAACAAACAAAAACAAACAAACAAACAAAAAAAGTCTCAATGAACGAGAAATTTAGTTTGACCAATCATATTCCGCGATCTAAAAATCAAAGACAAAAAATCTAATTAAGACTGTAATGCGGATCCTCAATACAATTTGAACGATTTTATATCTTTATTACATGTAGGTGCGTACTGGGATTGCAAGTGAATCTTTAGATTTGATAAAACACGTGTTCTGAAATAATCTCTATAACCACCGTGAAATAAATCATCCGAGTTCCTTAATGTTTATTGAACTATTTTAATTTTTTGTGTGGGTTGGAATCAGTTTGGTATGGTATTTATTTAATGATAATGTTCATTTGTTTTCAAAAATGAATTCGATTCTGTTAAAAAAAAAAAAAACAAATACACTGTTTTGCATTATTTTGAATGTCTGAGAAACTAATTTCCTTATCACAAGTCGATTATATTTCTCGATGGCCGAGTGGTATAGGTGATTGACTTATGATCTGTAGGCCACCAAGGTGATTTCATAGGCAAGACACTTAATAGCCTGGGTAGCAGTGGGTTTAATCCATTGCTTCTCTTTCAGGGACTTGAAATCATCTGGGTTGTAAGTGTTCGAGAGCGACTCTATAAGCTTACAATCATCAGATCATATTCCAAACTAAATGAACGCGAACCAACAATTCTGTTTTTTCGTTACATGTTACTGGCCATAAATTTTACAACAACAACAACAACAAAAAGAAATACCGTGAAATATCGCAGCGGAACTTCCAGTTGGATTCGATGGGCGGGGCCTAGGGTGTAAGTAGGCCGGACCGGCGATTGGTCAATTCCGAAAGCGGCTACGTTTTGCAAGGTCGCGACAATTCATCTCGTGAGTTTGAGAACGCTATGAAAGTAGAGAGAACAACTTTTTACATAAATTAAAAAAAAAAAACAAAAAAAAAAAAAACAAACAAGTTTTGAAAATTTCTTTGAAAAGATACTATTCTGTCATCCTCATAAATTGCTAATATAGACGCGGTTCTTTCGGTGCTGCCAAACTTATCGACATCCATTCGAGTCAGACATGATTGAACAATCGTGGCATTCAATCAAGGAATTTATCGACCAATCAAATCATTCATTCCGCCCGGAATTGAGATCTAAAACTCCAACATTGGCCGCCATTTGTGTGAAACATTTTTGTTGGTTTTGCGATTTAACCCTTTCCCGTTCTTATAAATTTTAGACCGGTCGAAATTTAAAGAGGTTGTAGACAACAATGAAAACTGAATGCAATTTAAAATCAAACTATCCTGATTGGTAGAAAATATTGTGGGAAAGGGAGAAATTGCTTTTCACAAGCAATTTCTTCTTTTTTTCACAATATTTTCTCAAGTATTAAATGACTGTGACGTTAAATCCCGGGTTTGAACAGGAAAGGGTTAAAACGCCGTAACAACAGCTTATTCGAGCTGTAGTTATGACGTTTAGGTCGCCGACAACCGATTCTACCTTTTGTTATATTCTACCGACCATAGTTTTTTTTTTCAAAATAACGCCGTTTAAAATCGAAGCAGAACTTCCTGTCTGCGAAATAAATGGGCGGGGGCCAAGGGTGTAAGTGTGCGGGTCAGCATTTGGTCAATTCGCCATTGAAAATACTCGACAATGGCGTTTGTGATCTTTAATGTACTTTATCTTCATTATGGCTCTCACAATGCTGAACCCATTCCCACTTGACAATATTTTAGACTGGTCCAAATTGAAAGAAGATGCAGACGACAATTTCAAGTTGATGGAATTTTGAACTTTTTCGTCGTTTTGGATAGAAAACATTGTGGATAATGAAGAAATTTCTTGATACAAGCAATTTCTTCATTTTCCACGATGTTTTCAAAAGGTATTTTCTTGAGGGGCGTATAAAGGAGGGATTGATTGGGAATGGGTTAAGACCTAAATAACAACCAAGTTATCGACATCAAATATAATCTACAAATGGCATATCTACTTTTGTAAATGCTAGCAATGCTAAATACGTGAATCATGCCTGCAATTTCCTCGGTTATTTTCCTGTTGTTTTTTCCCCTAGATATGGAGAACAAACACGGCGAACACTTATTTGAAAATACACAATTAAAATTGCCTTATATCTGTGGAAATCTCACCAAAATTCTGTAGCAGGCATTACATCATTCCCATGGCAGCAATGACATAATGTTATAGTATTGGATTTCCATATACTATTTGCCAAATGTTGCCATCAAAGGAAAATATCATCTTCCGAAATTCAATAATTTCCCAATTTAAATGCTATAACAGTGCGGATAATCGAAAAGTAAAATACGTTTGTTGAACAAAATTCCCTCGTTACATTTTAAACATTGAATACATCACAGTTGATAAACACAAAATGCCTATTTCGTGATTAGTGGCTTTTTTACTACATTAACCGATATCTACTTGATAAAAGTATTTTACATTGATCTTAACTCTTGTCATGCTGATCCCGGAATATGCCTACTTCGATTATGGGTTTGGCAGGTGTATAGACTAAGATCGGCCTGCACAGACGTGCAGTCTGATCTTAGCTTACACTACCTGCCAATTGTTGTTATTTTGAGAAAAATCTTTGAGAGCAAGATTGATCTAATTATGTCAAAGTTTTTAAATATTGCGAAAAGAAGGAAAATATTCAGCAATGCAAGAGTTAAAACGGCTCTTTACAGATTATATTTGGCTTTTAGTTTCCAACTTTCTAACATCAATGCTTTTAGACATTTGAAAAAAAGGGAATTAAACTTTTTTTTAATGAAATTGACTACTCATGACCACGAGAAAAGAAACAAAAATATTTGGCGTTACGTAAAGCTTGATTACTCAATGAAGTTCATTACAACACAAATAGAATCGACTGTCATCGGTAAGAACGATGTCTGTCGACTTAACCCATTCCAACTCAAGCCCTCCTTTTTACGCCCCCGAATTAAAGAGCTTTGGAAAACATTGTGGAAAATGAAGAAATTGCTTGTATCAAGCAATTTCTTCATTATTAACAATGTTTTCTACCAAAAAGACAACAAAAATTAAAATTCCACCAACTTGAAATTGTCGTCTGCAACATCTTTCAATTCGGACCGGTCTAAAGTTTTGTTGTGTGGGAATGGGTTAACCGAACATTACATTATTTCTCGTTACATGACGTGTCAAGTACGTAATTTACTTCCGCTAGCATTTCAGTGGTTATCGACTAACGACCTCACCCAGGAAATTCCGATGTTTCAAATTACACTAAATTAAAATGCAATTTATAGCAAAGTTAGTAAATTTCACATGAGGAAATAACATTCATCGTGAAAATGGCATTAATAACTATTGAAAAAGCAGATAATTTTCCTAGATCAAATGTTCATGAAAGTCTGCTAAAGAGACTCTTTAATTCCTACGTTATTTCTCAGCTAACTCGAGTTCTATGAAACGGATACTTCAGCGCTTATTAAAGTTTATTGTACAACTGTCCTTAATTTACTGAGCATCTAATTCCTAAGAAGGCTACAATATTGACCTTCGCTCTTCACTCCTTATTTATCATCAATTGATTTAGATTTAATAGTGTTACCTTTAAGTAAATTCCAACCTTCAGTTAACTTTATTTATAAATTATTTTAACACATCGGTATTCTTTGTAAGAATGCGTCATGCTAATATTTTAGAAAAGCTCAAATTATGACGAATTATAGTCAAATTTTCGATAAATCGTAGTCGTATTTCGACCGTGATGTTTATACACATCGACTTTGAGATGTATATAGCAGAGATTGCAATTGACCAATCGCTGGCCCTGCCAACTAACTTCATTGGTCATGCCCACTGACTCCGACAGGAAGTCCAGCTTCGATTTTAAACGGAACTATTTTCTAAATATATGACCAGTAGCATGCAGAAAAAATAGAATAAATGGTTGGTGACTGAAACGTCGTAACTACAGCTTCAATAAGCTGTAGTTACTACGTTTAAATCATAGCGCCAGCATAAGGGTTAACAAAAATGGCGGCCAATGTCCGAGTTCAACACTAATTTCTGGTCTGAATGAATGATTTCATAGGTCGACTGGTAATTTGATTGGCACACGCGATTGGTCACTTGTATTACTCATATTTTACATTGTCATACAGATTTTCCCCTAACTATAGGTGAGTTTTATTTAAGAGATGAAGAGATTTTGTTTTGTTTTCATGGAGGTATGAACCGAAAAAAACTAATCACACTGTATGAATACGCGAAGCGGATTCATACATTGTGTGATTAGGTTTTTCGGTTCATACCTTCATGAAAACAAAAAATATTCTCTTCATTTCTTATAATTTAATAGCATCGAGCAAAAAAAAGCAAAACCCCTACATCTTTTGATACCTTTTTGTATTGGACTATTTTGTGCGGAACATACAAAATCACTGCGTTCTCAAAATTTTGTTCATGGAGGTATGAATTAAATTTTTCGACCTATCAGAACGCTCGTTTTTGATAGACGAAACTAACAATTAAATTATGTTAGTATAAACGAACATATTGTCAAGGGACAATATATGTCAAACCTACTAGCATTTGGCCTTGACCTTGGACCTGTATTGCAGATATGCTTCAAAGGTAACTTAACCCCGTGCCTGAGAAAATTTAGCAGTCTTATAGTCTAAAAAAAAAACAATAATAAAGGGATATTGTTCGGACAAATTTTGACTTCAATCGTGACCAAAAACATTAGCATTCCTGGTCGTATGTTTAAAATGCCACATGTATCCTCGATAGAGAATTATTTTTCAAGTTTAAACCGTCTTGTATTCAAATTCGGACGCACTTTCTAGCTATCGCATGCGTATCAATCTGTCTTGTGTCTTGGTAAAATAGGAGGTATCTGTTGTTTCTGCATTTCTTCTTTTTGCTGGTGTGTTCTATCTGTGGAAGGTAATTCTTCACTCGAAGGGACACCTCAACTTTGCTTCTCATGTAATTAATGTTGTACAATTGAAACAAACTATAGGAGGAGTTAAGGACACAAAACCTATTGTATCAACAGACGGATCGACGGACAGACAGAGGACAGACGGGTGGACAGACAGGCCTTTCTAGTATATAGCCGTTTTTCGGATACTAGATCAAACTCTGTACCAAAGCATAGTTATCTGAAACGAATAATATTCTTAAGTGGTGAAGATTTATATTTGTAAGCTTTGAGCATTATCGACTATTTGTGAGCTTAATCCTAGCACCTTTCAGAAAAAGACGAAGTCTTTTAAATCTAGTAATCCTTCGTAACAAATGGGTCATAGACAGTAAGATTGATTTAAAAGTTAGCTCTTAACCAGCTGCAATTTTATTGCAATGTAAAAAAACACTGCACAAAAGCGATGTCTAATATTTCATAGCCTAGGTGGGGGGAGTTGTTTGCAAGAAAGTGACATCTTAACGCCTTTCGGGTATACATTGAAAAAAAGACACGATTGTCATCTAGTTAATACTGCTTGGCAACCATATTATGTTTTTAGCTAGCAATTGGTCAGCTTTGATAGCTTAAGTTAACTGACAAAATTTTGAGGTCGTATCAAAGCTCAACGAGCGCAAATAGCCACTGGAGGTTTTACCACTAAATCCATTGAATGCCTACGCCATAAAAAAGTTTTTCTTATGTATTTCAGAAATATTGCAAACTCTGCATGCAAGTTCATTTCCCAGGTTTTTTTCAGCTCACTTGAGCACATCGTGTTCAAATGACTTTAATCGGAGTCTTCAAAGAAGTTGCAGACGACAATTTCAAATTGTTGAAAATTCTAAAATAATTCGATAGAAAACAATGTGGAAAATGAAGAAATTGGTTCATTTTCCACAATGTTTTCCACAACTATTTTCTTGAAGGGCGTCAAAAGGATGGAATATGTTGGTATGGGCTAACCGCTTGGTAACTTAAACCACGTTTCTTCACAATGATAACGTTTCTTCACCATGATAACGTTTGATAAAGAAGATAACTGAACAAAACAATGCTTTTCTAGCTTACAGTACTTTTCAGTTCTTTGATTTATTATTATTATTATTGTTAAATGTGTCTCAACCTGGAAATATTTTGATAAGACAGATTTTTCACTGGAAATTCGATCACGTGACATATCCCATTTTCCCACGTTTCTCGAATCCAATACTAAATTATGACACAATATTCTTTATGAATTTGGTTAAGTATTTTAATAGCGTCTGATACATACATCGTTATACTCCTGATGAAAAATTAAACTTGATTTCCGTTATATCGTATGAAATATTGTCGACAAACCGTTTATGTCGAGAGGGACATAGAGTATTAGTGACCGAATGCTACATGTGTAAAAGAAAAGACGGCCATATACTTAAAACTGATCGTAGGCTACACCCACTTACCTCCGACTTGGCAATTCGACAGGGGTAATAAATAGGGAATATTACAACAGTGTTTTTTGTACTTTTTGTTATTTTGTTCGAGAATCGTATGTAGGTATTTTTATTGGATGAGACCTTCGGTCTCATTGAATCAAAAATACCTGCACACGTTTCGAGAACACGATAACAAAGAGTAGATAAACATACGATTGTAATATTCCCTTATTATATACCTTCAGGACATGACACTCAGAAAATTATCCTAAATGATTAAAAGATAACCAATTTTCCGAAAAATAAACAAACAACCAAACAAAAACCCCGAATGTCAATATACAAAAAAGTAGTCCGTGTTTAACGACACTCGACCAATACGGTTTTTTGGTACTGTCAAGTTGTATTAGATAGCCAGATTTTAATTCATATCATTTATAGGTGTATAATAAACGGTGTTATTGTGTAAAATATGTGTTTAGGTACATTGAGACAACATTTGGCTTACAACCTGAACGTCGTAACTACAGCTTGAATGAGCCTAAATCGCTAAACTAACTCAAATGCGAATCGGAAATGTTGAAGGTTAAAGTTCACTTCTATTCTTTATCAATTATTTCATGGGTTAGTTTTAATTGGCAGTGGCGACCTTTAGATTCAAGTAGCAAATGAGAATTGAGCAATCGCGACTGTCAATCAAATAACCATTCGACCAATGAAATCATTCCTTTAGAATGGAAGTTCATTTCGAATTCCGGCATTGGCCGCCATCCCTCGACGTAAATATCTACATGCTGGATTTTGTCGAGCCCTTGAAGTTGAATTTTGATGAATTATTTTTGTTGGGTTTGCGACTTATTCTAGCTGTAGTTACGACGTTTAGGTCGCCAACAACCATTCTTCACATTTGTTACCTCCTACTGGCCATTAATTTTGAAAAATAACGACAAAAATCGAAGCGGAACGTCCTGTCTGAGTTAATGGGCGGGACCAAATGAGTCAGTGGGTGGGGCCAGCGAATGGTCAATTTCATTGTGATTACTATATATTTAAACCGGAAGCGACACGTTGATCTCAACATTTATTTGAAATATGTTCATTTGTGGACGTCATTGCAAGATATTTGAGCACGGCATTGAAATTGCGGTTAAATAAAATTATCTTTAATCAACCTGTTCGTCTCTAAACCTTTTCCCAAACAATCCCGTTTTTACACCTATCAGGGAAAAGGTTTTGGAAAAATATGTGAATAATGAAGAAATTTCTTTCACTACAATGATTTTAACCACAAAGACAAGGACTGTTAAGGATCAAACAACCAGAAACTGTTGTCTGCAGTTTCTTTTGAATTTGGATCAGGCGAACATATTGTCGTCTAGTATTAGGTTAGTCTTTGTCTTTTGACCACTTTCATTGTATATATGTTCTTTAATAGAAAAGGTCACAGGGTCATAGTACATCGCTCAATACTACGTATTTGTATTGGCAGAAAAACTTGTTTCACGATATCAATTCCCACAGAAACCAGAAAAGTCATAAATAGTCACCCGATTTACATATACAATGGTATTCGATACTCATTCTTTATTGTTATTTGCTATGTGCACGGTCTTAACCCATTTTTACACAATGACGCTTTTTTGACTCCCTTAAGGCTAAAGAAGGAAAACACTGTGTAAAATGAAGAAATTGATAGTGACAAGCAATATCTTCATTATCCACTATGTTTTCGACCTAGAAACCCAAAGATTTTCATTAATTCCATCAAATAAAAAAATGACGTCTGGAACTCCTTTCAATTTGAACCAGTCTAAATTTCCCTAGTCTGGTGATCGAATGATTTGAAAATTATAGCGGGGTTTATGGAATGACCTCTTTAAAATCTGACAAAAACCGATTCGGTCAGGTAGAGGTTATAGTTGGCAGGTATAATGGTTGATTTTGTAGAGGGTTTAAGTTATGTTTAGAACTCACTAGAACATTTCTGAAATACAATATAGTGTTATGGAATTCAAAAATATCTTCAAATTTGGTATGATCATGAGTCATGTAACATTGAACAAATATTGGCCAGTGGTCGAGGGGTGGCTTTCCCGTATATTTTAACTTTAATTTCCATCAACTGTCTATAATCAAAGATGAATATCTGATTTTGATTAACAGTATAAATTATGGAAATCCCTCGTATGATATATGCTATGAAATATGCTAAAGGGATATAGTCCTTGTTGTTGTTATTAGATTTCGTCGGTTATTTTTTAATTGAGATAAACGAGCGACTTCGACAATTTTTTATCTATATAACAATTATAGTGAACATCTATTTCTAGCCATTTCCGAAATATGGTCAAGCACATGTCTTGAAACAAAATTACCACATAGTTCGAACGCAAATGGCTCGGTGTTTTAAATTTCTGCTTTTCCTTAATATCCTCTAGAACCATACGAACTTAATCATTTGCCCTTTTTTCTCTCTCTCTTTTCCCGTATATTAACTTGTCATGCTGAACCCGTTTTTGCAGGAGGTAAAGAGCATGACCAGACTCCACATATGTGCAGTCTCATCTTAATCTACACCCCCTGTTTGTTTCTTTCAAACCGTAGTTGTTTCCGAGTTTAATTTTTCAAAAGAAATATTGACTCACAGCGAATGCTTCCAGTGCTACCAGACCTTTGATTTTAATGAAATTCTTACAAAGATTTTTATTCAGCAAGACAGGGGTTAATACTAGGGTACGTTGTGTTCGTACATTTATTACTGCAGTCTGGCTACTTCCCAGGAATCTCAAGAATGAATGCCAAAAAAACAAAACACTATTTTAGTACTTTGGTTGTTATAAAGGAACGTAAATGTGAATGAGTTACATGAATAAGCCTGACGTAACACAAGGCAACAACGACTGAGAAAGATTGACACTAATGATTGCTGTTGTCACCAAGCGTACATTTACACAACATTAGAACGACAACTTGGTCCGACAAAACATCTAATGTCTTGTTTAACGGAAAAATATATATCTGCCTTTGGTAACTGCCATTTAAGAACTTTCAATGAAACTGTTTTCAACAGCCTAGGCATTCAAAAATTGTATCGATTTTCTGTAACTCGCAAACTTAACTTTACCTCGTGATGCAGTAATTCTAAATTACATTGTACATTTTAACAAGTACAAAACAATAACATATATTTTAAGGCTAAATTTGCACCATTGGCTTAAAACGGTAATCATTGCGTGCTTTTGTTTAAATGTTTTTTGTTGATTTTTTTCTATTCGTATATGTATTTGTCTCTCCATTTCAATCTTCATTTTTTAAATGTTTGTTAACTAAATGATCACAGCTGTCAATGCGCCGTTAACCCATTCCCACTCAATCCCTCCTTTTTACGCATCCCAAGAATAAAGCCTTGGAAAACATTGTGGAAAATGAAGAAATTGCTTGTATCAAGCAATTTCTTCATTATCCACAATGTTTTCTATCCAAAAAGATGAAAATAAATTCAATTTCATCAACTTGAAATTGTCGTCTGCAGCTTCTCTCAATTTGGACCAGTCTAAATTTTTGTTGTGTGGGAATGGGTTAAACACCAATCAACCAATTAAGACTACACGTTGCAACGATTATATTACGAAAACTATTAGCCATATTTTCTCTCCGAAGAAGGTTTATTTGTTTGTTTGAATGGGGTTTTACGCCGCTTTCAACAATCTTTCAGTTATATCGCGGCGGCTGGAGCACCTAACAATGGAATCCTGGTATTTCTCACACCAGTACTACCATTACAACCTTTCCTAGCCTCCAGCTGCTATCCCACATAGGTCTACGATTATCGACCCATTGGTGAGAGACAAATAGTCGGAAAGGACGAGTGCCGCTTTCGGGGATCGAACCCGGGACCCTCCGAAGAAGGAAAAACGGTTTAAACAAATCTATCGTGTATTTTGCCACTAAAGTAAACAAGGGCCTATTTTAATATCGTTGTACAAAAGAAGAATATGAGTAAAGGTCTGTGGAGAGAGTATTTTGTGAATTTCTTATCGATTTCAGCTCGTGGTTGTTTACATTTGAGATCGAGTCGCACCCGATTCTCAACCGGAAACTCGCTAATCTTCGACATTGACAGTTATATGCACACATGCTGATGACAAAACAATGCGGACGATTTCGTTAATCTCCGTGAACGAGATACTTGTCGTTGTCTGCGCATATCATATTCTCCGAAGATTGACCTGTCTTCGGGACCGTATCACTTATCCTGATTGGGATAAATACTATTCTATCGCCAAAAAGTAGCAAGTGGATAATTGCAATAAAACTTACAACTGTGGAGAAATCAAACTTAACCGTCGCCAAAAGTTAATTAGAAAAATAATTATTTTAAATTGCGAAAGCATTCACATCTTACATTTGCTCCAAGAAGAGGCATCAAGAATACGAAGCGTACATTTCCTGGGCGCTGACATTTTGAATGTAGTTCAGCGGAATCGGTCGAGTTGTCACGAATGACACTACCCAGAATGCTCAAATTAGATAGGTCAGTATTTGTTATATGCTACCTATCGGAAGATAACGAGATACTTGTTTGATTGACTGGCGAAAGTTAAAACGTCATCACTGAAGTCATGATTTTATGTACACAAACCTTGAGTTGTGGTGGGTCAAAATCTTCTGTCATGAATTGTAGGCTTACTGCGGTTTTGATTTCAATCGTCAAAAAAATTTATGCTCTTCGGTCTCGAGTATCTTTTTCATATTTAGTTTGTTGTGTATTTTTGGGGAAGATATGGCTTTAAACAGATCACTCCCTGGTTTATTTTAGAACATTACCCTCATCGAGGCCGGTTAGCTCGGTTTGTTGTCGAAAGTTCGTCCCCGGTTCTGACAACATGCCCAGACCTAGATTAGACTATAGGCAGATTGTGAAGGCTGGTCTTAATCGAAACTGTTCACAGATTTCCTGAATTTAGAATGCTTTTCTTACTTTTCTTTCTATTTGAACACCAGGTTGACATTTCCAACAATTTTATACCTCCGCCATTTAAGACTGATATCAGCACGTGCAGCCTGGTTTGGACTGGTCCGGGTTTTCACTATGCGCTGATTCGCTAAGACGATCATCAAATATTCTAGCTTCACTGTGTGTTTGACTGTGCCTCACACTCATGAGAAATGGTTATAGGCTTATCTAGCCTTTTGAAATTCCAAACTTCATTTACCCATTTAAAAAAGAAATAAATGGGTTTTCTTTTGTTTTTGTGTTTGTTTTTTTTTTAAAAACATTTTACCAAGCAATTTCTTCATTATTTATAATGTTTTTCAGCCCCCAAAAGGGAAACAATTACGTTTCATCCAATAAAAAATTGTCATCTACAATTTCGTTGAACAGTCTAAAATTTTTCGTCTGGTATTGGATCAACTTTTGCTTGATTATCCCCTTTTCAAATTTTACTATGTCGGAATGTCTAATTCCCCTCTACGGGCTACAGTCGGAATGTCTAATTCCTCTCTACGGGCTACAGTCGGAATGTCTCATTCCTCTCTACGGGCTACAGTCGGAATGTCTAATTCTCCTCTACGGGCTACAGTCGGAATGTCTAATTCCTCTCTACGGGCTACAGTTAACCCATTCCCACACAGTGACGATTTTTGACACCCCTCAAGAAAAACAGTTAGGAAAACATTGCGTAAAATGAAGAAATTGCTTGTCACAATTTCTTCATTTTACACAATGTTTTCTGAACAGAAAAATGAAAAAAATCTTAAATTTCATGAACTTAAAATTGTCATCTGCAATTCCTTTCAATTCGTACCAGTCTAAAAATTTGCTGTTTGGTAACGGGCTAAACAAATAATACTACAGATAAACAAAGAGGCTACAGATAACCAAACAAGGGTACATATGATCAAACGCTATCAACGTCTCCATTTTAAGTGTTTTATTCTGTCATGCAATATTGAGAAGACGCTGTTCGAGCTAGCTATAAAGTTGAATATAGATGTAATATCCCGCCTATTTATTAACTCTGTCAGACAAGTAAATAGCTATATTCTCATTCAGAGGTAGCTAGAATAATATTTCCTAGCATCAAGATTTATCTAATGGTGAACTTTTGAAGAATAGCTCTAGTTTCTATGATAAATGCGATCTATTTTCCTTGAAGTCTCTCCACTTAGGTATTATTATTTTTGTCTGGCACTTAGAACAATATCAGCGGTTAACAAGAACGGTGAATGCCCGTTACATAAAAGTAATTGCTGCGTTTGGATTTAAAATCAAGGGTTTTCTTTTTCTGTTCATTACCTTTCTTCTTAACATTTAAAATCATCGAAGAATAATTCAATGTTTAGTTTCGTCTAGCAAAACCGGCGTTTTGATTGGTCGAAAACAAATATTCATAACTCCATTAACAAAATTTTTGAGCACGCAACGATTTTGTATGCTTCCGCACAAAATACTCCAATACAATAAGGTATCAAAATTTGTAAAATATTTGCATTTTTCGCTCGATGCTATTAAATTATAAGAAATGAAGAAAATATTTTTTGTTTTCATAGAGGTATGTACCGAAAAACCTAATCACACAATGTATGAATCCGCTTCGCGAATTCATACAGTGTGATTAGGTTTTTCGGTTCATACCTCCATAAAAAAAAAAAAAAAAATATTCTCTTCATCTCTTAATTAAACAGTTTTTCATTGCCGCTGTGTCATTAGATATTAGACTATCGTTCACATTCCTGCGAGTTTTCAAAATTAAGTTAGCCTACCCGTAATACTTATTTTGGATTCGACACATAGTCGGGATTCCTCGGATAACGACGTAACATTAATTACTCACTATAAAAATGTATTTACTACGTCATTTTACTGTCTTCCGCTAGCAAATCAAAAGGTACGAAATTACATGGAGATTACTGATGTTCTAAAACGACAAATTACGGGTATTCTACCTAAAAACAAGTGTTCACATTTCGTTGGTTAGCGGCAAAAACCTCGTCACTACAGCTTGAATAAACTGGGGCTATCAGTTTTTCGGCGAACACTGACGTTATACTTCACATGTGTTGTTAGAAAGCAACATTCTATCCCAATTGGCGGATCGCAAATGACAACAAAATTCAATCGACTAATTAAATTAGTCATTTAGACATAAACTGAACTTTGAACTCCAACATAAGCCGACGTGTATGTGAAGCATATTTGTTGGCTTTGCGACTTCAAGCGGCTCTTGCACAGATTATGATAGAATTTCAGAAATTCGAAACACGTGGCTTAAACTGATTTTGTAATGGAAATGACTGTTTATTACCTTAAAAAAGAAAGAAAAGAAGCAAAAAACCCACGTTACAAGACGCCAAATAAATCAACGAAGGACATCCTAATTGGAACCGGAATTCAACGTGTAAATATGTTATCTGTCGATTGTACCGAAAATTAACCCAGCGATATGTAGGCCTTACTGGCCCTAAATCACGTCTTTTGAAGCACAACTGCTCAAATTTTATTTTGTGGGAGTTTAATTGCTCTGTGTAATTTTTAATACAATTCAAAATACATAACCGTGGAGTTGTCGAGATAAAACAAGACCTAGTTAGAATTCCTGTTCGATTAAACACGACATTTATGTTCGTTCATTGTGAGCTCCTAATATCCCAGATGGAGAACATTATTTGTACAACATGCAATGTTTTGATATTTAAACACCCTTCGGTCGTTTATATTTCGTAGCACAATACATTTATTCAGTCTATTTTGTGAAATCGATCAACCGGCTTCACAGAGTTGCACGAGTATGATGATTAGGTGTTTTTTAGACGATTTCAAATACATGTAAGTGATCATTTGATACTGAATTGATTGAATTGGATTTTTACGCCACTTTTTACAGTATTTCAGTCATATCGCGGCGGCTGGAGCACCTAACAATGGATTCCTAGTATTTCTCACACCAGTACTACTATTACTACATTCTTTCATAGCCTCAAGCTGCTATCCTACTTAGGTTTACGATTATCCACCCATTGGTGAGAGAAAAATGTCAGAAAGGATATGTGCCGCCGCCGGGGATCGAACCCATGATATCCCATGATTGAAGATTAGGAGTCTGACGCGCTACCGACTGCGCTATATGACGGTAGTAATACTTAATTGATTAAACGACTCATCTACAAACAGATAAAAAAGAGCCTTTGTCGAGGTGTATCTTTTACGGTTTGCTTCGTTTGAATGGGGTTTATACAGCTGTAAACAGTATTTCAGTCATATCGCGGCGGCTGGAACACTTAACCATTGATTCCTGATATTTCTCACACCAGTACTACCACTACATCCTTTCCGAGCCTCCAGCTGCTATCTCACTTAGGGTAACAATATCTGTTTCGAACAACAAGTTTAATACCTTCGATACTTAATGAATACAAATATGGTATCATGTTTATTACATGACCTATTTTCTCCAATGAATCAAACCAAATACTTGGAAATATTCTGCGAAATGTATATGCTAATAAAATTACGTCATTATATGAATTATGATGTAATTTGCACACCAAAATATTGGCATTACCAAAGGCTACACTGTAATTGTGTTATTATCAGACTAGTGTAATGTCACCCATGTTAAATTGAAACGATTCATTAAAAATTAATCACACTGTATAGATGTACACGTTATAGAGAGTGACCAAAGATCAACTTTGTCTATACCAGTCCTATAGACAAAATTGAACTTTGATCCCTCACTTTAACTTGCACAGTGGCTTCATACCTTAGTGTAATTATTAGGGTTCATACCTCAATGAAAGCAAAATTATTCTCTTCATTTCTTACAATTGAATGCCATCAAGCAAACCAAAGCATATATTCTAATAGTTTTTGTACTATTTTATAAATCTACATTGTGCACAAGTGTTCGAAATATTTGCGGCCTCAAATTTTGTTCGTGGAAGACCAGCGAATGAACGTTTGAATGTTGATAGACGGAAACAGAAATTATAGATAGACACTACCTAAATTTGCCTCCGATAAGCGGAAATCTCACCCAAACCCTATTCATGGCAAAGCTGGATTCCCATGACAGCAATGACATGTTATAGTATTGGATTTCCATAAACTATTTGCCAAATGTTGCCATCGAAGGAAAATATTGTCTTTCGAAATTAAATGATTTCTCAATTTAAAAGATATTTCTCTATAAAAAGTTGTACCCTTAAATGAGTTTTACGAACGCGACTCCCTCGTAAAATTTTTAATGTGGTATATTTTCTACGACAAACATTCAGTATTAGAAAAAAAACACTATATATGTCTTGGGGGTTAATTTGTAGTCAAAGTAACCTTCTCAAAGTCTGTGACCGATATTCAATTCGCTAGTTTAACCCATTCAACCACAATACCTCCTTTTTCGCACATCAAGAAAAATGCTCTGGAAAACATGGTGTATAATGAAGAAATTGCTTTTACCAAGCAATTTCTTCATTATCCACAATGCCTTTTGTCTATGAAAGACGAATGTATTTCAAATTCCATCGGCTTGAAATTATCGTGTGCAACTTCTTAAAATTTGGACCAGTCTAAAATTTTGTTGTGCCGGAATGGTTTAAATCTGACCTGTTAGAAAAGAGGAATGCCACATCTCTCGATTACAGAAGCATCAAAATTACAAGTGTATGATCGAACCTATCGCCTTTTGGTTTAAGGACCAGTACTCTGCCAACTGACCCTATCGTGCTGCTCATTTCCACTCTCTAGTATGTTAGTATCAATGCTACCTGTGTCGAACATACACTGTAAAAAATAATTCGGCACTTTACACCAATATTGGTGGCAACTTTGCTGCCACCAATAATGGTGTAACTTTACACCTGTTTTAAAACGGGAAAAGTCACACTAAAAATAGTGTACGATATATCTGTGTTAAGTGTAAAGTAACACTGCCAAACAGTAAAAAACATTACACCAATATTGGTGGCAGCAGAGTTGCCACCAATATTGGTGTAAATTTACACCATTGTAAGGGTTACTTAACACCGACGGACAGAAAAAAACATTACACCAATATTGGTGGCAGCAGAGTTGCCACCAATATTGGTGTAGCTTTACACTTTTGTAAGCGTTACTTAACACCGACGGACAGAGAAAAACATTACATCAATATTGGTGGCAGCAGAGTTGCCACCAATATTGGTGTACCTTTACACCATTGCAAGAGTTCATTAACACCATAATAAATGTTACTTGACACTGATTAACAGAGAAAATATTACACCAATATTGGTGGCAGCAGAGTTGCCACCAATATTGGTGTACCTTTACACCATGGTAAGAGTTCATTAACACCATAATTAGTGTTGTTTAACACATACAGGTAGAAAAAAATGTTACACCATTAATGGTGGCAGCAGAGTTGCCACCAATATTGGTGTATCTTTTCATCACAATGAGACTTTGTTAACGCCATAATTAGTGTTACGTAACACTTAAAGACAGAGGAAAAGGACTTGTTATGGACTGCAGATTTATGGAAATTAAACCTGACAGGAACCCAGGGTTTGGCCAATAAATCTTCATCATTTTTTCATTTAACCCAGTCCGGCTTTATGACACCCACGAAGAAAGAGTTTAGAAAACATTCTGGACAATGACAAAATGTTTGTTCCAACATATGTCCAAAATGGTTTCTAACCTGAAAGACAGATTTTTAAAAATCTCATCAACTATACATTGTCGTCCACAACTCGTTTGAATTTGGACCAGTCTTAAATTCTGTTACCTGGTAATGGGGTGAAGTCTAAATATTTGAGAATATAAAACAGCAAAGATAATAAATCAAAACATATGAAAAGATTAACATTTATTAAACAATGACCAAACTGCCCAAGTAAGCATCCAAGAACATTTGTCTACACATGGTAATTGAAATAACTAATTTCAGTTATTAACCCTTTCCTGTACAATCACTTGTTTTCACGACCCATAGGTTTTGTATTGGGGAAAACATTGCAGGGAAAGAAGAAATTGCTTGTTACAAGCAATTTCTTCTTTCCCTACAATGTTTTCTACCCTTTGCAGTGGTTATTTTTCAATTTAAATGCACTTTGATCTGTTGTCTGCAGCCTCTTCCAAAATGGAGCAGTCTGAAATTTTGTTGTATGGGAAAGGGTTAAAGTATATGGTCCATACGCTAGAGTATTATTGACAGTAATATTGAATTAATATATAATAGATTTCTTATAAAACAAGTTTCACACAACTATCAAATTTGAATCTCTGGAAGCATGATTTCCTTTGTCAATATTTGTGCCCTATATCAGTTCAGGAATCAAAGAGGGACGCATGTACTTGCAGACATTTTTTTCTGTTTGTGATTTATCATACTCTACCAATATAATAATCAATTGAAAAGAAATTTAACATATGTTATCCATATCAAGTTATGGTATATCATGGACTATAAAATATTAATGTGTTAACAAATGCCAATATACATTGAATCAGAGTATCGATCACCAATACAGGGTCAATAATATTGTCAGTCTACAGGATTGACACTAGTATTGATCATTTATTGCTGTTATTGAAAATTGATCAGTACATCTACTACATATTATCATTGTCAATAGTGTTGACAATTTATGGGTTGTTTAAGACCCACTATGTATGCATACAGCTTTTTTAGAAAAGTCTGAAACAAAAACTTTGGTGACTGTGGAATTGAACTTTTTCCTTTTCTTATTCCTTCATAAATCATTATTAATTTGAGTGGTCTACAATTGACTACTCAGGAAGTTTTGAAGAAGAACAAGATGTGTTTCTGAAACACCATGCCCCCCAAAACAGGAATTCTTTAGAAATGGGTGATTTTTATGGTTTTTTTCTTTAAGGAAAAAGGGTTAAAATTTTGACCTTGACCTTGATGAAATGACCTTCCCCAGTTGCACCTTGTTGAGACCTACCGGTATCTACATACCAATTAGCATCTATTATGTTCATTATTTCATTATTAAATAAAATTCATTTTGTCAACAGCAGCAGCTTTAAATTTGGCCTAGTCTAAATTTTTGCCGTTTAGTAAAGGGTTAACCAAATTTGGAGATATAAACGTAGGCAAGATAGAAAAGACAATAAACAAAGAAGATGAGTGTAAAAGCGCACAAGTAATGATCAAATGAAATTGTCAAACTTAATGATGTTCCAGGCACATCCACTTATCATGGTTGTTATATGTTGAAAATGTAAAATTAGACATATCAAAGGACAACAACTCAAAAAAGGGCATAGCAAACTTTGAAGTTACTAGCACTAATGGTTTAGGGGATATGTTCAAAAAGAAATGTACAGGTTAAAACAACAAAGGACAATAACTTGAAAAAATGAGCAGGATAAAGTAACGGTTCTTGTACATGACACTTCTCCACATTGTAATCTATAAGTGTATCTAGTTTGAAGCTGCTAGCACTTATGGTTTGGGAGACATGATCCAGACAAAAGTGTGACCGACGGGCAGATGGACTCAATCCAGCAAATCTATAGTCCCCCAACCAGTAACCGGTGGGGGAATAAGAAATATTTTGTCTTTCCTGGAAAATTGTGATAGTATCTCTTTCAAAAAAAAAATCTAAGTGCAGTAACATAAAAGATGAGTTTCTTAACTCTTTCCTGTATAATCACGTATACGTACATGCAATTTTATACTTAAGAAAATATTGTGATAAATGACGAAATAGCTTGATAAACCTGAGATAATTGTGGACTATTGCGTACACAAGACTATTTTGAGTAAAAATCCATAAAGCCCCTTTTCACAGATCTACCCCATTTTTGAAAGGAGCCTTCCTTATGACCCTACAATCATCCTGTGAAAGTTTCAAGGAAATCTTATAATATTTGTAGACTTATCACATTAACGAGAAAGAATATTTTGGGTAAAAAATCCGGAAGGCTCTGTTTCCAGTGTTTTCCAAAAATTAGCCCAATTTTCAAAAGAAACCTTCCTTATGATCCCAAAATCACCCTCGGAAAGTTGCAAGGAATTCTGATTATATCTGTGGGCTTCATCGCGTAAACGAGAGTTTTTTATCGATAGACGGACGGGAACAACGCCATTGATATAGCTCTTCTGACCTTCGGTCAATAAGGCTAAAATTATGGCAGGTGTTGAAGAATTCTATTTTGATAGAGATGACCCTGAGAAATGATCATGACCTTGTCTGATGGCCTAAGTTTGGTATCAACAAATGGGTTTTACCAAATGTTAGTATTTAACATTGAATAACTATAATCAACCTTTAAATTTTATTTAGAATCTAAAAGATTTATTATAGTTATCTTTTAGATGAACAGATAGGACAAGAATTTATATACCCCTAATCTATTTAGACTTGCTCATTGTGAAAGTATGAGCTCAAGTCAATAGCTCAGAGTGAAAATGTTGTATCTGCCTATAAACATATAGACAGTTACAAATGTTTCACCCTGAGCCATCGAGAAATTGTGTGAAATATCTTATTGACAGTAAGAAACAGTATGATTCTTTATTATTTAACTGCCAACGCAATTCAATTTCTTACACATTTCAGTATTAACAAGTGGATGTTGCATTGCGATGCAATACAGGAGTCCACCACCGGATTAGAAAAAGTATTTTTTATTCTTAACCTTTTCCCCAAACAAGACCTGGTTTTGACGTCCCTTATAGTAAGCTTTGGAAAACATTTAGAAAAATGAAGAAAATGCCAATAATTAACATTTTCTCCTTTTTCTCCAGTATTTTCTGAACTTCAATTTTCATTATTTCTAAATTTAATAACATCCATTTTGTCGTCTGCAGCATTTTCGAATTCAGCCTAGTCTAATTCTTTGTATTTGGGAATGGGTTACCCAAATTTGGAAATAGACAAGATTGAGACGATAATAAATAAAAAAAGATTATTATCAACACTATGGAAAGCAATGACTGGTTTTGATATCCCAAGCAGAAAATGCTTTCGAAACTTGGAGGAAAATGCCAATAACCAGCAATTCTTTCCCTTTCTACCATTTTGTACACAAGTTTAATTTTCAATATGGTGAATTTTGTTTTATTACAGCAGCTTTGAAATTGAAGACGTGTAATATTTTATTGCATGGAAAAGGTTTAAATTTAGAATGTTTCAATTTGAAAGTGTCTGCAGATGAGAAATCAAAGTACTGAAAGTACTGTAAGCTAGCAAAGCATGGTTGAATTTAGAAAACTTTCCATTGTTGGGTAGAAAACATTGTGGACATTTAAGAAATTGCTTGTACAAGCAATTTCTTAATTGTCCACAATGTTTTCAAAAGCCTTTTTCCAAAAGTGGAATTGATTGGGAATGGGTTAAATAGCGTGCTTTTGACAGACTTCACTACAGTTTTAATAGAGTTTGCAATATTCCTGAAATACATAAGAACTAATTTTAATGGTGTACGCATTTAACAGATTTAGTGGTTAAGACTCCAATGGCAGTTTGCACTCGTTGAACTTTGAGACGACCTCGAAATTTCGTTTGTTAACTTAAGCTATCAAGCTGTCGCTTTGCTAGCTAAAAAGGGTTTGATAAAGATCAGATTTGTTTTATATCACAGAAAATATAGAGGGACAAGAGCCATGTCAGACATGGCCATCCCCTGCTGTAAAAGCTTGATAGTAAACTGAGTTGTGATTCTTGTACTCTGCACTTATCCTCAAGGAGATCTATCAACCTATAAAGTTTCTAGTTGAAAGCATTTATACTTTAGGAGATATGCCCCAGACAAAATCTAAGTCTTTCAAACAACAAAGGGCAATAACTCCAAAATTATGCAAGCAAGAGTTGTGGTTCTTGTGCACTGCACTTCTCCTCCATGAGATCTATCCACCTATGAAGTTTCAAGTTGATAGCTATTATACTTTCAGAGATATGCATTTATACTTTAGGAGATATGCCCCAGACAAAATCTAAGTCTTTCAAATAACAAAAGGCAATAACTCCAAAATAATGCAAGCAAGAGTTGTGGTTCTTGTGCACTGCATTTATACTTTAGGAGATATGCTCTGGACAGGCTTAGTGACAGAATAACGGACAGAGAGCATTACTATTATCCCCTTCGCCGAAACGGCGGGGTATAAAAAGGAGAAAATGCAGGTTGTCCGCATTCTTCTCTTTTGCCTCAATGTTTTCCCAAGCTTTTTTTTATAAAAAGGACGTCAAAACCAGGTTTTCTGATGAGTGCAAAAGTGCACAAGTGATGATTAAATGAAATTGTGAACATAAATGCAACACTAAATTGCTTCTTAAAACTACATGCAGAATTTGTCCATTTTTCTTGAACTTTGTATGGCAATTTGATACCAGACAATGAGTATTAATATGCAAGAAGGGGGCAAACTTTCGGTCCTCTTTCTAACTCTCAACATCGGCCAAGTCATAGAGTTTTTTCAAATCCTAACCTAACTAGAAAAGTTTTCTACTCTTTTAGTTAGGGAATGATGCACAATTTCAGGGGCTCAAAAATTATCTTCCAACCTATCCCAAATTTTTGCTTAACTGCTTCCGGGAAAATTTGCATTGAAGCTGTGTGTAGTCAAGGCTTGTTAACCCTTACCTGTTTAGCAAAATTTTAGACTTGTCCAAATTCAAAGGGTAGAAAATATTGTGGAAAAAGAAGAAATTGCTTGTTACAAGCATATTCTTCTTTTTCTACAATATTTCTTTAACCCATTCCCACACAACAAAATTTTAGACTGGTCCAAATTGATAGAAGCTGCAGATGACAATTTAAAGTTGATGGAATTTCGAATTTCTTTGTCCTTTTAAATAGAAAACATTGTGAATAATGAAGAAATTGCTTGATACAAGCAATTTCTTCATTTTCCACAATGTTTTCCAAAGTATTTTTCTTGAGGGGCGTAAAAAGGAGGGCTTGAGTTGGAATGGGTTAATTATTAATTTACAGGGAAGTAAAAACCAGGGATTGAACAGGAAAGGGTTAACTTGAAAACAGTCCCAAAATATTTAATCAAAAGGTTAATTTCTTTCCAAGCTGCAAACATAGCCCAGTAACAACACTCAGGAAAGTTGCTCTCAAGAGTTTATAAAATTATGGAATATCATCAAACTCAACTAATCTATTAAGAAGTAGCTCTTTCTCAACCCATTACCAGACAGCAAAGTTTTAGACTGGTCCAAATTGAAAATAGTTGCAGATGACATTTTAAAGATTATGAAATAGTAGATTTTTTTTAACTTTCTGGGTAGAAAACATTATGGAAAATGAAGAGATTGCTTGTCACAAGCAATTTGTTAGTTTTACACAATGTTTTCCCTATTTTTTTATATTGAGGGGCGTCCTAAAGCACCACTATGTGGGAGTAGATTAAATGAATTTGACTTGGTCAGGTTGCTTGTTTACACTTGTTTCTGACAACACAAATTTATCGGGTTCTGCCCTTAACCCTTTCCTGTACAATCCCTTGTTTTTACGTCTCTGTGATTTAATACTTGAGAAAACATTATTGAAAAAGAAGAAATTGCTTTTAACAAGCAATTTCTTCTTTTACAACAATATTTTCTAACCAGTAGGTTGTTTTCTTTTCAAATTGCACCCACTTTTAATTGCCGTCTGCAACTCCTTTCAAATAGGCCCAGTATAAAATTTTGAAAAACAGGAAAGGGTTAAAGGAACACTAATCAGTTAATCATAAACTTTAGGTAATAAATTTATGAAACATTCTGTTTTCTCAACGGAAGTCAAAGGTAGAACTGTCAAATTCAGTTTACACTATAGATTTATCTCAGATCTTTGGAGTGACCATTCGAGTTCTTCTACTTCTGCCTCTATAGAGGCAATGTTCTTTTGATCATCAAGAAGTTCAATCTCCCCAGCTAGCTAGTTTTGTTGATATCACAGACACTCTGGAATCATCTGAACCCTTTGGTGACTCTTTGTCTTTCTTTTCTAAAACCAAATCAATCTTTTCCAAATAACATGATGCATTAAAGGATTCCTCCTTTCATAAGTCATTTTCTTTCTCTCTTAAAAGGAACATGGTATCAACTATCTATCAATATTCTCTCTCAAATTTATCAATTTCTGTCTGAAGTGCTGCACATTTTCATTTATTAGTTGTTCACCCTTATCAGTCCACTCCTCACATGATCTCTAGCTGTGGTACCTATGTCTTCCATAAATATGAATCTTCCTTTACTGGTGCAGCCTTGTTCACATCTTTATAGGATTTTAACGCTGATTCAAAGTGCTTTAGGTGCAGGTTTCTTACTGTAATGGCACTCAACGTGATAAAATGATTAGATACTGTTTTCCCATGCCAACTGAAATACAAATACAAAAATTCCTTAGAAAATATCCATATCTCGGACTATCTTGTATAACCTCTAAATCAAGTACCCACAGTATAGGGACAACACAGGGTTAATTGTTTGCAACGTGACAGTAAACAAGTGAATATTCACTACTATGATGCAACCAACACGAAGACTAGAACAAGACGAAATGTTTATACAAACAACAACAAGCAAATTGCTTCAAATTCTCTTTAGGTACCACAAAAAGTTAGCTTTACCCATGGAAATTGCAGAAGTATGCATGTGGCTGTATTTAAATGACAGACAGTTTGTAAAATAAATTGCCCCATTATGCTTGACATCATAATCTGACAACTTTATTGGGTCAAAAATTTGCAAATAGAATTATGAATTTAGTGGTAAATTGATTATCTACCAAACTTGTATTTTAAATATAGAAAGTGAAGCCATTGTTCAACCTGCACAACATGTGCTGAACGACCAGAGTCCACAATATCTGCAAATCTAAACTTCAATATCACTGTACTATTCCTCGACAAACCAAAATTTAAGTATTAAATTACTTGTAGGCCTATCTTATTGAATTAAGCACTAAACTAGATGCATGTCTACCCTAAGAATCAAAAGTCAAGGCCAAAAATATCTATAAGAACAGAAAGGTGATAAGAATTACGGACGTTTCGTACCATGGTATTGGTCATTTCGTACCATGTGGTGAACATTTCTTACCATGTTGTAGTCATTTCGTACCATGTTAAGAAAAAAATCTTATTTTATTTAAATAGTGAAATAACACTTTCAACATTTATAAAATAATTTTATTTTCTATTTGCTTTATCTAGTATATCGATCATTAAACAATTGAAAAGCAATGTTAAGACAGTCCATTCAGGGAAACGGAGAGTTGATGATACAGTTTTAGCATATCAGCACATTACTTTTTTTCTAAAAGAGAGATTGTGTTCATCACAGTTCTGCCAAGGGCGCGCCATTGCGGGATCGGCGCAGAAAAATTACAGATGGCCCCTAAAAAATATGTCCGGTGGGCCGACCAGCGCGTTAGAATTACGAACCATGAACTGTAGGTACGAAGATACCTTGGGACGAATCAGCGGATGTTTTGGGTTTTATTTACTTCCGGGTTTCCCTTGGTAATTCAGAGCTTTAATATTGATTGAAAAGGTTGCTCTTATTGGTTGACTGTGCACTGTAAATTCTGTTTTTCAGTCATATCAGCCAATCAATAGCGTTATAATAAAAATAACAAATTTAAGTTTGACGTAACGAAATATTCCTTCTGCATAATAAACTCGGTGTTTTGTGTCGCCGCGTTGGAAGAAAAAAGAAAACATAAACAATCTTAAGCTTCTTTAGCCAAAGAGAGCACGAACTGGCGCCGATGATCAGCCAAATGAGCCCAGGACTTCAAAATCGGCCAAATCTCAATCGGAATCCGGGCGCGAAACAGCTTAATCGAGCTACGAAAAACAGTTCCAAAATTAATGGCTCTCGGACTTTTCGTGGCTATCTCACGATTCAAGTAAAAACTCAATGACTTGTTCTCTTTGTATTAAGCACAAGAAAAATAATTTATCAACAGCTCAAAACTGTATCTTTAATTCAATATATTGTTTATTTTGAAATGAGAAGAAAGCCCTTAAGATTTCTTCTCAATGATTGGATTCACATCATATATCCGATCTCATAGTAAAGTGGCCCCATGTTTTGGAAAAGTGGCCCCACATTATTGGCTTAGATGGGCCAGTGGGCCCCTAAGGTCAAAAGCTTGGCAGAACTCTGTGTTCATTATAAAAAATTAGTAGGGAATCAGAACTGTATTTCCGTCAATATTGTATCACAGTTAACTGAATAATTTGACAAAGTAACCATTAGCCAATTGCCACGCAATGATACTTAAGGGAAGTCCAAATATAAAGAAATTTGCAGACCACAATTTCATGAGGATGGAATTTTTCAAAATATTTGTCTTTTGGAGAATAAAACATTGTGATAATTATTGCTTGTCTCCAGCAATGTTTTCCGAAGTATTTTTCTTAGTGGGTGTAAACAAGTAGGACAGTCAAATGAAAGGCAAATACCAATCTTATCATAATTAAGCACTTGATTGAGTGGTTTATTTGTGGTACGAGATTGTACGAAATGACCAACGCATGGTACGAAATAACCATTGTATGGTACGAAATAACCATAGAAATTATGGTACGAAATGGTTATGGTACGAAATGACTGCATACCAGGTGATAACTCCACCCAATAATTTTAGTAAACCGACAAAGGCTTAACACTTTCAATAATTAGATATGGATGCATGTAACAGGCCCTAAACTAAGAGAATATTAAGGCTGAATTATGTGAGCCATCATTACCCTATGCACAGCATTCGATTGAAGGGATCAAATCTTCAAACTCGATCGGTTTAGCTCACAGAAAACACAACATTCAAAAATTATACTATTAGACTGGCAGACTCATAGACTAGAAGATTTGGAACACGAACAACCCTCCACATTTATTTACACTCAAATGGATAGTTATTCGTTTTCAAAATCAGATCCACACATTGCTAAACAATGTGGCTATATGAGACGTAGACGGACAACCATCTATCCCACAACTAATAAAGAAAATAGTGTCACTTCTATGCTTTATGGAAACGTGACTGATATAATCAACATCATTATAACTTCCTTTCAACAATAGCCACACTGCATGTCTATATTGTGGATATGAACAGTGAAATGACGTTTATTTACCTTAGCGCTATCTGTACTGCTTAAACGACTGGAGTAGAATCCCCAGTGTCTCCAAAATGCACCAAAATCTCATACGGATGCATTCAAGGTAATATGAAGCGCAGCAATCTTCACCGGAAGTGACTCTAGCAACCTCAGTAACACAAGGCACCCATAAGTTTCCCTGAACATAGCGTATAGTTACACTAATGGTGAAGACCATTGCGATCTAGTTTAAAAAGGAAATTTACACCCAAAATGGAGCGAAGTTCCACCAATTAAAGAGTAAAGTCTCTCTGAATTATGCCTATAGTAACACTTATGGAGTAAACAGTTGTTAACTAGTGTAAAAGGAAAGTAAGCACTCAAAATGGTTTAAAGTTTCAACATTGAAAAAGTAAAGTTTCTCTGAATTTAGCGTTAGGTAACACTTGCGGTGTAAACTATTGCGAAAAGATTGTTTACACCAAAAACGGATTAAGGTTTCACCTAAGGAAGAGTAGAGTTCCTCTGTATAGTGTAAACTATTGTAAGCTAGTGTGTAGGGAGAGTTTACACCCAAAATGGTGTGAGGTTTCACTATTGTAAGAGTAAGGTATCTCTGAATTTAGCGTATTTTTACATTGATAGTGTAAACTATTGTAAACTAGCGTAAAGGGAAAGTTTACACCAAAAATGGATTGAAGTTACACCCCTGAAAGAGTAAAGTTCCTCTGAATAGTGAAAATTATGGTAAACTAGTGTTTAGGGAAAGTTTACACCCAAAATGGTGTGAAGTTTCACCACTGAAAGAGTAAATTTTCTCCGAATTTAGCGTATAGTTACACTAATAGTGTAAACTAGTGTAAATTAGTGTAAAGGGAAAGTTTGCACCCAAAATAGTTTGAAGTTTCACCATTAAAAGAGTAAAGTAACACCAAATGTTCATTGCTTATTATACACTTTTGTTCGTGTTATTTAACACCAAAGTTGAGGTAACTATTCTCCGAAAGTGCGAATTCACACTTACTTTGGTGTAGAGAAATGTTACACGAATATTGGTGTTGCTGTCAACCTTTTTTGGTGTAACTTAACACACTTTTTTTACAGTGTATGAAAACTGTTCCAGCCTAATGCCTAATTCCTTCTTTACCCCAGCCCAATAATATATTGGGTAGAACTGAACCCAAGATTAGTCACCCAGAGAAATTTTACCTTAAATTCTTTTAGAAAATTGACGGGTCGCTACTGTTAATAACAAATAACCAAGCAAAAGTTTTATCTATACCAGATGGGAACTTTGAATTCTAAAATTTGTGTAAAGATTTTTATTGGTTTGGCGACTTAAACATCGTAACAGCTTGTTGAGGCTTTAGTTACGACGAATATGTCTCCAAGCAACGATCTACATTTCTATTCGTGTAAAAGACAATATATTTTTATCACTTTAGTTGAACTGCAATGTCGGAGTTCAATGGGTGTCAATCTTGACGGCTTTGTCGCTCATAGAGAAGATGGTTCTAATATAGTTTTCTAAAAACATGGCGGCTGCGTATAGTGATATTTGTCTTATTACTGCGGTCGCTTATATATTAAAGTTGTATTGACCAATCCCTGGATCCGCCCACTAACTCCTTTGGCCACGCCCACTGACTCCAACAGGAAGTTTCGCTTCGATTGTAAAGGGGCTTTATTTTGCAAACTTTCAGGCCAATAGAATGCAACAAAAAGTAGAAAAGTTGGTTGGCGACCTAAACGTCGTAATTTAAGATTGAAAAGGTCGTAGTTTAAGTCGCCAACCAACAAAGAAAGGTTAACAAAAATGGCGGCTAATGTTGGAGTTCAAATCTCAATTACGGGCTGTATGAAGGATTTAATTGGTCGACATATTCCTTGATTGACATAAGCGATTGATCAATTAACTTAAATACTAGTAATATATAAACGTAAAGAAAATAAAGCACTTTCATTTCATGCTATCTAGATGATTTTTTTTTCAAGAAAAATCATCTAAAACCGTTATTTCTAAGCCATTTAAAGTTTAGGTGTCAAACTAATAATTCACTGCCTGTAAGTGAAGAAGTTATATTTATAAGCAGCAGGTATTTTAACACAATACATACTCTTTTGTGTGGTTATTCAACTAAAAACACAAGAATGGCGCATTTATTTCATTTGTTTTTTTTTTTTTTTTTTGTTTTTTTTTTTTGTTATTCTTTTGCTTTGATTAATCTTTGGGAAAAGATACTCTTTCAACTTGCGAAGCGATTCATACAGAAATGTTATATGTATGAATATAAAAAAAGAATCTTCAGAATTGATATTATGTTGGTTTTCATAGTTTTACTAAAAAGGGGTCCAATAGATAGAGATGTAAGCTTCTCTCTGTTCGTTAATTTACGGACCACGATGAAAGTAAGAGTTTTCTCTGAATCATGTTATCCTTGGTTGGAGATCATCCAATGGGTAGTATAGATCTTTGAAAAGCTTGTTGTTTTAATTGTAACAATGTTCTATTACGCATGTATTTTATCATTATAACATGAATTAGTTTAATAATTATTGTAATTGTAATTCCATAGTAATTTTATTTTCATTGTACTACTTGTTGTATGAATGATCTGTTTTACCGAAATAAATCTATCTATGTATCTTAATCTTAGCTACGAGTTTTTATTTTTCTAGATTGCTATGCTGTAACCCGGTACAGTAATCAACACCATGAAATTGAACAATCGCGACTGTCAGTCAAATATTCACTCGACCAATGAAATCATTCATTTAGATAGTAAATTTAGTTTAAACTCCGATATTGGCCGTCAATTTGGTGAATCATTCTTGTTGGTTTGGAGACTTAAATGTCATAATTTCAGCTTATTTAAGCTGCAGTTACAACGATAAGGTCGCTAACGAACCTTTCTACTTATTTGTAACATGCTACTGGTCATAAATTTTGCAAAACAACGCCGTTGAAAATCGAAGCGGACCTTTCTGTCGGAGTCAATAGTTCGGGTCAAAGGAGTCAGTGGGCGGGGCCAGCGTTCCACTTACTGACATCCATCTCACTTAATTTCATTCAAAGTCGCTTGATTCTGTTGAGAACTTCCTAAAGTTGCCTCTAATCTAAGTTGCATTCATATTTATAATTAACTGGAATCACTCACTCAAATCGTTCAAAAAATTCCGCAGCCTACATTCTCATCGCTTAACCCATTCCCGCACAATTCCTCCTTTTTACTCCCCTTGAGTAAAAAGCTTTGGAAAACATTGTGAGAAATGAAGAAATTGCTTGTATCAAGCAATTTCTTCATTTACCACAATGCTTTCCTTCCAAAAAGACGAAAAAAAAAATTCCATCAACTTGAAATTTTCATCTATAATTTTTTTCAATTTGGATGGTCTAAAGTTTTGTTTTGTGGTAATCGGATATAATACTGGCTGACTTGGATTTTTGGGTATATGATTGGTCCGCGATAATTAATACACCTATTAATAGATTAATACGCAAAGTAATATAAAGGAAGGAAATAACATCGTGTTTGTTTATTTTTTCATTCAAAACTCTCGTGCCGTTCAAAACTCACCCATTCCAAAAACCCCAACAGTGTCAATTTCACGATATTATTCATTGTACATTCCATTCATACCATTCAAATCAACCACCTAAACTTCCACGGCATTCCACAGCTTCACTCAAATTTGACTGGCGAGCCTGTCCTAATCTGACGATATCAATGTCGGAAAGCAGCGTAGATAGGACAGGTTCACCAGTCTACGTTCAAATCATTAAAAAATCGAGATTTCATTGGCTGACCTGGATTTAGAGGCATCTGATTGGTCCGAGTCAATTTACAAATCTATTTATAGATCATTACATTCATGTATATACAGACAGGTAATTAAATATCATTCAAATCTAGCTCAAAACTCGCACGCTTATCACGCTCATTCCATTCCTTTAAAAAAAATCTCCCACTCTGTCAAATTTACAATTTTCTTAACTGTATCCAACTTAATAATGACATTTCGAACTAGGTCACAGATTGTAAAACAAAATTTTAGTTCAAATTTTTGTGCATCTTTATTACTGTATATTCACCATTGTACAATAAAAGGCACCTCATATGTCTAGAGCCTAGTTATAAGAGAATATTTAAGTTAACTCGTTTTTCTTAGAGGCCATATAGCACACCAAATGGAGGGAAAGCTATGTTGCTAAGCTCGGTTTATGGTTTATAGTTAGAACCTAATCTTTAAAAGAAAGTCAAACCTATCACATACAATTTTCTAATCGAAAAGTACATACTTGGAGACTTCTTTCAACCTACATTTATATATCTCGAAAAATCTACACAAGTGACAAAATTTGATTTTTTTTCTATATAAATTTCCTTCTGTTTCAGCCGCCGTTATAGCGCAGTCGATAGCGCATCAGACTCCTAATTTTCAATATTGGGATGCCTTGGGTTCGATCCCCGGCGGCACATATTTTCCGACATTTGTCTCTCACCGATTAGTGGATATTCGTAGACCTAAGTGGGATAGCAACTGGAGGCTAGGAAAGGATTTAGTGGTAGTACTGGTCTGAGAATTACCAGGAATTCATTGTCAGGTGCTCAAGCCGCAACATGACTGAAATACTGTTAAAAGTGGCGTTAAACCCCATTCAATCAATCAATCAATCAATCAATCATTCTGTTTCACAAAAATAAGGAAAAAGAACAATATCTGAAAAACTGACAAAGTAACTTTTTTTGCAAATTGACCCATTACCAGACGGCACAATCTTAAACTAATCAAAATTTTAGAAAATTGCAGACAATGTTTTTTAAAAAATCCGCCATGAGGAAGTAGCAATGATCGGACAATTGTCACGTAAACAAAACTTCGGAATTTTCAGACGTTATGAAGTGACGTCATTTAGGTAGGTTTTCCTAAATAAAGGATGATTTATGTAATATTATACATATATTCTACTTATAAATTGTTAGTTTAGTTTTACGTGACGTAAGCCACTCGAATTAAACAGTTTTGTATACGTTACATATGTTATGAAAATGCGATGAATGACATTAAATAGGAAAAAATAGAAGTCACCTAGATATAGTCACGAATTTTATGAACAGAAAAATTGGAGTTTATCTTATGGAAATGGAAAGAATAAATCATATGTCTATTGTTGTTTTCTCGACAGAGATACACGATCAGCTATGATGACGTGATAATGTCACGTTTATTTTCTTGGTATCAATATTTGTTACTCATTTATGCATGCATGTTAAACAGCCTTTTTTATTTTCTGGTGTGCAGAATATTGTGTCCCTGTGATAGTGGGATTTTTTTTTTTGTAAAATTGATATACCTCAGGTAGGGTCTGCTTTTATATCGAAATACACCAGTCTTAACCCTTGTCATGCCGAACTCGGAATACTCTTGCTTTGACAGGAGGCATAGACAAAGATCAGCCTGCACATAAGAGCTGTCTGATCATTATCTACACTCCTGTTTGTCTCCTTCAAGCCAGATCTGTCTGTAAATTATCATTATTATTATTTTTTTAAAAAAGAATTTTGACCCATAACTATTGTTTCTGGTACTTTCAGGCTTTTGGTGTTTATGCAAAGTCACAAAAGAATTTTATTCGGCAAGATTTAATGGTTTAATTTGAGATTAATGACATCTATGAATTTTTAGTTAACGAAAGAAGACAGATTAAGAAAGAAATTAAACTCATTTTTAAAAGACAAATTATTGTAATGATCTGTTTTTAAATATTGCAACCAAAATTCCTTTAACTTGGAGCCCAACTTGGATAAACGACTTTATTCATTTTAAACTAAACAAAGTGCAACACTGGAAAAGTGCTTGAATAAAGTTTAAAATGAAATTTATAGTCCTATTCCGACACAGCAAAGTTTTAGACTGGTCCAAATTGAAAGAAGCTGCAGACGACAATTTCAAATCAATGGAATTTCAATCTTTATCGTCTTTTTGGATAGAAAACATTGTGGATTATGACGAAATTGCTTGATACAAGCAATTTCTTCATTTTCCACAATGTTTTCCAACGTTGTTTTTTTTTTCTTAAGGGGCGTAAAAAGGAGGATTTTATGGGAATGGGTTAAAGTATTATATGTACATGTACCTGTAGAATTGAAACAAATTTGAAGACATGCTGATGCCGAGAATATCTGTTTAACCTAAGAAAAATCTTGTATCGAGCAATTTCTTCATTTTCTACAATGTTTTTCATAGTTTTTTTCGTAAGTGGCGTAAAAGGGAGGGCTTGTATGGGAATGGGTTTAAGTGCTTAATATATATGTACCTGTAGAATTGAAACATATTTGAATACATGCTGATGCCAGGAATATCTGTTTAACCCATTCCCTCAGTTTCAAGCCCTTCAAGAAAAAAGCTATGAAAAACATTGTGGAAAATGAAGAAATTGCTTGATACAAGCAATTTCTTCATTATCCACAATGTTTCCCATGCAAAAAGACGAATCAACTTAGAAATTCCATCAACTTAAAATGGTCGTCTGCAGCTTCTTTTAATTTGGAGCAGTCTAACAAAATAATTTTGTAATTGGTTAAACAGAAAAGACAGAAAAAAAACGCCCGTTTAATGAGATAAACGCAGTGTCATTGGGAGTGCAATTTGTCATAACTGCCGCTTTATTCAAGCTGTAGTTACGACATTTTGCACCACAAACGACGATAGGTTGTTGAGCTGATGGCGTATGAGCCATACAACGAAATCACCAAATTTTTATCAAATGTGACCCGTCAGGCGAAAAGGGAACTCCTTTGAACTCGGTAACAGAAATATTCGAAAATGAGGACGGATACAGCAGAGGTAAATCACAAATAGTATTTTGAAGGCAGTTATGGTAGGTCGACCGATCGAGATTCGGGAAATCAACAAGATCGAGAAGTATATATCCTGATCTATTTTTATCCGAGTCTATTTCATTTTATGAAATCTCAATTATTCCTGAACCTACTACCAGACGACAAAAATTTAGATTTGTCCAAATCGAAGAGAGTTGCAGAAAATGATTTAAAGTTTATGACTTTTTTTTCTTTTTTCTTTTTAGAAATATCGTGTATAATGAAGAAATTGCTTGTGGCTAGCAATTTCTTCAATTTTCCAATTGTTTTTACTCGCGGGATGTCAAATAGCGTCACTGTACGGGAACTGCCTAAACAAGTTTTGTTACTTCTATACACTCAAATGTGTTTGTTAAAGAGGTCAAAGATTCACGATATATTGCTCAATGCTACGTATTTGTATTGGCAAAACGCCTTGTTTCACACGATTAATTTCCACGGAACCCAGAAAAACCATAAATAATCCTACGATTTGCATATACAATAATACTTTATTCTCGTACTTTTGAATTTGTTTTCTTTGGGCATGTTTAACTGTATACAGATACAGAGAAAATTGATAATCGAGTATACCCCTAATATTTTGACCTTTGTAACTGTTCTTTACCGACCTTTCACATGCAAAGAAAAGTCGATTGTTGATCACTAAAACAGGAAACAACAAAACAAAATCAAATGTTTCGCTTTTATTTCTTATTTACCGTTTCGCATGTTAAATCCGGTATTTTCCTTTTTTGCAGGAGGTAAAGGCAAAGATCAGCCAACACATATTTGCAGTCTAATCTAAGTCTGCTTGTCTCAGGGGTATTTATGAAATCAATTAAAATGCATATTTACCTAGAACTTGTGCTTCAAGTATTTTCGACCCTTTGATCTGTATGAAATCTGAAAGAAAACCTTGTCTCCCAGGCTGTCAGAAAGTGTGGGTTTGAAAGTATGTAAGATTTATCAATCATGCAAGTATTTTTCATTCCTTGAAATTACCTCCCTTACGTCTCACAAAAGAAACTTTTCAACTAAAATATAAGTACCACTGAGACTGTGAGCGAGTCTAAGGAAACCTGATCATTCGAATATTATTTGGTCCATTTTCAGGTAGATCGTTTGTCAGTTGAATTATAAATACAAAGAATCTTCTTCTAAGATCTTATGGAATAGATAATTTGCTAGTATTCACAAAGGGTATATTTTAACCTATTACCACACAATGACGCTTTTTGATGCGCCCAAGAAAAAAAGCTTAAGAAAACATTGTGGAAAATGAAGAAATTGCTTGTTACAAGCAATTTCTCGAATATCCACAATGTTTTCTACCACTTGGGACATTTTTCTTAAAACTTCATCAACTTGAATTTTTTGTCTGCAACTTCTTTGAATTTGGACCAGTCGAAAATTTTGTCGTATGTGAATCGGTTTAAAGAAAGAAGAAATAATAGCCATTCGGTATTACAAATATATAATAGTTTGAGCAATTGTTTTAGGGACTTTTTATACTCTAATAATATAGAAATATGGATTGATAATTCAAAATATCCTCTGTCTATGATCTTTTTAATATATTCACGTATACATTGTTTCGTTTTATTTTCTATCAATTTGATACATTAAAGTGAATTTATTGTTATAGTTATTGCTATTTGTGTCGATTCATTTGTAACTAATATTAACATAACACTTGTGAAACTTTTGTATATCTAAAGTACATTGTATAAAACTGAACATTTATTTCTTAATGAGCTTTGAAACAATATCAAGAACAGGTTATACAACAAATGCCAAAGAAATCAAACATAAAGAACCCACTGTTACACTAACCCATTAGCAACGAAATGTAAGTATAATAGGTTAAAAATCTGCCAGGTGAAAGGCTTTTGTTAATTAAAACATAAATGCATCGCGACATAAGTCTCTCATTATTCCGTAAAAACATTAACCAACTTATTCCTATGGCAGTTGCCCTATTTAATTTTAATCACGCAAACCCCTAGCTCACATCTTGTTTTAACAGTGGGGGAGGGGGGGGGGGCAAGTTCTTTTATCTAACAGATAACAGAAAAAGATGATCTCAATATCTCTTCGTCGTATTTGTTTTTGACCCTATACGTGGCTTTAACCCTTTCCCGTTTGTAGAAATTTTAGACTAGTCCAAACAGAAAGATTATGCAGAGGAGGATGAAAACAAACCATCCTATGTTGTAGAAAATATAGTGGAAAAGAAGAAATTGCTTGTTACAAGCAATTTTTTCTTTTTCAACAATATTTTTACAAGTATAAAATAAAAGGGACGCTAAATCCGGGGACTGTACGGGAAAGGGTTGAAAAACAATTTTATATGTCCGTGAAGCACATACGTTAAGCGGGCTGGTCGGCCACACCGTAATGTAAGAATATTCGCTAAGTGTCTCAAGAGAATTTGGTTCGGTATTTATCTATAGCGCACAATAAAGACTCTGATCAGACCGTGCTTATTTATACACAGGCTGATCTTTGTCTTTACTTGGCGCACATGACTGTAAGATTGTCAGAAATATCACCGTAGTAGCTCTTTTGATTATTTTTGCCCATATTTGGCGGATCAATTGACCAACCAAATCATTCGGAAGTGAACTTCAAACTCCGACATTGGCCGACATTTATGCGATTTTTTGCTCATTTAGCGACGTTAACCTCGTAGCTACAGGTTATTCAAGATGTAGCTTCGACGTTTAGTTCGTAAATCAACCATTTTATCTTTTTGTTTCAGGTTACTGTCCACGAACTTTGCAAAAATTATGCTGTTTAATATTGAAATGGAAGTGTTGGAACTTAGTAGGCGTGGCAAGCGATCCGTCAACTGAAGGCATATAAATGTAAAAAAAAAAAAAAAAAAAAAACAACAGAACATGAATTAGCCTGACGTAAACCATGAAACAACTGAGGAAGCTCAAGATTAATGAATGATGTGCGTCACTAAAGGTCTATTTAGACACAATAACATATGTATATTGACAAATGGTCCGACAGGAACAGCCATGTAATCATTTCTGTCTAACCTTTTCTCGTTTTTCGAAAATCAGACTGAAGTTGCTGACGACAATTAAATGCGAGGGCCATTTAAAAAGTAACCAACTTACAGGTTAGAAAATGTTGTAGGAAAGAAGAAATAGCTTGTTACTCTTTCCCGCACTGTTTTCTCAGAATTAAAATCACTGGAACGTAAAAAGAAGGGATTGGGCAGGAAAGGGTTAATCAAACGATGTTGTTCCATCAACAATACATACATGTATTTTAGTAGTGCATCAGCCGGGACAATTCCCACTTTTTTGTTAAAGTATACGAGGTAATATAAAAATGATGTTTAACATAAATGTCATCGAGTGTCTGAGTTCAAAGTTCAATATTAGTCTACACGAAAGGTTTGATTGGTCGATTGGTTTCTTGATTGACAACGCTATTCGTCAATATCAAATGTTTCTAAAAACGTGTTTGTGCTGACGCAGTCCGGGCTGACTGTATACAGTTGAATATAAATGTAATATCAAGCCTATTTATTAAGTCTGACAGACAAGTAAATAGCTATATACCCATTCAATAGTAACAACTGGACCATTTCCCAGGATCAAGATTTATCTATATGGTAAAACTCTTGAAGAATAGCTCGGATTTCTATGAAAAATGGGTTCTGTTTTTTCTTGAGGTCTTTGTACTTCGCTCTTACCGAAACTAAGGGCGAAAATGGGGTAATACAAAAAGGTGAAAGCCCGCTAAATTGAAATGATAGCAGCATTAGCAGAGAAGTTCTAATCACAGTCTGTCTGTTCTTATTTTAATTAGCGTGTTAATTTTCCACTTAGCGTCTTTTATTACCAGAATTCAAATCGTTTGCATTTGCGGTTTAAATAATGAATGGACGGGGATAATATTTTTTACACTTTCTACATTGTGGAATGAAAGTCGTCTCATTTCCTATAATCTGATGTTATTAAGGAAAGTGACCTTTAAGAAATGAAGTTTTTTGTGTGTGTGGTTTTTTTTGTGTGTTTTTTTGTAAATGTTTTCATTGAGATATAAACCTGAAAAAATCTATTCCGGATGATGCCTTTGAAATCCTATTCTTACGAAGTCGTATCAAAAGAACTACATTTCGGTCAGAAATATTATTCAAGGTAAAATACCTGTAATGCACCTTTTTGGCACATCGGAAATCTTCGGCTAAAATTACCGTTTGATCTGCTAGATAGTAAAATGACGTAGTAATTACGTCAATATAGTTATTCAAGTGGAACTGAAATGCTTCGACGTCATCGGAGGAATCCCGACGTCGTGCCGATTCTAAAAAAAAGCTCATTACAGGTACTCTTTCTACACTGTAATGAAAATTGTTGCAAAATGATTGGTTAATAAACAGCTTACTTGAACTCATATACACTACTAACCCTATCAAGCCTCGCCGGTGGTATAAACAAAACTCTTAATGGCGACCAATCGACTCTCGCTTAGTCAGTTGCAAAACTGACTTTTCACACAGTAAAGCGTGTAATTTGTGTAAGAAACGGTTGTTTTTGTTGTTGTTGTTGTTATTTTCAAAACTATGTCAAATTTTGTGTTGTATTTTTCTCTTTTTGTGAGAGCTACACAAATGAATATAACTTCCTTCCTCTATTCTCGAAGGTTTCAACCTATTTCGTTTAATACATGACGTCACAAACGCACATAAGGGGCGCAATTGGGTAAATGGATAACGCGGTGAAATTTTGTTTGAAACTAATCCTGGCAGGAGAAAACAATGCCATCCTGCGCTTCGGGTGACATTATTTACTCCAGCCGGGAATAAATCGTCAGATATTCCGACAAGACACTGTGAAACTAATAATCTACACGCCAACATGACGTTAATAATGATGTACACTGAAGGGTTGGTTTCAACAAAAACATGGACGGTTCTTTTGGTCTCAATATCATTAATAGCAGAGCAGCTATGAGGAACAAATACATTTTGTTGCTTTTGTTGTTTGCATGGGTATGCTACCAAATGATCTAATTACACTTAAGGAAAAAAGAGAATATTTTTGTTGTTGTTTTCATAGAGTAATGGACCTAAGAACTAGTAATCACACTGCATCGGTTAATTATTGTGATTGAGTTTTCTCTTCATTTCTTTTAATCTAATGTCATCAATCAAATACAGCAATGTTGATTAATTGTATAGATCTACTTTGATAGCAAGCGTACAAAATATTTACGTTCTCGGTTGAATGTTTAAATATAACAAGTAGTTTTCTAATTGACAAACCACTTGCTCCGCCCACTTACTTCGTTGGTCACGCCCATCGACTCCAACAGGAAGCCCCGCTTCGTTTTAACGGCGTTATTTTGAACAATTTATTGCCAGCAGCATGTAACAAAAATTAGAATAGTTGGTTGGCAACCTAAACCTCGTAACTACAGCTTGAATAAGCTGTAGTTACGACGTTTAAGTCGCCAAACCAAGAAAAAGTTTTAAAAAATGGCGACCAACGACAGAGTTGAAAGCTCAGGTCCGGGCTGAATAAATGATTTGATAAGTCGGTTGATTCCTTGATTGACTGTCGCGACTAGTCAAATTTAACAAGCTTTATAAAAAGTATGACTTTTAACAAAATGATAAGACTGCTACAGAAAAAAATCACGATAACACGAGCATATGTTCGACGATAAGTCATCCATAGACTCGAATAGTGAAAAATGAAAAGATCGGATCTCAAAAGGAAAATGTATTCATGCAAGTTTAACTTTCCAATTACTTTGCTAAAGTATTCGACCCTAAGGGACTAAAGACACTATTTCGGCTAATGGTAGATTGGCATAAATAATGTGGACTACACTAACATGTTTTTTCTCAATTTCAGTTTGCCATCTGACCTTTGGATTAATGTACTAAATAAAAATATGTGGAAACTCGCTCTACTGTTAACAGCTGAATTGGATACAGTATTTTCTTGTCTCAGTATTTCAACCCATTAGCCGTTTCATGAAATTCAAGACTAGTCCAAATTGAAAGATGTTCCTGACGACAATTCAAAATCAGATAGAATTCAAAATTAAGTGCCATATAAGGAAAATAACACTGTGAAAAGAGCCGAAATTGCTAAGTACCAGATTTCTTTCATTTTCTAACAAAGTTGTCCACAACTATTTCTCTTTCAGGTTTTAAAAAAACGTCGGAAGTATGCGTCTTTTAAAGTGATTTAACGTTTCGCTTTGAAGTTTTCAATATCCCTATTGCGAAAAAAATGGTGTCAAAAGGGTTTCTGAGGGTTGACTGTTTTACCATTCACGGCCTAATGGAAGCACAAAGTGGTAGCGAATCAATTAAGCTGTGTTTTTTTGTTGTTGTTGTAATATATCAAAGGAAAAAGAAAAAAAAAGTTAATAGAAATCCTTATCTTTATTTTGATTTGACGTTCAATTGGCAGATTTCGCACGATTAGAACAACGCACTGTGATGAGTTCTTTAACATGATTTTTTTTAAATTTCTTCCTACTACTCCCACGTTCCTTTCAGCTATGCAATGAATGGAATTTGTTGCTGTTCTTTGTACTTTTTGCTTTACCGCTGATAACACTTCTTTTGTAGTTTCTTCATGACCTGTTTTCAGAAAAAAAAGTTATTTTAAGTCGATCTCATTCCTTGTCAACTTCAACACAGAGTACATGTAAAATAACCAGTCTAGAATATGACGGCTATCCGGTAAATAGGCCAAAGTTCACTATCGGTCTAAATGTGTGATTGATTGGTCGATTGATTCTTTGTTTGACAGCTGCGATCGGTCAATGTTCAAAAATATACAAGTAACGAGAATGTTTTTCCAAGCCTATCCCTTGAGGGTCGCAAAAAAGAGGGATACTGTGGGATAGATTATAATCCTTTCGTCCGTTTCAAATATGACACCGAAAGTGAAACCACAGGAATTTAATCAATTTAACTTAATTTAATTAAAGACAAAGGAATTAAACACCCACTCTAGCGTGGGTTATAACCTACAAAAATAGGCTAATTGACAATTAATCGTTCGATATAATTGAACTTTCTTACAGCTTCTCCCAAAACGAACAATATATTTGTCTAATTTACGGTCTTGGAGAATTATTCAAATAACTATGTGTAAAAAGTTCATATATTGACCGAATCTTATTCTTTACCAATACATCTTGTCCTAATTAACCGTTAATTTCACATAAAAAGCGGTCTCAATCACTGCTTAATCTGGTGCTAACCTATTCCAACACAATGGCGCTTTTGACGCCCCAAGAAAAACGATTGGAAAACACCTTGTGTTTAACGAAGAAATTGCTTACAACAAGCACTTTCTTCATTTTCCACAATGTTTTCTACCTAAAAAGTTGAAAGTATCTAAAATTGCATGACCATCAAGTTTTCGTTTTGAGCTCCTTTCAATTCGGGCCAGTCAAAAGTTTTGCTGTCTGGTAATGAGTAAAACTCTTTTTATTTTTTAATTCTACTGTTGGAAAGCCAAGGTTTGTAAAACCGTGTATTTGTGCTGTGTCTAGCCAAAAAACAAAAGTACCGTTCGCTTTGTTTCCAATCTCAGACGACAAAGAAAAAGCTTTCAATCTCATCAACTTGAAAACGTCGTCTGCTTCTTCTTTCAATTTGAATCAGTGTATAATTTTCTCGTGTCGTAATGGCTTATGCAAAACAATCACTTAAATTGTATATTCCTACGACAATTCTCATTGACCGAAATGTACGCCGCGTCCAATCATTTTTCCCCTATACAGTGATTATATGCATTTTTTGCCGAATTACATTTTGCGTTGGGACAGAATTTTTCAGCTGTACATGCAATGCACATGCATCGTCTAATTTCGTTATCGATTTTTAAAATATCGAAATACCTTCATCCAATGATAAACTAATCGTTTACAACACGCGCGTTGTTAAGAAAACGATAGTTGAATAATACCCACAAAACGCGTGGGATTGCTGCGAATGAGATACACTCAGCTGCAAGAACTTGTATCAGCTTTTTCCTTTGTTGTGGTAAATTTGCACGCACCTTCCAGGCGAAAAGCAACATGCTAATTACAATGATTCCTTCCTTTGCTAAGCGGGGAAACACTTTGAAGAGCTTACAAAATATAAGGTTACAAAATTAGAAATTGACTGGGTTGTTTATACACGAACCGTTCCTAATTAAATGACTCTATTTTAACAAACGTATTTCTGACTGTCAGCTGCTGACAAAAACTTTATTTGGTGAAATTTTAAATACCCGAATCGTTCAATGACGAAAAAAATATGAAGAAAATGAAGAAATTATTCGTTTTTGTTTTGTTTTACGAAATTCCTTATTGGTATATTGACATTTTCGTATGACGCGTAACAGTTTGTTTCCATTTACTATGAGCAAAAATATAACCGGTATTTGTGACACCTTTACAAATATTATAAACACAAAGGAGTGCGTTCTTTGCGAAATAAGAATGTGTAAATACAGTTCTGATGATTATATGTTTTGAAAATCGAAGTGTTTATATAGTACGACACTGTACAAAACTGCTATTCATCAAAATGTATAGTTTACCTGTCACGTAAAAAAATCATCCGGTAATTCCATCTAAAAAATAAAAGACGGATTCTTGGCATATCCAATTGACCTCCGACAATGCACTACGACTGAGATATTAAACGCTGTTAGAATGATATTTCAAATATGATTAGGAACAAATCGGTGATATATGATCTAAAAGTTTCAGCTACAACTTAAATGAGCTGGAGATAAGGCGTTTCAGGAGCAAAACCAACACAAATGCTTGACGTAATTGTCGAGGGTCAACATTTAAAACTGGTTTGAATAAATGTAAATCAAGCAGCAAACATTCAGCTGCAAGAAAAATTTGATTTAACAACAGTTATTCAAAATAGTTATCTAAAAAACCGAATAGTGGATAAAGCGAATGGATAAACGAAATACATTGTATATACAAAGAGCGAAGAGCGTTGATAGGCTGTACGATCAACACAAAACGATTTCAATCGATATTTGTAGTAGTTTCTGAGATGTTTCCCAGTCTAAGACATGGTTTCAAATACGCTAAAAAAATCATAGGCCGAGATATGGTATGGCGTTCGTAAATAGAGAAAAACAGGCTTTACTTTATAGATGAAATACGTAGTTTAATCAGACTTCACAAAACGCCTACGACGAATAAAAGTCCTCGTAAGCACACCATATTGAACATTTCTGGGACAGCCAATTACAGAGCTCAATATCCACGACCTATAATTGTGTTGCGTCTATTCACTGATTAGTCGTGCAAGAAACCGCATTGAAATTCAATTTGCTGGGGTGAGTAGCTTTTAAGTGCGTTCTCATTGTACATCAAGGTGTTAAATCTAATAGAACCAGAGGCGTTATCAGTTCTTGACATCGCCAATTAACCTGCACTTGGACTAATTTAACCTCAGACTTCCTAGTTTTAGAGAATTATTCATTTCCCGTATTTTACCTTTTAGACAAAAAAGAATTTATGCAAAGGGTTACATGTTATCGCAACTACATTGTATTAAATTCAGGAAATTCAATCACTACATTGCGATGTCACTTTTGAACAGGCTTTTACTAATAGTATTGGTTTTTTCCTCCTTTCTTGGAAATTTTTTAAGTAATGGTGGTCAATTAAACTTGAGTTGCTATTGGGCACATAAAAAAACAACGCAATGAAGTCGGTTGTTATTATTATCATTTTCATTATCATTCAATTTCTATACGCTATTTATGTATTAATCTATTTCAATTCTTTTCTGAAGTTTAGCCCTAGGAGTCAATAGCTGTCTACTCTGTACTCTGTCTTCAATTGGCACTAAGTTTTTCATCCGATCAAACTTTGTTAAAATAATCTGATAAAAAGTCACCCAAGGACCACATCCAGCCATAAGTGTCCAAGAAGATTATTAAGAAAAGCGCTTACGGAAGGGCTGACGCACAGATGCACTTCACGACGACATAACGCCATGACGATGGCCCTCTAGTCTTTGGATGGAACTGAACATTTAAAATGATCTATGACCGTTGTCAATATTTTAGCATTTCTCATAAAGTCCTGTTCGCATGACAGGTCAAAGGCGTTTGAAAGAGCAAGTCTCAATCTATCTTTCTTAACCAAAATTATAAATCTGTTGCAGTGACAGAAATTTATGTGACGTCATATCAATAAAAACCAAGAGCTGACAGTGTAACAAATGAAATTTCGTCTCCCCAGAAAAAAAGCAATCCAAGTAAATAATAGTCTGGTTTGCTTGGACATGTTCCTCACGTTTTGAATGCGTAATCAAAATATTTTTATCTACCGAAGCATTTTATTTCAACTTTATGTTAATTCTATTAAATTGATCACATAATGTTACAGGCAGACGAGAGATTTTAGAGTGATCCAAATTGAAAGAGGTTGCAGGCTATAGACAGAAGTTAGTTCGTAATCATTTATTAGGTGTATTGTTAACGTTGTGTTTGTGTTGTTTCTTTCTTGATATACCCCAAATTTGAGTTTTTTTTTTCCGACCAAAGCACGAAATTAAAAGGGGGTATGTAACATTATAGCAAATCAGTTGTAATTTTAACACTATGTTCAACTGTAGAAAAATACAGCCGTCTAAGACGTTAAATGCTGGTGCTATGAGAATTTTATTTTTAGATCAAATTAGTTTATACGCGATTGAACATTCCATCTTTTAAAAGCTTAAACGCCGCCCGTAACAACTGACAGAGCGCTGGCCCCGTCCACTGACCCCGTTGGCCGCTCCCACTGACTCCAACAGGAAGTTTAACTTCAATATTAAACGGTGTTATTTTGCATAATTAATGGCTAGTAACACGCAAAAAAAGTTAAATGTCGTTTAAGTCATCAAACCAACTAATATTCTCCACAAAGATGTCGGCTCATTTCGAAATTCAAAGATAACTTCTGGGCAAAATTAATGATTTTGATTGGTCGACTGAGTCTTTGATTGACAGCTGCGATTGGTCATTTTGCCGCAATTGTCACCTGTGATTTTATATTTGGTGGCGAATATTTCCTTTCTCTTTGATTAAATATAATTTTTCAAACCATTTTAAGTATTTTTATAGTATAATTGACCCCTTGAGTGACCAACCATTGCAATAGGTACTGAACAGTCTAGACAACCAACATGTTCATTTAGAATACTTGCTGGTCGCTTAATAAAAGCTTTGGGTCTGTATATATACATGTAGAGCGCCAAGTAAGACCTAGATCAGACTGTGCGGATTTACTTTTGCCAAGCATAGGCTACAATATCAATATGAAAACGCTTACAGGTATTGTGAATCTAATCCTGATGTTTAATTATGCAAAATCACTGAAGGCTTCTTGCGATAGGCGTCGGCTTTTTGAAACATTTGCATACGAAAAGTAAATGCGATCCTTTTTCCACTGCTGGGTTATGTGGAATTCTTCAATCTATCCCTCCGAAGGTCTGAAAGGATTCGGCGACTATCAAACCTGGATAACACTTTAATACCAAGGTCGAGAATTTTCGCACTTTTGCACCTTGCGGTTCACCGTCGTAAATATCACAGAAACCTTTGAAATTCCAAGTATAATCAATGATTATAGCAAGGCAAGGTTATTTCTTGCATTTGCATGACAAGAATCTCGTATCGGTTATTTCCGGCCATGGGTCATTTTGTGATTTCGTAGATATGTACAAGATGACTTACTAATTTCCGATGTAGATCAGTGTGGCTCTAATCTTGACCGACCTTTCATGCACAGATATAAGACATTGTAGAAGGGTAATGACCACGGATAAGAAGAGCGCGAATAGATAACGAATAGAAAACACACACCCACATACTGCGATCGTCTATGACGTAAGCAATATATGCGTTGCGCAAAACGTAATACACAAATCACAAACGGTAGGTCAAACAATACACATGTTTGTACATTAACGGGATCTTGAAAACGAATTTATCTTGAACATGATCAATAGAAGCGACTTGCTTCCCTTTTTCATTTAAGAGATGAAGAGAATATTTTTGTTTTCATGGAGGTATGAACCGAAAAACCTAATCACACTGTATGAATACGCGAAGCGGATTCATACATTGTGTGATTAGGTTTTTCGGTTCATACCTCCATGAAAACAAAAAATATATTCTCTTCATTTCTTATAATTTAATAGCATCGAGCATAAAATACAAAAGTTTTACAAATTTTGATACCTTTTTTGTATGGGACTTTTCTGTGCAGAAGCATACAAAATCTCTGCATGCTCAAAATTTTGTTTATGGAGTTATAAATAAATTTCTTCGACCAACCAGAACGCTCGTTTTTGATAGACGAAACTAAAAATTAAATTATACGATTTTAAAATGGAACTTCCATATCTACCATACTTACCATATGGTAGGACAATCATTTTTTGTCCTACATTATGGGAAGCGAGATGCGCATGCGCAAAGGTTGTTTCTAATCTTAGTAAAAATAATCTTAAACGATCGCTGCACTTTTACAACAATATTGAATCAATATATTAATTAACCCTTTTCTGTTTTGCAAAATTTTCAGACCTGTCCAAATTCACAAGTTTTGTAGACAAAAGTTTAAAGTGGAACTAATTTTGAAAAATAACCATTTAAGAGTAAAAAATATTGTAGAAAAAGAAGAAATTACTTGTTACAAGACATCTGTTCTTTTTCTATAATGTTTTCTCAATTATAAATCATAAGGACGTGAAAACCAGTGATTCAAGGGTTGTGTTAATCTCATTTATACTCTGGCTCATCCTTTCCGACTATTTGTCTCTCACCAATGGGTCGATAATCGTAGACCTATGTGGGATAGCAGCTGAAGGCTAGGAAAGGATGTTATGGTAGTACTGGTGTGAGAAATACCAGGTTTCCACTGTTAGGTCTCCAGCCGCCGCGATATAACTGAAAGATTGTTAAAAGCGGCGTAAAAACCCCATTCAAATAAACAAACTATATTATGTGGGAATGGGTTACAGAGTTATCCGAAACGTGAAACGATATTCGCAATGGTTCTTTACATCAGAAAACAATTATAGTGGATCTGTATTTTCGAAAATGAATTCATTATTCATCTTAATGATACTTGTATCATATTGAAATACGATAGTCCCTCGCGGATTAGATCAAATAGTGTCACCGACGAGGTGTACATTGTGATTATATACACCTTTCATGTCATTTGTGTCAATCGTAGCATGTCTGAAGAACAATTCAACTGAAAACATATTTATAATCGGTCAATAGCAAGAATTTTCTTGTTGAATTGTTAACATGACATAATTCCTCACATACTTCCTCATGATCGAGTGGAATTATGACAAAATGATTAAATGGGACATTAACAACCCAAATGGGAATAGTCTAAAGTTTGAGTATAATATATCACGCCCGGTAATCTCGGGCTCCATCTCTTTTTGGAGAACAGTGAAAAAAGGAGACAATGATACTTCCGATATGGAGCCAAGGACCGGAACTGAATAGAAAAAGGTAAGAAAAACAGTGCACCTCGCGTACAATTTGATCTCCTATTAACCTATTATGCATTTTCCCAAAACGTCCAGAGTTTCATACCACATAGAAATGACTACATTATCCGTTGGCGGTGATAGATTTCAAAAATAATTCCGTTTGTGAATAGAAACTTGAATCAAAGTTTGGACATTGGACTCGATCAAACACGAAAATGCGTGTTAAAATCGTTCAAATCCATGTTATCAACAGTTCTGAAAGATTTAAGTGGCGATGACTATGAAATTAATGATAACGTGTTGATATAAAATTATGTTACCACAAAGAACTGCGTTTTCCTACCCCTTATACTGATTTTCTTAGATGAGAAGGAGACCAGGATGCGGTGCGGGAGACAAGATTCAGAGGGAGAGGCGATGCATATATAAATGTACTGTAAAACTTCTAATAGAACCCCATACTCTTATGTTACCCCAGCCCCCTCTTCGGACGTCAAACCGACCCGTTTTGGAAAACTTGTAATAAACCCCAATCCCCAAAAAATCAATGTCACAATGAATTCAATAGAGGGCGAATGTAACTGTTATCAACCAAATGTTCCCCTTTTGTGATGGTTCAATGCTTAGATAGTTGATTTGCCTAAAGTTTTTTTCTTTATATTTAGAAGGCGCTGTATCCTAGATTATGTCAAAAGGTCAAAAACAACACCGTGAAATTGACAATTTTTGGATGATTTGGAAATGATTTCGGAATGAAATTGAAGGAGTGGGAGAAGCGAGTTTTGAATGAAATTAAAAGTATGTACTAATTTCGTCCAAATTTGCGATATTATTACCTCCCTTTATTAAAATATACGTGATTTTGTGTTCGTGTATCTACACGGACCAATCAGACGCTTTAAAACCCACAGCAGCCAATAAAAATTGTGGAAAATCGTTATCGATTTGAATGAAATGCTGCGCATTTTGGACGGTTTTTGAATGTTTTGGAACTATTTTGAGCGTTTTTTAATGGTTTGAGTTAGTGTTTGGAATGAATGATTGGAGCGCTGTGTGAGTGATTTTGAATGGTTTTGATCGGTGTAAATGTCAATTTTACGATGTTACTAACTGTATACTATGTTTACTGTAAATTCATTCCATTCATGAACCACCTTTGGTTTTGATCTGCTCTTTGCCAGTCGAAGTAAATCTTCGCCGCCCCCCCCCCCCTTTCCGTCTTAACATCTGCAGCCTGCAATTAACACCCACCCCCTTTTAAAGAAGTGTGAAAATTCCAATAAACCATTAGTTGTTCTAGAGATTTTACCGTGTATAAGGCACAGAACGTCCGTTTATTGCAGACCTGAACTCCTTCCGCGTAACATACTTCTAAGAACCTAGCGTATTTTTCAAATTTTGTGATGACCTGAATTCTCAATTAACTACTTGTTTTTCTTTGAAAATGTTTCGTTAGAATAGATTTACAAGAATTATTACACGTTCACTTTACATTCACCATTGTGGCCCGGTACGTCAGTTTGGAAAAAGTGAAAAATATAGACCAGATATAAATATGGCTGTTATAGAGAGTCTGAGAGACAAATTTACTTTGTGAAAGGGAACAAATAGTGTCCTGTAATATTCATAAAGTTACAGTCCTAGAAAATCATTAGCTGTATTCTTTTATATGCATCGCCTCTCCCTCTGAATCTTGTCTCCCGCACCGCATCCTGGTCTCCTTCTCATCTAAGAAAATAAGTAAAAGGGGTAGGAAAACGCAGTTCTTTGTGGTAACATTATTTTATATCAACACGTTATCATTTATTTCACAGTCATTGCCACTTAAATCTTTCAGAACTGTTGATTACATGGATTTGAACGGTTTCAATACGCATTTTCGTGTTTGATCGGGTTCGATGTCCAAACTTTGATTCAAGTTTCTATTCACATACGGAATTATTTTTGAAATCTGTCACCGCCAACGAATAATAAAATCATTTCTATGTGGTATGAAACTCTGGACGTTTTTGGAAAAATTTTGATAGATTAATCGGAGATCAAATTGTACGCGAGATACACTGTTTTATTTACCTTTTCTGTTCAATTCCGGTCCTTGGCTCCATATAGGAGGTATCATTGTCTCCTTTTTTCACTGTTCTCCAAAAAGAGATGGAGCCCGAGATTACCGGGCGTGTATATGGAGATCGGCGAATTTTTATCATGATCCAACCATAGTTAAAGTCACATCGTCCCCTTATAAACACAACAATACTAACTAGTAAATCATACCATTGGCCAAAAAGCATAAATGAATACGATGATTGAAATTAGATCAAAATAGTTCTATGCGGTTAGCCTACAATTTATGAGAGAAAATTCGTTATTCTAGATTGTAGACCACTAATTCAGGTATGTTTTCATAAAATGACGAATTTAGTGCTGGGATTTTTAGTTTCCAAATAACAAGCGTAAACTTCCGCTCGGTCACCGAGATTATCAAAGTCGTCCGTAATTTTAAATTATCAGCGCCACTACAGAACATTTCCTGTTAAGTATCGGGTGTATTCGACTCAATCTCAAAATATAAACAGAAGAATGCATATTTCGAAATATTTCCAGGTTGAATTTTCTTGTTTATGCGATTCCTGCTTATTACACGAATGGCTATATTTCTAAATTCTGGTTTAGTAATGAACATCGTTACTAGTTGAATCAAAGTACTGATAGAACTGCAAGCAAGAAAGCATGGTTTTGTCAAGTAATCTTCTTTGTCCAAGGTTATCATTATAAATATACGAGATTAAAGTAATCTAGGAGTTAACACATGAAAACACGACAAAATCTTAGACTGGTTCAAGTTGAGGGAAGTTGCAGACGACAATTTAAAGTTGATAAAAAACATTGTGGACTTTAAAGAAATTGCTTGTTACAAGTAATTTCTTCAATGCCCACAATGTTGTCCAAAGCTTATTTCTTGAGATGCCCAAAAAAGCAGAATTGAAAGGGAATGGGTTAAATATCATGCTTTTGAAGGAGTTCTCTATAACTTGCATGATGAATTTGCAATATACATGAAACACAATAGATCGCGTAGGCATTAAATGGATTTAGTGGTTAAGCCTCCAGTGAAAGTTTTCACTCATTGAAGTCTGAGAAGACCTCAAGATTTTGTCTGTTAACTTAAGCTATCAAAGCTGACGCTAAAAATGTATCACCTGGCATGATGAATGTTGGAATGTCAATACGTGTGCTGTAAAGTGTACATACTGAAGTACACTTACTGAAGTTTTGCGAAACCGACAAAAAATCATTGTCTTATACTGTCAGTGATTTAATCAATTTATCCATCGGGTATTTTATTTAAACCAGAAGTGCAATATTGAAATCACATTTATGCCAGACATTTTCTCAGTTGGACGCCTTAAACGTCGTAATTACAATGTGTTCATGTTGTAGTTACGACGTTTATGACGCCAAACAACGGTTTGCTGCTTATCGCATGTTCACCACTATATATTTTGCAAACTACAGTTGACGAATATTACAGTCAAGCTGCGTGATAGCGGGTATATTCGTACTTCAATGCTAGAAAGATTGTCGGACGTATTTTGAGTCCACGATCATTCTTTTAGGCCTATGCCTTGTGATATCAGATCGAACGTCCCACTCCTTGCCCATAGATATTTCAAATCCATCTTCGGGTATCTTTGGAAATCGCTTTTACCCTAGAATGACTGCTTCGATGGCCGAGTAGTAAATGTGCTTGACTCGTGATCTGAATGACATGGATTTGGTCAAAACTCTCACTGGGGTGTGCCTCTCCTAAAGAGTCATTTGGATAGTGTTTGTTCCAATGCGACTAAATCAGCTTAAACCACAATTAAAATAAAATCCGAGAATGATTTCTTTACCGTATACAGAAGAAAAGATCTTGAAAAAACATCGCTTTTTTATCGATACATTAAGCCGTATAAAACATCTACTTTGCCGATCGAAGGCTCAATTCTTGTAACGGAAATCAAGTGGCACATTTTAACTATGACTCTATTTAGAATATTATTATTCGACCTTTCAGGTCATCGTACTTACGTTACCCTTACGGACGCCCGATTCCCTGTACATAAATTTTTCCTCCATACCGAGACACATCTGTTTATAACTGACATTCCTAGCCAAATTGATCTGTACGACTATCCTGAGACAAAGTTTGGCTGGAAGACTGCTATCATCCCAATTAATGTCAGAATTTAGTTATGTCATTATCGAATTGTTCGCCGTATTGTCCTGACACCTCGTGGAATTTTCCCGCCTTAAACTAAATATCTTTATCACATGTTTGATATCACGTGTCTGTGAAATTCTTTTAGATTTAGGGCTCATGGGATTACACGAGCTCTTACCACCAGTCTGAGTTGACTCACTTTATCTCTCTCTTCTCTCTGCCTGTCTCTGACACTCTGTCTCTTTCTGTCTTTTCTCTCCCCTATCCCTGTCACTCTGTCTCTTTTTCTCACTCTTTTTTCTTTCGTCTCTTGATACGTCTTTTAACGCGAGAATCAAATGCAGGGTTTTCTACCACTACTTGATCACAGTATTCCATTTATCATTCACCAATGGATTTTCTCGCCGCGATATAACTGAAAGATTATTGAAAGCGGCGTAAAACCCTATTCAAACAAACCAATGGATTTTGACATTTTTTTAGAAAAGCTTACGGAAAGCAGATAGCTGTTCTATATCATTTTGTCATGAAAATCTGTCCAAGAGACGCGTTAAAATCATAATAAGGTAACTGTTAGCGTAACGTCAACTTACTGGTAAAATGACGTGATCCAATCATAAAGTATCCGTTCAATATATGTATGATACGGATTTTTTATATGGAGTTCCTTTTTGTCCATGTGCAATGAATGTATCTTATAATTCGGTAGGTACATAATGAAAATGGTTACCGCCTGTCTTTAACGAGTGACCTCATTCAGCCCCTATGACACGTACGATCAGCTGTTCATGACGCCATCACACCATCTAGGGATGTTATTGACCTTTCGAATTTCAAATTGCCATTACTCAATGAAAATGCTTTGTAGATTACATCACGACTTGAAACCTCGCAGATCGCGAATCCGTTTCCAGACTAACAAAACTAACAAACTATATGTCTTTCGGATGAGAAGTTAAACCGAGAGCCCGTATGACGGTGCTCGCCATCGAACACGTTAAAGAACTAGGCAAGTCTCCGAGTAGATTTGTCCTGTAGCCTTCCACTATCTCCTGCAACTATTGATCTCTTCTTTGGGCGTCGTTCATAAGGGCAATTGCTACGGTAGAAATGATAAATAAACGAACATACACAAAACAGGTTAGTGGTAACGAATATTTTGTCGTACAAAGACGACAACGTTTTACATGTCTGAGTATTAGAGAAGATCTTAACATGATACCTCGTCGCTAATGAGGCTGAGTAGAGAATTTTTGAAAACAATCAGTTGGTCTACAAATCGCGCAAGATGTGCTTTGCTAATCAGAATTTGCATCAGCTTTCTACTTGTTTTTTTTATATCATCGATAAATCAAGTAACTAAAATACTCACTTCAAAATGCACCTGCTAGGTGAGAGAATAGACAAAGTGATTGTAGAGAGGTCATTGCATAGTAAAGCATGTTATAGGGAGTGTAGGATACAAATTACCCTTATCGAAACGCTTTTTGAAAGAATACTGATCCGAGTATTCGAACTCACGACCTCTAGGTAGATGATACAAAACTGAATTATTTAGGCTCGTAATTAGGGCTCCTTATAGGAAGAATTTGCTTCACTTATGTTCCCTTACAATACAATAACCAGCCATATGGTATGCAAATCCACTGAGAAGCTTTTGGCCAGTCAGCTTTGCGATTAAACAAATGACGGATACAGATAGGGAGTCTTTCACTAGGAGACTAAGGTAAAGCCAAGAAGTGTAATTTTACACTCTTTGGCAAAAAAAAAAGAAGTTTCGATTTCGTATCATGATAAGGGTGAAGTAAATGTCAGATTGTACCGAGAAGGTTAAAACAGGAATACGGTAATTTCCTATTGTCTGGCCATCGATTAACACCTCCCGGTCATCTCGTGTCAGGAAGACGTATACGATTAACACTGGTCCGTACAATCTGAATTAACCTAAGTATATACCTCTATTAACTTTTCTTTTTACTCCAGTCCAGATCTGGTTCATTATCATCCTGTGTTGGTATATTTTGATTCTTATAAAAAATATTCATCTGAAAGACAGAAAGCCGCAAACGGTCATTACTGCTTGCTTTTTATCTGCCTTAGTAAGCTCCACATGTTACATTATTGTAATCTAAGTTAAACACACACATACGATCCATGTCGCATCGTCCATTAGAAATCACCAATTCTTTCTCAATTCCGATATTTTACGCCGGTCAAGAACAAAGGTTCTAAAAACATTGTGGGAAATGAAGAAACTACTTGTTTCAAGCGAATGCTTCATAACCACAATATTCCTAACTATAAAAACAAAGATTTTTAAGATACCACCAACTTCAAATTGTCGTACACAACTTGTTTGAATTTGGACTTTTCTAAAGCTTTGTCGCGTGGTAATGGGTTTAGCAGTCATTATATTTGGGAGAATTTTATGCCTAAACATTTTCTATTGTAACCATTGGGTATCCAAACAATAGCCCGAAACATCTATATATGCTGTGGCCTTTTATTTCCGCGACAATAATATGTCAGCTGACGAAGACCGACTTGCGTCTCAGGTCACATAATGCAGGTCAAAAGGTAAAAATTTGCAATCTTAGAGAACACTGTATAAGTGATACACGGTAATTGGTAAGAAACACAGTCGTCAATGTTGTGTTTTTGGCGCTCGGACAAAAATAGGAAAGAAAAATCCGTTACGTTACATATATACATCTATACAGTTGACACCCTCTCAACTCAATTTCATTAGAAATCGCTTGTCTATAGTTCTTCAGCTAAGAACATACCATTATGTCATCGGCTGGCCTGGATTCTGAAGCGTCTGATTAGTCCGAGTTTACTACCAAAACAGTGTTCATACAGACCTTCTAGCCAATACAACACGTCGTATAGTTTAGCATCGAGTTCCTTACAAGTCAACCTGAAATCTGATCTTCGAGCAGGATCGTAAAGCTGTTGCCAGAAACTATACAGAACTAAGCGCGATAGAAACAGCACGATCTACTAGAAGCAGGTTTCACGGAGTAGAGCGTTTACAAGCGATACATCTGAAATAACGAATGAGCCTGCGGATGGTATTTACACTAATTACACATATACCCAGTAAAGCCTTAGATTAGCCTCCTCATCCGCACATTCTGATTAGTATCTTTACTAGGCAAAATATAGTTTGATACTTGCTCAAAAATTCCGAAGAGAAGCACTGAATATTCTTTATGCTCGATATTCGGACTGCTAACTGTTATTACTTACGTAAATGTGAAATTGACGAATCGATGGCCCAGCCCAGTGCCCCTCCCCCGCCCACACCTGATGACTCCGATAGGAACTTCCGATTTGACAGCTTTAGGCGTTGTTTCCAAAAATGTATGGTCATTGATATGGAACAAAATGGTAAAACCCTTTGTTGGCGACTGAAACGGCATACCTACAACTTGAATAAGTCGACTGTTTAAAGGCCATACCAAAAAAAAACTACACAAATGTCGGCAAATTTTGGAGTTCAAAGTTCACTTCCGGTCTAAATGTATGATTTGATTGGTCGATTGATTCTTTGATTTACATCGCGATCGGTCAATAGTTGGAAATATTACTGCTTCATTTATAAACTTCTGATTTTTGTCCATGTGCTGGGAAATTCAACAGATTCGAGAAAGAAGAGTTACAGACAGTTTAATTGGAAAATAAAGCTCATACCGTGCAGATTAATGTAAAAAGACAGAAATGCGTAAGGGATATGATGATACAGTCAATCTTTTTTTAACCCATTCCAACTCAATCCCTCCTTTTTACGCCCCTCAATAAAACATTGGAAACATTGTAGAAAATGAAGAAATTGCTTGTATCAAGCAATTTCTACATTATCCGCAATGTTTTCTATCAAAAAGACGAAAAAATTCAAAATTCCATCAACTTGAAATTGTCGTCTGCAGCTTCTTTCAATTTGGACCAGTCTAGAATTTTGCTGTGTATGAATGGGTTAAGTCACAACACAAGGGTCGACCGATAAGTGTCACGTAATACACTTTTTTGCGATTGATATGAAGGATTGAATCAAACATTGCAGAAGTCGTTAAGAGTTCTAGCTTTAAAAAAAAGTCGGGTATGGTTGTGGTCGCTTAATGGGCGTATAGGTAGTCGGTTAATCGACGCGGGCGCTGTAGCAAGATCGACTGATCAAACATATAGAAGCATGTTTTGAGGTGCGATCAAAAATTGTGTTGATTAACAAGAGCATCTTGAAATTGCCGCTCATCCAGCTTAAAAATCATGAAAAATATCTATTCTCAGCATTCATCCAAACACTCACAAAACCTTCATTCAATTCGTTAAAACGCTTCACGATTTCATCCAAGGTGCCGAAACATTCCAGGATTTCTTTAGCTGACGTGGACTTTAAAGCGCCTGATTGGTCCTTGAAGACAAATCTATTTATAGAGAAGTGCTTATTTTTTTATTAAAGGGGGTTATAGAATATCGATCTATTCCTTCAAAACGCTAATGTCATTCCGAATTAGATCATTCCATTATTTCATTGTATGTTAAGGAGCTTTTGTAGGTCTGCCACTTGTATACATATATATTATATAAATGAAATCATACCCTAAAATTAAACCTATGTCAAAATATAAGTTGGGTATCACGTAGGTACATGGGTTGTTGTTTACGTTTAAGTATACAATTCGTATGTTTTTAATATGTTGACTGATTAATTGTTTGATTTATTTATTGATTGATTGGCGTTTTCGACTCTCCGACAATGGCCTCATCTTTTCACTGGAGAATTAAAAGGCAGTTAAACAAAAGATACGTAGACATGCGTAGACAAATACCAATTAATTACGAATTATGAATTTGGAATGAAACAAAAACACAACATGACGACCCCTTTTGTCCCCTCTTATGACATTATGACAAGCTATACGTCACGTTCGTTCCACCAGGTTGTATAACAGAAATGACGATGTTTGAACCGACCTGATAGAAATTCAAACGGGTCTTAATTCATCACATACAGTGTAAGTGTCATATATCTCACGAATTCCGCCTCAATAGTTGCAACTATCTCTCTTTAACATCCGTTCCAAGAGGCGGTCTAGACAAAGATCAGTCTGCATATATATGCAGTCTGATCTTTGTCTAAACCTCCTGCTACAAATAATCCCATAAAGCAAGGTTAGTTTTTAATGCTACATTTTTTCAAAAAACATTATTCCCCCCTAAAAAAGGGCTTTCTTGGATTTCAGCCTTTCGGTGTTTATGCAATTTTAGAGAATTTTATTCAGCATGACAAGGGTTAATATTTGTCTGAGGGCTTAGTATAATTTTGAAAATTCCGCCATTTATCTTGAAAATGCATCATTATTATATGCATTAATATAATTCAGGTACAAGCCACGTTAACAAAGAACAACTGTATTTCCCATTTACCATTAATTTCTCATTCCTAGTGAAATTATAACTCGACTAATTGAAATTCTTGCTTCAGGCTAACCCTTTTACCGAAGAGAAGTCCGCCCTAAGATGATGTTAGCTTATAATTAGCATTTTTTCTCCAATTCAGATACTCTAAAAACGTTTTATTAGTAATTTATAAAGAGAATTTATAACTTACAGGAATGCATAATATTGCAATAAGTGTAAAAAGGTATTCCAATGCGATTGATAACCTAGGTACGTGATATACAACAAGCATTTTTCTGTCTTTACATGCTGTGATTCGTTTTTTATAGAACCAGAATCATTCAGTTCTAATATCAGGAATTTAATAGTACCCTTGTTTAGTTAGATGACTGATAAGCAATCGTCTTGATCATCCTTATTATACGGTGCTATCTGATTAACCCTTTCTCGGTTTGGTTTTTTTTTTTTGAAATTATAGACTGGTCCAAATTCAAAGAGGATACTTACTACAATGAAACATTGCATGCATCGTGAAATCCAATGATCCCATGTGGTAGAAAATATCAGGGAAAAGAAGAAAATGCTTGTTACATACCGATACTGTAAATATTGCTTATGACCATGAATAGAGCAAGAAAATGAATTTTTGATAAATTCTTTTAATAAGGCTATAGAAAGGCTATCACAAATCAAGCAATTGTTTTTCATGAAGAATATGGACACACTGGCGTATAAATATGGACGACAGCAAGAAAATATTGAAAAATAGGTTGAATCAAGTGCAAAGCATGCCAAATTAGCTCAGCCCTTGAAGTGAAAACTGATATCTTTTTAGGAATGTGGTAGCTGTTTACATAATCAGTGATCTTTAGTTAACTTACTACATTATCTGGATTGTTAGGAACATTGTATCATTATCAATGATGTAGGGGACATTGCAGAATAAGAAGAGGGGGTCTATCAACAAGCGAATTCTTTATTTTTTTGCCATGATTCAAGGTAAATATAAATATGACAATAAATTCTCTGTAAAACATGTTTTGTTGCTTTATTTATAAGATAATAGTATTTTTGGTGCTATGTGTGCTTGAATAATATATGCAAAAGGTAAAATCCGAGGGCGTAGCCCGAGAATTCTGCTTTGCATATAACTCCTCCCCATCTATCATTATTCTAGTACACATAACACCAAAAATACTAGTATATCCATTATAACACGATATCCGTCCATAATGTAGCTTATTTTATTCTCTATCCTTAAGTATATTGCACAAAGTAAATATTTTGACCTAGTTTACTGATTTCATGAATATTAATGAGATGTTGTCTTGGAAATTCTGAAAATTATGAGGTAACCTTCACATGAAGGCATGTGATCATTACTATTCACGATGTGTAATGGATTGGATTTTAGCTAAAACGGTGGTAAGTGATAAGTTTTTTTCCTCGAAACCTACGTTAAATCACAAAGTTTCTTAGACTGCAAATTTCGCTAACCCTTATCGATCGAAATTACTTTTTGTTTACACTAAAGACGTGTGATTCTATTTATAACCATATTTGCATATATGATTATTGATGAGATCGAATCTACCCGTCTCGGAAAAGGTTTATTTTATCTCGATTTTTGGACGACAAACGTATTTAAGGATACATTATGGCGTGGATCAATAGTGATTTGACGATTTTCTTATTGTTTTTGATCGATCTGTGAGTAAATACTAAATAACTATTTTTTTATGGCCTTTTACAACCTATTCGACGTTAGACACGCTTATGACAATTTATTCGAAAGCAGAATGTGTGCATATGTATTTCCTCGTTAAAATGCATGCTTAGAGAGGGGCGGAGCTTTCTCACCAACATTATCTTTACACGCGGCATAGAACTTTTATCGCGAATAATGTTCCATGTAATTTGTTCTTTGTTTTTATTTGTGTTTTCCGCTGTAGTGTTATAATGTTTGTTTGTACAGTATTTATGACAAAATGTATGATAACATGAATAACTTCTTTTGCATTAGCCAAATGAAAGCTTACTTGAAAACATCAATACAGATGAACACATTCTCATAAAGTAAAGCGGTCTTATTAGAAGGATTCTACTTAGTTTGCCTAAACTATGTGGTAATTTCAATATTTACATAAAACATGTCCATAGTTAACAAGAAAATTCAATATTAAATCGCGGCTTCCTAAATATTAGCAATGACCCTAAAATACTGGCTGTCAAATCCCTTCGACCCAGCTTTGTTTAAGGGTAAAGGCTTACAAACTAATTGGTGAAAAATAAAATTGATAATTACTGTTTCAGAGTAAGATTGGTTTCTTTTTCATAAAGGGAACAACAAAAGCTGTATTTTCATGACTTGGAAAACCATGCGTGAAGATACAGGTTTTGAAGTTCACGTATAGAAAAACTCGTCAATCTTTCACGAAAAACAAACGCTTCTTCTGTTACTTAAATAAGGAGACCACTGAGAGCGTGTTATTACATGGCAACTTGATGATGCCATCAGTTTCGAAGGTCGAGCTGTGTTGAGCGGAATCAGCGAAGGCAGCCATATCTGCCCTCCGAGAAAGAAAAAAATAGTTGAAATAATCTATCGCTTATTTGGTCGTTAAAGCAAATAATGTGGTCTTATAAATATCGATATGCAAAAGCAGGTTATGAGTGATGTTCTCTAGAAAGAGTATTTTGTATTTTTCTTGTCGATTTCAAATTGTGTTTGTTTACATTTTGAAATCGAGCCAAATACACCCGATTTTTCACTGGAAATCTTCGCTAATCTTCGTTATTGACTTTATATGCAGTTTTGCTGATGACTAAACTTTACGGGCGATTTCGTTTATCTTCGTGACCTAGCTAGTTGTTTGAATGACTAGCAAAAGTTATAACGTCATAACTGACGTCATAAATTGATGTAATCAAACCTTAAATTTTGGTGGGTCACATTTTAAAATTTCGTGGCTTCTTCCATGAATTGTAGGCTTACTGTGTAGAATTGTGTTGATGTTATAATTTAAATCGTCATATTTATTTAAGCTTTCGAGCCTGGAGTATGATTTTCTTGTTAATTTTATAGTGTGTTTTGGGGGAAGATATGGCTTTAAACACAACATTCTGTTCTTTTCACTGCGTTTTCGGTGAAATCATTAATTAATGATATCGATAATCCAAAGGAAAGTATTTAAGGATCATCAATTGAAACATTTACGATGAATCATATCTTACTTTTAAAAGATATACACATGTACTTCTTTTCAAACAGCTTGAATGTTCTTTTCAATTCAGAGCAAACATTTAAAGACGTGAAAGGATGAAGAAAAACTACTTCTGTAGGTTATTGAGTTGATTGAATAATACAGCAATTAGTCTAACCCCAGACAATTATACAAGTCATGTAAAATAACGTGACAGGTGGAGAGTCTAATGAATTGATAAGGCACTTTCAGTTTTCCTTATTTTTCATATTGAGGTATGTTTTTGTTCTTTGCTATTCGCCAGGTATTTTATGATGAAGTAAACCTGATAAAATGTTACGCAAAGGAAACAAGGAGCGACTTCACCGGAATCTACTTTCGGGGGTAGTTGTTACAGTAGTTCTTTGACAAAATCGAGCCCGGCAGGAAACCTGCATTTTAAAGAACACTTAAGTAATTCTCATGTTTTAATAGTTCCTTTTTTAAGGGCTCTTTGTCTTTTATTTAGGTTTGCGCTTGACTATGCTATCTTCGTGCTTAATCTATATTTCAGAGGATGACAAATGTATGTGGGCGTAACCAAACTAATTATCCTTTTCATAGATTGAAAAAAGACAGTGCATATTCTCTCCTTAGAATATCATACATGACCGATGAACTTGAGTCTCAAAAGACAGAACAATAAATGATGATGAAGCAGGTCATATGTCAACAATACTTCAGCATCATAAAAATGTGTAAATTTATGTAAAACAAAGACGGCAAAAAATCCGATATCTTTACAAGCAAATTGATTTTACTCTACCTTGATCTTTATGTTCGTAAGGAACAAGGTGGATTCAGAAACTTTGGATTGCGAAGATTAAATCCATTGATATCAGATCAGATATGAATTTATCTAATCGATCTAATCTACATCGGGAATAACTTATATGCTGTGCTACATATGACTGTCTTTGACTAGAACCAAAATCAGAATTGTTTAAAACCAGTCGATTATGATTTAATTTTTAGTGTCGTCTATCAAAAACGAGCGATCTGACTGGTTGAAAAAAAATCATAACTCCACGAACAAAATTTTGAGCACGCAGCGGTTTTGTATGCTTCCGCACAAAATAGTCCCATACAAAAAGGTATCAAAAATTGTAAAGCTTTAGGGTTTTTTTTTTTTTTTTTTTTTTCGCTCGATGCTATTAAATTAAAAGAATCGAAGAGAATATTTTTTGTTTTCATGGGGGTATTCACGTATTCATACAGTGTGATTAGTTTTTTCGCTTCATACTTCCATGAAAACAAAAAATGCTCTCTTCATCTCTTAAAAAAACTCGACACTGACCTTTATCAAAATAACATGATAGGAGTAAAGCATTCATCGGGTATATCTTTATTTCTTTTTTTCTATTTATTTCTACAAATAATTTGCAGATCGACGCTATCAAAGAACACATTGATTGACCAATCAAATCATTCATTTAGATCGGAAGTTGTATTTAAAAATCTGGCCTTTGTGTTTAGCACTTTTGTTGGTTTTGCAACGTTTCTTTCCTCTCCCTTTTCTCTTATACATCGCAATAATGTCGTCTGTAATTAAGAGATGAAGAGAATATTTTTTTTGTTTTCATGGAGGTATGAACCTAAAAACCTAGTCACACTGTATGAATACGCGAAGCGGATAAATACATTGTGTGATTAGGTTTTTCGGTTCATACCTCCATGAAAACAAAAAATAGTGTCTTCATTTCTTATAATTTAATAGCATCGAGCGAAAAATGCAACAACTTATTTTGACAAATTTTGATAATTTTTTGTAGTGAACTATTTTATGCGGAAGCATTCAAAATGGCTGCGTACTCAAAATTTTGTTCACGGAGGTATGAATTAAATTTTTCGACCAATCAGATCGCTCGTATTTGATAGACGATACTAACATTTAAATTATTCTTAGATGAATTGACATATCGGAGGTCAGTAGGCTAGGTTAGCGATCTATCAGTTGATGGGAACTTAAGATATACATCTGTAACAACCAATTCAAGCTGTTGTTATGTATTTTCTGGAAGCTCACGGACTATATCTTGAATTTATTTGAGACGGAGACACATAAACCAGTTTAACTGCAGTATAAACCTGTTAATTTCCTAATAATAGATACCATGGATGCTATATTGTAAAGAGATAGGTGGTCTAGGAGATAATTATTTAATCTTTATCAAATCTTTATGTTTTAATCGAAGGTTGTAGATATTTGGCATTCCAATTCAACTCAAGTGTTGTTAGCAAACATTCAGCCGACATACTTTCTAAGTCATTGAGACATGCGTCATTTGTGGCTCACCATGAGGCGAATTATAAGTAGTTCGCCTAGACGTAGTAACTAGCTGGTTGTTCATATGGGTCGTTGTGGTTGTAATGATGCGAGAAATATCAGGATACCATAGTTAGGTGCCCAACCGCCGAGATATAACTAAAGTAATGGGTAAGTGATTAAGACCTCATACAGTACTATTTCATTTATATATTTTGAAAGACGTAAAGTGTATACATGTAAAGTGAAATTTGTATGAAGCAACCCCTTAAAGGCAGGTATGGATCGTTCTGAAATCTTAATAAGAAAAAAAGCCAATACCCTCAAACGGACGCACAACACTTAAATTTGAGTCAAATATTGTCTTCGCGGTAATCCGATAGGCTTAGTGGCTTTTTCTGGTTATGTAGATAAGGTTAGGCGGAATTCCGGGTTATTTTTGAATTTCATGGAATTCAGTTGTCGACTCCGCATGACCTCATTTGCATATGACCCAAAGTAAACGGAAAGTAAAAAATTGACAAGTGAAGAAACCAACGTCCTAAATCATGTCACACAAAATGGTTAGCGCTAAACAACGGTAAATATTGGCGCTTAAGGCATTTTTGAACTGAACTATACAGAATTGTAGAGCGGCTAGCGAACATAACTCCAGATGATGCAAAAATGACGTTGGTTTGATTAAATACAAAGCGAATGCAGGATTGTTAAGGGATAAAAGACCCAAAAGAAAACGGATAAACAGGCTGTAGGTGCGATGTTAAAGTCTACTTACACCGTTTGTTTTGTATAATTGCCGGATGTCAACATTCTACTTCTCGTCTAAATATGTTATTTGATTGTTCAATCTATTTTTCAATAGACAGCTTTGATTAGTCAGTTTAGTATACTTTATCAGGAATTCATTCTTATATAAGCGAACAGCAACGAGCATTATTTGAAATAGATTCAAATGGCATGTCGTGTTATGTGTCTTATTTAAAACCAATTCGGATGTGTATACGTCACAATTGATTCCAGAAGAAAAGTTACCTTGAAAATCTTTATTGGCAATTTCCCTCGAAGGCCCTTACAACTGAAGATGGAATTTCTGTATTCTGACAATTTTGTAACGCAATTTACTGACGAGTTTGGGCATGGAAGTCTGTATTCTCCTGGGACATGAAATCTGCTTATAGAAATGCAACCGCTTTTATGCGCGAGGAATGTCGGAATATTCAAATTTGTTGAATAAGGGCGGCAAGTTGCGTAGAAATCACTTTAATTTCACTAGTGTCGTGCTAAAACCAGAATAGTTCGGCTTCGACAAGATGAATAGACATGTCTGGATTTTGTCAACACACTTTGTTTGCCGTTTAAAGCCTCGTTTGTTTAAAAAGCCAATTAGAAGGGAAATGTTTAACCAAAATAAGGAGCGTTTAGTCCTTTTATCTTAATGCAATTCTGAAAAGGATTTAATTCAGCATGACAAGGACGGAAAGAATTGCGAGTGTCTTTTTCGGGTTAACAATGTTCTTATTGGATCAATTCCTCTTCTATAACCTGTCTTTTCGTAAAGACTGTACATAACAGAAACGAAGTTTTGATTACAAAGTAACAGTTCATCGAATTTTTGAAATGTGTAGAGAAAGGGGTGAGGTCAGGGGCTTTGTGTTTTTCGATACACTAGCAATTTTACCCCTTGTCATGCTGATCCAGGAATATTCCTGCTTTCGCATGAGGCATAGACAAAGACCAGACTGCACATATGTGCAGTCTGATCTTATTCTACACCACCTGTTTGTCCTCTTTGAGCAAGAATTGTCCATATGATCGATTTCCAAAATAAATATTAACCTTGAATACCAGACCTAAAGTGCCATCAGCCCTTTGATTTTCATGCATTTTTTAACAAAGACTTTATTCTGCATGGCAAGGGTCAACTATCATTTTTGATGTTGGATAAAAATGATAAAAAAATTTACGGAATTATACATTTTTGTTCATTTGCTATTGATCGATCGTGACTGTTAATCACAGAACCAATAGACCAATTAATTCATTCATTTAGACCGGAAATTAACTTCGAACTTCGAGATTGGTCGACATTTATGAGAAAGATTTTTGTTGGTTTGGCGACTTAAACGTCATAACTACAGCTTATTCAAACTGTTGTTATGACGTTTAGGTAGCCAACCAACAATTTTTATTTTTGTGGCATGCAACTGGCTATAGAATTAACAAAAAAAATGATAACACCGTTCAATATCGAAGTGGAACTTCCTGTCGAAGTCAGTGGGCGTAGCAAGCGGAGTCAGTGGGCGGGGCTAGTGATCTGTCAATTGTATAAGTACTCCTATACACATTGATATCCCCGTTTCCTGAGAGATTTCAATCTGTAGCTATGCCATCGATATCATGAATTCGGTTGGAACCCTTTCGTTCTTGTCACAATAAAAAAAAGCTATCACTTACTTCAACCCATTCCAACTCAATCCCTCCTTTTTACGCCCCTCAAGAAAATAGCTTTTGAAAACATTGTGGAAAATGAAGAAATTGCTTGTATCAAGCAATTTCTTCATTATCCACAATGTTTTCTAACCAAAACGACGAAAAAGTTCAAAATTCCATCAACTTAGAATTGTCGTCTGCAGCTTCTTTCAATTTGGACCAGTCTAAAATTTAGCTGTGTTGGAATGGGTTAAATAACATACTAAGCATTCAATTGATATTGAATAAGTCCTTAACCCATGCCCGTACAATGACGCTTTTTTCAAATGTTCTTTCTTCGTGTTAATCCTACTAAATTCCCTATGATTTTAATTTAATGTAGGCTCTACTTTGAAACATTGGAAGATATCGGATGAGGTCTTTAGTCTTCGGTTGATGTCGTTAACGACCGAATTCCTAGCGGAAGCCAATGACGTAATTAATACGTCATGGGACCTATAAATAAGGCAATGTTCGGTGAAATCGAAAGATGACGCATTTACCCGGTGAATTCCGATTCTATTCGAGTTGTACTTCGTTAACTTATTCGGCACTATGAAACGCGATTTTTTTATTTATTTTTTTTTTTCTTCTTTTCTTTCGTTTTGTGAAGTTGTGACCGGTCATTTTCCATTAAAATCAACTTAATCCACATTTTTAACCCCATAATTCATCTAAGTTAGATTTTTGGAAATTGAGAGCCGAAATTGTCCAAAAGAGCTTATTTAAATTCAAAAATAATTTACGATATACTTTTAAACAGTGTCGTTGGTGGGACGTTAAGGTAGTAGTAAGATCTTTTCAGGTGGAGAAAAACTGACACTTTCTCATTTAGAGGTTTGTAAATCTCGGTCTAAACGTCGCCGTATCTCCTAAATCATTTCCTTAATTAGATTTCTTTAGAATCTCGACGAAGATAACGCAGTTCAGGACAGGCTAGGTGAGAAAATATATTCGTATACACAACCAGGACTTGTTACCGCCAACAAAGCTCAAACGAATTATGTGCTTTATCTCGATCTATGTCATTGCGATTGGAACACTTTGGTAGTGAACGCCTCGTATTATTCCAAATGGGATGTACCTTAACAATATGCCCATATCTGATAACGTTTTACATGTTAAGGTTATTTTTGATCGCTATACTGTGTTCAACCCATTTCCAAGCGATAAAATTTTAGACCAGTCCAAATTAAAAGAAGTTACAGACAACAATTTTAAGCTGATGAACTCTTTAAAATCTTTGTCTTTTGAGGTAGAAAACAAAGTCTATAATGAAGAAATTTCTTGTAACAAGCAATTTCTTCATTTTCAAAAATGTTACCGAAGCTTTTGTATTTAAGGATGTTTAAAAGCGTCATTGTGTGGGAAAGGGTTAAACTCTTATTACCAAATGGCTATTCTTTTCACACCGATTCTTGAAGAAAAAATAAAACTCTGTGAAACAAATACACATATTTAAAGGGAGGTATCGATATTTTTTTCATTTCTCAGATTTTATCATTTTCATTGTATCTCATATATTATTTGAATACAATATTCTAAAAAATTATTTTGCGAAAATCAAAGATCAATTATGAAAATAGTCCAGCGTATTTGCCTAAAAGCCTAAGTAAAGGCTTTTAATCTTTTTTTAGCTTGCGCCGAGATACAAATGTATTTGGACACTCACGGGATATTTCTGTTCCCTAGAATGGTTAATTATCTTGTAGATTTTATATTTACCTTTACAGTCTTGCATTCGTACTAGATATCTTCGGGGAATATCATATACGTAAAAATATGACGTCATGAATTGACGAGATCGGCGTCTTTGCACTCGGCAAACAATACCGACAGTTGTTGTACTTTAACGATATATATACGTGATAGTCGGCTCGATCTCAACACGTGAGCAGACACAAGTGGATACTGATCATGACAAGAATATACCCATACCCCCATTTTGTATTTTATTTGTAAGAGGCATTTTTAATGCCTTAGTGAGAATTATATAGTTTTGGCAGACCAAACGATTTTTTAGAGTTACTATCTGGCTTTAAAATGTATCATAAATGTTAGAATATTTTATCGTATGAATATCAATTTTCCATTCCTCAAAATTGCGTTTGTCAACCAGAGCATGTACATTCATGTACTTATGGGATGACAAGCAGTGCCATGTTGATTACATTCGGTATTCAAAAATCCCTGATGGCCTCTCCACTAGAAATATACATATACGTAACTCTCACTTGTGCCGGCATCCAAAGCGCAGTTGGTAGCGCATCGAACTCTCAATCGTGAGGTCCCGGTTTGGATCCCCGGTCGCAGCAAATATCCTATCCGATATTTGTCTCCAACCAATTGATGGATAGTCGTAAATCTGTGTGGGATGAGCAGCTGGAGGCTAGAAAAGGATTTAGATGTAGTACTGGTGTGTGAAATACTTGGAAGTGGTAGCTAGGTGCCCCAACCTCCGCGATATTACTGAAACACAGCAAAGTGGCATTAAACCTCATTGAAGTAATTAAATTTCAGACAAAAAAAATACCGGGGTCCTGCAGGGCTTAGTGGTTTATAAGTCAGACCTATGAGTTTAGAGAAATCTTGGACTGCGAGTGCCGTGCAACTTGTCGCCTGGGTATGTCCTTAGGTAAGGTTTTGAGAATCCCTATTTTGTACTGGTGATTTGCTAGAATCCTAAGAATACGTGCACTTCGCCGTGATATAACAAAGATTGTTTAAAACGGCTTTAAACCCTCTCAAATAATGACTTTAAAAACTGTTTGGAAAGACTTCCTATTAATATCGCCATGTGTGTTCTTTTTCTTTATCCTGATTGTCGATCCTCATTAGAACAAAATTACGACACATAGTAAAATATAGAGGCCAATTAAGATAGAATACCCGCAATGCGCCATTTTGGAACATCGGACATCTTCGGGTAAATTCGATTACTTTGCGTCATCATAGAAATTGACCAATCACTGCCGTCATTTACAACGCCCAACAAAAAAGTAAAATGGTTGGTTGGTGACCTAAACGTCGTCACTACAGCTTGAAAAAGCTGTAGTGACAACGTTTAAGTCGCCAAACCAACAACAAAGGTTAACAAAAATGGCGGGCAATATCAGAGTTGAAAGCTAAGGTCCGGGCTGAACAAATGATTTAATTGGTCGGTTGATTCCTTGATTGACAGCCGCGGTTGGTCAATTGCCAGTAAAACCGAAATGTTACGACGTCACCCTTCGTTGTGCGTTACGGGTATTCTACCGTAAAGTGATTTTGAAAAATACTGAACTCAATGGATTCCACCCTGCAGAACTAGTCTATATATTCTACCATCGCCCCCTACAAAATACAGACTGGTTCCGTATTGTACTTGTTGCTCAGAATCAATCATGTTATACAACCCCATACTTTTGATAGCATATCCATGAACACAGAGAGTGGTATACGAGATGGGATAATCATTGAAATATTCGGATGAGTGAAACCAGGCCTCATCTTGACAGGAAACCAGGCTAAAATTGACACAGAGACTAATAGGATTTCGATTTTCGGGCATTCTTCTGCGACCTTGTCATGTCAGACCTCGTTTAACCTTAATGGATGACTTCTGGACAAACCTTGTATAATTCAATTTTAGTTTCGTCTATAAAAATTACTGCTTTCTAGCAGGCTTGATTTTGTTTTTCATACCACCATGAAAAGTGTCTTGAGTTCGGAACTATTTTTGTATTGTAGGTCCGTAAAAAAATGTTTTAACCCTTGTCATGCTGAACTTGGAATATTCATGTTCTGTTTGCAGGCATTGACCAAGATCAGCCTACATATATGTGCTAGCTGATAAAAGTCTGCACCACTTGTTTGTCCCTTGTAAGCCAGAGTTGTTTGCTAAATCAATTTTCAACAGAAATATTGACTCATAATCAGGTCTTCCAGTGCTTTCAATTCTTTATTTTGATCCAATTATGAAAAATGATTTTATTTAGTATGACAAGAGTTGAAGTATGAAATATGCTAATTTGACGAATTTTGATATATTTCTTAATAGAACTAAATTATAAGAGACAGGACTTTTCCCATTCCACTGATTTTATTTTCAAACCTCCTCGAAATCAAGAAAAAACATCTTCATATCTTGACAAAACGTTGGCCCGCCAACTGACTTCTTTGGCCGCGTCTATTGACTCCGACAGGAAGTTCTGCTTAAAATGAAAAAAAAATGTTTCAGGCAATTTCTTCATTTTACACAATGTTTTCCACATTGTTTTCTTTGGTGTTTTCCATATTGTTTTTCTTTAGGGGCCTCAAAAGGCATCACTGTGTGGGAGAGGCTAACCCAAAGCAAGATCCCTAAACCTCGGAATATGTGCGTTACAAAACGAGTGCTCTTTACATTAAGTGCGATAACTCTATTAGCAATTCTACTAATTTTGTCGTGGCAGAAATAATCCGAATTGATTGAGCATTGTTTTCGACTAAAATACGGCTAAAATATTTGCACCTAAAATAGACTGAATTAAATCTGCATGTCATACGTGATTTACCATGGCAGTAGTGTGCATGTTCGGGGAATTTTATTTTCCGAACCGGTAGTTTAATGCATATTATTGGCATTAATTTATGTCTTTAGTACCTACATCGGTTGGTAAACTGTCTGAAATATTCCGACTGTTTTGCCGTTCGCGTGTTTTGTATTTTGGAATGTCTGGTGTATTTTTTATGTTTTATTCCGGTTTGATAGGCATTTGTGCATTATATTCAGAAGCAACTTCCATATTCTGATTAAAAAAGCGTTATTTGAATTATTTAAATGTGAAATAACTTTTCTGTTTTGACAAAATCTACGTCAGACTTAGATTACTCATTTTAGAGATCCTTTCTACTGTAAGGAACGTTACAACTTTTAAAAGACTGATTCTACGATATTCTTTAATGCTTTTCGGTGGATCGTCGAGATTTCTCGGTGGATAAACACTTGACAATTTCATAGAAAAACTAGTGTAATTATTAAAATAATGATATTACTGTTTTGAAATTTCATCCTAGTTTTCGTTCATTTAGTGTATCTAAGTGGAACCGAAAGTCTTAATAATGACTCAGTCAATAATTTTCACACAACTTTTCGATTAATCTTTCATATAATGAGCAACTGAAGCATATCTTTAGTCGTGAAAATATTTCTTTTGTTTTTCACTCCTTCAAAGATAAATCTACCTTACACCGGAACAAATAATTATCCTCTGGGTAATATATATATGTGTAGGTAGGAGCTGTCATGATATTTTCTGTGGAGTTAAGGTTTATGCCTATTTATTTTACAACTAATTAAGATTGAACCCTCTCGATCATTCTCTCTGATTTTATTAAAAATAAACTGCATGATTATAGCCTAGCTTGGTTTGTTTGAATGCGATTTAACTCCACTTTTAACATTATTTTAGTCAAGCGGATGGAGCACGTAACCACATATTTCTGGTATTTCTCACGCCAGTACTACCACTACATCCTTGCCGAGCCTCCAGCTGTACATCAACTCAAGTTTTTGATAATCTACCCATTGGTGGGAGACAAATGTCGTAATGAATATTTGCCGCGACCGGGAATCGAAGTCCGATGCGCCTTATTGTCGTGGCAAATTTTATTGAGGAAACCATGCTTAGTTATTTACGATATTAAGATCAATTTGTCTCGAAGACAATCTAGTGACAGATACTTTTTCTTGCATAAATAGCAGTTTTGTAATTCTACCCAAATTCTTGGAATCCCAGCACTGAGATATATCACAATGCTGTATGCTCATTTGACTCTTTACTGTTTTTTTTTTTTTTTTTTTTTTTTAAGGGGATTGTCCAAATCTAGATATAGCAGACCATAAGAGTTATATTAAAAAGTAACCATCCATTATGATAGAAAATATTGTGGAAAAAGAAGAAATTTCTTGTTACAAGCCATTTTTCCCTTTTTCAAAAATGTTTTCTCAGGTGTAATGTAACAGTAACGTAAAAATCAAGGATTGTACGACAAAGGGTTAATGTGTGATGCACATAAATATAACTGATACACTTGAATAAGACAAGGCTATTCAATTAAATTGTTTGCTAAAGATGGGTGTGTGAGAACCACATTTTGTTTAACCCATTTCAACTCAGTGTCGCTTTTAGACGCCCACATGAAAAAAGATTATTGAAAACATGATGGAAAATGAAGAATTTGCTTGTTACAAGCAATTTCTTCATTTTCTACAATGTTTTCTACCCTGAAAGTTGAAAAATCCCACATTTCATTAACTTTAAATTTTCGTCTACAACTCCTTTGAATTGGGACCAATAACGCTTTTTTCTTGGTTATTGAGACTTCTCCGGGGAATATCTTTTTGATAATTCCGTCGAGAAAACGGCGCAATTATCTAAAGGATAAATTCACTGGTTTGGTAGATATAGCCTTGCTTTCGTCCATTTCGCGCTACTGAACGTCATCTCAGCGGGATTTATATAAAAGAAAAAGAATAATCGGTTGGTTATGGATTCAAGAAAAGGTCGAAAAGTCTTTGATTTCGTGATCGACATTTTAAAGGGAGGTATCGATGTTTCGGAAAAAAAAATGCCAAACCCCTAATAATACGCTTAGACGAACATTCAATACTTAATTTGAGTTAAATTTTATCTAAGCGGTAATCTGGTAGGTTTTAATAGCCTTTTTCGTGGTTATATAGGAAAGATTCAGCAGAATTTCGCGTTATTTTTAGATATCACGGAATTCTGTTGTCGACACAGCGTGATCTCGTTTGCATATTACCCAAACTCAACGGAAGGTAACAAATTGACAAGCGAAGCAACAAACCTCCTAAAATATGACACATCAAATGGTTAGCGCAAAATAAGGGTAAGTGTCTATATTCGTATTAACGCTTACGACAGTTTTAAACTGATCTTTACAGAATTTTAAGACCGGCTAGCGAACACAACTCCTGATGACGTAACGATGACGTTTCTATGAGCAAATTCAAACTGAATATGGGAATCCAACGGTTATGCGCACCGCGTGAATGACCCAATATTCATTTCAACTATCTCAGCTAAATCTTAAAATAGACTAACAGCCTACATGGGCTATTGATGAAATATCTTGGTTTATTCTGATGAATGACCTCTGATTTTCGCAAATCTACTTGTTAGAATGTTTTATTAATATTGTGTATGAAAGGGAATAAGAATAATTAAAATCTGTCGCATGATAAAAACGTCGATACCTACATTAGCTTTTGTTGTTCTCTGAATGAAAAATAATTCTCGCTGCGGAACAAAATTTGATATTCCACTCGACCTTCGGTCCTGTGAAATATCAAACTTTTACTCCGCAGCTCCAAGCAAATATAAGATGTTATAACTCTATCTTTACACAATGTTCCCCTTTATTTCACATCGCTTTATTTTTTATTTATAATATTCACTCATTTCTCCGATATGCGTGAAATGTGAGTTGGGAACTCCAGACAATCAATTAATTTTTTTATTTCCTGCCCAATTTGAGTTGGAAGACTAATCGAATAAGATAAAAATATAAAAAGCAGATGGCGTCTGGTCAAACTCGAGATTAATTCAAGTTAGGAAGTTAATGTTCATCAGTCTTGACAGTTTTCAAGTCAATGAAGGGGCAACATAGACCTAGTTAGATCTTGCTTTGTTTTTTAAGGGGCTCTTTCACATTTTTTTTCTCCACGAAAAATGGATATATTAAAAGCATTTGCTTTTTCACCAATTTTATTTTCACGAGTAATGCTTTTTCTTCGTGTTAGATCCACATCTTCCCCAAACAAAATAACAAAACAAATAATCAATCCAAACTCCAGGCTCTAAAAAATGAATAAAAATCAAGATTGAAATTATACGATCGAATTATTTAAGTGGCTAGCTACGAAAGACCGGTGGTGACATCAAGAATTCACAGTTCACACTTCATACATAGTAACTCTGAAGTGTGAAGTCGGAAGTTTCAAGTTGGAAGTGAGAAGTTGGAAGTATGAAGTCGGAAGTTTGAAGTATGAAGTTGGAAGTATAAAGTCGGAAGTTTGAGGTGAGAAGTTGGAAGTATGAAGTCGTAAGTTTGAAGTGTGAAGTTGGAAGTATGAAGTAGGAAGTTTGAAGTGTGAAGTTGGAAGTATAAAGTGTGAAGTAGGAAGTGTGAAGTTGGAAGTTTGAAGTGTGAAGTTGGAAGTATGAAGTTGGAAGTACGAAGTCGGAAGTTTGAAGTGTGAAGTTGGAAGTATGAAGTGTGAAGTTGGAAGTATGAAGTGTGAAGTTGGAAGTATGAAGTGTGAAGTTGGAAGTTTGAAGTGTGAAGTTGAAAGTTTGAAGTATGAAGTCGGAAGTTTGAAGTTGGAACTTCCAGCTTCACACTTCATACTTCCATCTTCACACTTCATACTTCCAACTTCACACTTCACACTTCATACTTCATACTTCACACTTCAAACTTCCAACTTCACACTTCAAACTTTCAACTTCACACTTCAAACTTCCAACTTCACACTTCATACTTCCAACTTCACACTTCAAACTTCCAACATCACACTTCACACTTCCAACTTCACACTTCACACTTCTGACTTCATACTTCCAACTTCACATTTCACACTTCATACTTCCAACTTCCGACTTCATACTTCCAACTTCACACTTCAAACTTTCAACTTCACACTTCAAACTTCCAACTTCACTCTTCATACTTCCAACTTCTCACTTCAAACTTCCAACTTCACACTTCATACTTCCAACTTCACACTTCACACTCCATACTTTCATCTTCACACTTCATACTTCCAACTTCCGACTTCACACTTCATACTTCCAACTTCCAACTTCACACTTCCAACTTCACACTTCAAACTTCCAACTTCTCACTTCCAACTTCACACTTCAAACTTCCAACTTCACACTTCATACTTCCAACTTCACACTTCAAACTTCATATCAAATTTGGTTTGAATATGTACTGTGAAATTAAGAAGTCACCACGGGTCTCATAATTCACATTTCACACTTCCCACTTCAGACTTAATATGTATGAAGTTTGAAGTGTGAACTGTGAATACATGATGTCACCACCGGTCTTTCGTAGTTAGCCTACAATTCATTAAAGTAGCTTCGATCTTTCTAACAGTGACCTACCACAAATTAAGCTTTATTTATATAAAATTATGACATTTTGACGTTTTCCCTCCGCATGATCGAGGTGATTATCGAAATCGTCCGTAAAGTTTAGTCATTAAGTCTTGTTCATATAACAGTCAATGCCGAAGATTAGCGAACATTTCCGGTGAAGAATCGGGTGCATTCGACCCCCATCTCAAAATGTAAACTAAGATGCGTTGAAATCGTAAATAACAACCATAGAATACGCTTTCCAATTTTTTTCACGCATATCCATGTTTTGCATATTGATAATAAGAAGGTTCTTGTTTGCTTATTTGATAGAATTTTAAACAGGGTTTTCTTTCCTCGGAGGGAAGATCTGGCTTTAAATCTTCTAAATTAAGTATAATTTGAAATTTATTGTTGTTTACTCCTAATACATTGGAATTAATCGATTAGGGTTTATTAATCTTCGGGTGAAGTCCACTGAATTGACCAATCGCTGGCCCCGCCCACTTACTTCTTTTGCCCCTCCCATTGACTCGACAGGAAGTTCCACTTCAATTTTAAACAGCGTTATTTTGCAAATTTATGGCCAGTAGCATGTAACAAAAATTAAAATAGTTTGTTTGTGACTTAAACGTTGAATAAGCTGTAGTTACGATGTCAATGTTGCTTAACTAACAATAAAGGTAAACAAATCTGGTGCTAATGTTGGATTTGATAAGCAATTGGTCAATTACTGGCCGAAGCCAATGAAGTAATACGTAATGGACAAACAAGACAATGTTTGATGGAAGTGAAAGACAACGTTTTTACTGATGAATAATTCCGGTTCCATTCGAGCTTTGCTTCTTTTAATTTGAGCTCACGAATTTAGTGTTTATGGATGCCCTTTTTATGCCCCGGCATCGATAAGATCGGGGGCATATTGTTTTTCCGGTGTCCGTCTGTCTATCTGTCTGTCCGTCTGTCTGTCTGTCTGTCTGCAAAACTTAACCTGCCAACTAAACATTTTCCTATAACTTCAACCCTGATTAAGTTACAATGCTAATATTTGGTATATAGATAGGTCTCAACAAGGCGCAACTGGGAAGGTCATGTCATCAAGGTCTAAATTTTAAACTTTTACGTTACTCAAAAACTTAACCTGCCAACTAAACATTTTCCTTTAACTTCATCCCTAATTAAGTTACAATGCTAATATTTGGTATGTAGATAGGTCTCAACAAGGTGCATCTGGGGAAGGTCATTTCATCAAGGTCAAGGTCAAAATTTTAACCCTTTTCCCTAAAACAAAGAAAAAAAAAGATATTAATCACCCGTTTCTAAAGAATTCCTGTTTCGGGGGCATGGTGTTTCACAAACACATCTTGTTTCAATTTATTTTTATTTTTCTTCTTTTCTTTAATTTTTTAAAGTAATGAGCTGTTTTTTTCATTTTGAATTAGCTTTAACCTTCTTTGAAAGCATTTAAGTTAAAAATTTGGAAATTTAGAGCCATTATTATTAATCCATAATCTGTTAAATTGCCACCTTAGTCAAACCACAGACAAATTATCTCAGAAATTCCCCTAATTATTACGCCAAGAATTCTATTTCCTGCGATTTACTGCCATGCATCTTAATATCTTAATATCAGTTTAACTATTATCAACCTGTAACCAACATTTTTTCAAGCCAATTCACATTATCATTTACACGAAACGATAGCATACTTAGATATACATAGGTAATGAGTAAATGGTGAAAACAGTTTGTGTTTTTTGGTTAATATAATGTCATAGAATTTCAGAAGGTTTGGTGGCGTTTTTTGTTTGCTTGTTTGTTTAAGTAACACCGATTTGCAGCCTAATATCGAAATAGCGCCTTCCTAAATGATATTGTAAATAAAACTTAAAAAGTTGCAGAAGTTTTCCCTATCAGCTGATACTACCTTTAATATAAACTATGATTCCCAAGTTTGATGTAGACAATTCGAAAAAAAATTCAAATAATCAGTAGAACTCCAGATATCGTGCACAAGTAAAGACATAGCAATGATAAATTTAATAATAAAGTTAGTTTGTCAAAAACGAGTAAAAACTAATAAATAAGACGATTCGGAATTGGATCAAGCATATATAAATATACATGCATTTGCGTACAGACACATGCATATATAATTTAATTGTTAGTTTCGTCTATCAAAAACGAGCGATCTGATTGGTCGAAAAATTTAATTCATAACTCCATGAACAAACTTTTGAGTACGCAGCCATTTTGAATGCTTCCGCACAAAATAGTTCACTACAAAAAGGCATCAAAATTTGTTAAGATGTTGCATTTTTCGCTCGATGCTATTAAATTATAAGAAATGAAGAGAATATTTTTTGTTTTCATGGAGGTATGAACCGAAAAACCTAATCACACAATGTATGAATCCGCTTCGCGTATTCATACAGTGTGATTAGGTTTTTCGGTTCATACCTCCATGAAAACAAAAAATATTCTCTTCATCTCTTAAATACATACACGGAGCTACAGATAGAGGGCGTGATTCGTATTTTAGATTTAAAAATTCACTAATACTGCCATAAACCCTACGTTGTGGGTACTCATTTGAATCGTCTCGATGAGACGATTCAAATGAGTACCGACGACATAGGCTTTCATTGAGAAAATAGAGTTTTAGAATGTTGTAATCCCCTCTTATCTGGACCTCTGCACGGTCAAAAATCATCCGGACTTTTGACTCGTTCTCGAAAACAATTCAACATTTTAAAAAAAAATCTTTCTACTCTTTTTCAGAGTAATATTTAGCCGTGACAGTTTGGAGTTTAAGTTTTCAACACTTAATCTACCCAACGGCTTTGCTCTTTCAGAATGAAACTATTTTGCAAATGTTGTAAATGTTTTAATGTTGTAAAATAGGTTTTGCAACGTCACAATTGTAAAGCATATAGTTAATGTTTCACCAGTAATATTGCAGAAGGTGCGTAGCAAACTTTCAGAATTGTTCATTTTGTGTAATAGAGTTTTTGTTGGAAGGATTCTATGACTTACTCGGGTTTGCAGCCATTGTAGGTATGTACCATTGGTAATTCGAGAACCATTAGGCATTTTACAGTTTTTATCTAAATCGATAGAGACAGATAGCAATTTATTTTGACTTGTCGGAACATCACCATTGTTTATGGGCGTATTGTAGACATTTATTTGCGCTATTTTTTGTAAGGATGTGGTAAATGAAGCAATTATGAGGGTTTATAATACTTTAAAAGTGAATTACTGTTTTTTGTAATGTCTATCTGTAATAGATATGATTTTACTGCATTTCGCAAGCGATAATAATTCAAGTTTCATAATTGTATTACACGGTTTTGCAAGATCTTTAATGCTTTTGAAAGCAAGCCGGTATCTACCTTTAGAATACCTGTTATTAAACAAACAGAAGTTACAGTCGTAAATAAAAACCCAAAAGTACGCTTTCCGAAGAACTTCACTCATACCCCACTTTTGCATATTGATGATTAGAAGGCTCTTTTTTGATTTAGTGACCAAATTAACGATATATTGCTTAACCCATTCCAACTCAAGCCCTCCTTTTTACGCCCCGCAAGAAAAAAAGCTTTGAAAAACATTGTGGACAATGAAGAAATTGCTTGTAACAAGCAATTTCTTCATTATCCACAATGTTTTATATCCCAAAAGACGGAAAAAAAAATAGAATTCAATCAACTTGAAATTGTCGTCTGCAGCTTCTTTCAATTTGGACCATTCTAAAAATATCTTGTGTTGGAATGGGTTAAACAGGTTTATTCTTCATCGGAGGGAAGATCTGGGTTATTTTTTTAAAAAGCAGTGTTGATGGACTTAGAAAGCGTGTACTTATTTTGTAATGCAAGCAAGAAGTGTCAAAAGAGAGAGTGCTTTAGAATCGGCAATATGCTGTTCTAGATGAAAATGATCGATGTTCATATCTCTGTTTCACAATTTGGCTTTCAATAATTAAATTGTTAGTTTTCTCTTTCAAAAATAAGCGTCCATGAACACATTTTTATCACACAGCTATTCTGTATGCTTACGCACAAAATAGTTCCATTAAAAATGTACCAACATTTTAAAATACTCGTTTTTTCCCGCTTGATGTCATTTAATCCAAAGAGAAGCGTATTCATACAACGTGATTAGTTTTTTTGTTTCATATCTCCATGAAAACAAAAATATTCTCTTCATCTCTTAAATGGCCAGTGTATAAAAATACAACACGTATAAAATTGATACTTTATACGGTAACTGATCGCTGGTCCGCCTACTGACTCTGCTAGCCGCACGCACTGACTCCTACAGGAAGTTCCACTTCGATATATAACGGCGTTATTTAGCTAAATCTATGGACAGGAACATGTTACGATGAATGAAAATGGTCAGACGACAACCTAAACGTCTTACTTAGAGCTTAAATAACGCATGTAACTTATAACTTATTTCAGGGTTTTCTATCTATTAGTTGACAACTTTAAATTGACGGCGAAAAGATCGGGAACGTGTGATTTGAATATTCGCTTCTTCGATATTTGCTCTGCCAGTGATTATACCTAGTCTATATAAATTTGTGTAATGCGGCGGAAGCTAGAGTATCCAATACAGACAATACAGATCTTTTTCAAGTCACCGAGAAAGGTGTAATGGCTTAAACCCACTGCTGTCCAATTTTACAGCTTTGTAGACTCGGACAGACTAATGTGTATCGTGCCCATAAACATATCCTGAAGACTGTTGGACTCGTACCCGTGACCTCAAGATCACCTGTCAAGTACCTATGCAAGGATTACTGTACGTTACCTTCATCAACCCTTGTTAATAAAGGGCGAATGTTATTTTGGCAGCAAAAGTAAAACTACATGAAACAGTCTCTGTTAGTACTTAGAAAATAATAAATGTCAGCTTGGTTTCTATTTTTGCTTTGAGTATTGTGTACTTCCTCAGTTACAACTATCTGATTTGACAACTTGTTAAAACAACCACCTTTTTTCGAGCAAGTCGGGTGATCTAAGCTTCGATAAGATTGCTATAATCATTTCAGTTATATCAATTCTGTACCAGAGAACCCAAACTGTTGCTATTGATTTCTTCTAAAATTTAAAGCAGTGTGAAGATAGACGATTTATAATAAAAGAAGAGACTTATCCATAAAAGCAGCATTTTTTTAATTCTCGTATCATTAACTTACAATTGATCATATATCTATAAATGTTTCTAGTAAAGTATACAAATTCCACACATAATTGGACACGTCAGAAAAAAATCCGTATCGGACAGTGTCAAATACGGTTCCATATAAGGTAGTCTAAGATAACGTAATTTCAATTCTGTATTACAAAGTCATAATGCAAATAAACGTAATCAATATAGTAAAACAGAAGAGAAATGCTGGTAAAAATACAGATTATTTTTTTACTATTTCATCTAATTTTTTGATAAAAAAATGAAGGTATATAATAAATTGAATACTAAGTTACGATAGCGATCTAATATCTTGTATTTGATTCTCGTTGCGGAAGAAAAAAATTAATAATCAACACGACTTTCGGCCTCATAGAAATTAAAAATTCTCCGCAGCTCAGAGACAATACCCGAGTTTGTATCTGTATCGTAACAAAATGTTCCCTATATATTGCCAGTGTAGGTATCTGGTTACTTTATCCTTGACTAGAAATCATCCTCGGATACCCCTGGGTCTCCTTATTTGCTACCCTACATCGTCGATGTAGGGTAGCAAATAAGGAGACCCAGGGGGTATAAATACCAGACCAGAAACTTTCATATAATATATTGAACTGCTGTGTATTTATATTTGTCTCTACTGTGTATATCTAGTCCTTTCTCGATTGCATTCAGGGAATCCATTGTTTAGAGTCATATTAACTGTCCAACGCTAGCCCATTACCAGATGGCAATATTTTAGACTGGCCCAAATTGAAAGACGATGCAGACGACAATTAAAAGCTGATGAATTTTGGATTTTTTCAACTTTCCGGAGACAAAACATTGTTTAAAAAAGAAAAGACATTGTTTATTGCAAGCAATTCCTTCATTTTCCACGGTGTTTTCCCAATTGGTTTTTTTTGTTGTTGTTGTTGTTGTTGTTGTTGTTGTTTCATCTAGATGGACTTCAAAAGGCGTCATTGTGTGGAATGGTTTAAAGTTTTCTAGTCTACCTTTACTCCACACAGATCATGTTTCGTGTCTTTGGATTAATGATGGAGTATACACTGAAATAAAATCTATTCTATATATGCTTCCTTGTGCAAGCGAACATATGTTTCATCAAGGTAGATAAAAATAGGACCAAACATCAAAGTGTTAGTGCATTTCAATTACGTAAGAATAGTAAACAGCGTTAAGCATTAAATTTAATGAGGCATAATTAATGCACCTCACTGCATGCATTACGGTATTACGGAAAACCGTTCCGATGTTACATATTGCCTATTCACAAGTAACGAGATGGAAAAGGGAAACAGAGCTGAAGATGAGTCCCTACCAGTAGAAGATATATGTCACCTTGAAATAGTTCACCAATAATGCGTCATTTGAAAAATCGGAAATCTTCGGTTAATTTGTATCTGTTTAATTTGCTAGCGGCTATTTTTGTTTCGTTTTGTTTGCTGTGGATCTTTTCATTGAAAAATAAAGGTTTATTTTTCTCTCTTTTTAAATAAATGATGTCAAAAGTCTCAAAATATTATAGAGCTTGTATTGCCGCCGTCATAGCGCAGTAGGTAGCGCGTAAGACATCTTCAATCATGGGATGTCACGGGTTCGATCCCCGGCGGCGGCACATATTCTTTCCGACATTTGTCTCTCACCAATGAGTGGATAATCGTAATCCTAAGTGGGGTAGCAGATATAGGCTAGGAAAGAATGTAAAAATACTATTTAAAGTGGCATTAATCCCCATTCAATCAATCAATGTTTGAATTACTCTGTTGGAGAAAATTCGATACTTTAACATTAGAGCGCATGCGTGACATTTCCAAAGACTACACATGTGCGCCAAGTAAAGACCCAGATCAGCCTGTGCATCCGCACAGTCTGATCAGAGTCTTCACTCTGTGCTCTGTAGATATATACTGACCCAAAGCTTCTTTAAACAATCAGCTGATATTCTAATTGCCCTGAATGGCTGTCCAGGGTGCTCAAATTGTGCAAGTCACGTACATGAGAAATGGTTGGATATGTGATGCATAGGCTCATTTGTGATGCTGAATAAAATAAAAAAAAAAAAAGAAAACCTTTCAAGAAATCCATGAACCTGAAATCACGGACTGCAGCGCTTCACATGGGTCAAATATTGTAAAAAACCACTCGGTTTAAATGGACAAGCAGGTGGTGTGGACTAAGATCAGACTGTCTTTACCTTTAGCCAACAGATTCGATTGAAGAGCGATTCTGATTACTTATTTTGATTTGAACGCTTTTAATGATTATGGTGAATCTGCAATCACGCACTTGGTAATTCGCACCATTTAGAGGGGGGTCAATGCAATATAGTCCGGGCAATATATACTTTAAGTGGCTCTTACGCAGATTATGAAAGAAAGAATCTGGCCCTTAATGTTCAAATTTAAACTATGATGCTTTCAGACATTTGAAAGAAGAGGATGAGGCTGATTTTGTAATGAAAATGACTGCTCATAACTTTAGCCATGAAAGAAAAGAAGCAAAAACATTTCGGGTTACTGACGCCGAAAGTAATTCAAAGAGGTACAATCCAAGTAGGATCGGATTTCATCGAATACATACTTTATCTGTCGATTGGACCGAAAAATGCCTTATTTTCTTTGTTTCCGCGACTTTTCATTAACGCAATTGGCTCCCGCTAGCAAAAAAAGCATAAGGAAGCAGCAAGTTTATTTTGGGGTTACGTTAGACCAATTCATACCCTGTAATTTAGGGTTGAAGAGTGTCCCACTTTTCTTGAATATTTGAGAAAGTATTTTCTTTTAAATTCTTCTAATTTTTTGCAGATATGTTGTAGAATCTAAATCATTTAAAACATTTCTTTTGCAATTTTGGGAAGTATTAAACATACCATGACTGGACTAGTAATCTTTCTTTATGATGGTAAGTTTCATAGGCAGAAGGAATATATTCTATTGTCTCAGCAAGAGCAGAGCAATAAAATAAATATAGATTCAATGATGATGTTTGTGTACGAAATTGGAGACAGTAAGAATTGATATTGGCTTCATAAATTGGTTCTGATCTGTCATTCAATATCAATAGAGTCCAAATATAACTAAGCTACTCCCAAAATATTGTTGAAATTATTTCAGACTGTCAAAACAACTTTTCTGTATCACGTAAAGGACATACAATAAACTGGTAGATGAGTATTGATAAATCAAGGGATTGGAGACTTCTTTTACTTCTATGTATATTTAAATATGTGATCACTTCACTATAAAATGATATCGGAGTATTTATCTTAAAACGAAACATCAACAAAAAAAGAAATTCGAATAATCAAAAGCACCTTTAAATGCTGCATTACACCTTGAAATTAACATGTGTGCAATTGTTTTATAGCTAATTTAAAGTAAGTAACTCCAGTGGTGTTTATAAAATTCATGAATTCTGATTGGTTGGAAAACTCGTTCATATCTCCAAGAAAAGTACATGGACCCTGAACTATTTCATATGTTTGCACACAATGTAGAGTAATGAAAACCGATTATTTGCATATCTGCCATTTTTCCTGCTTGATTCTCTCATTTTCGGGGTACCAGCAGTAGTTCTTGTTTTTGGACTTTTATCGAATTTTTGCGAAGGGAAACGATTTTATTTTCCAACAATATTGCCCGGTTGAATGTTTGGTTTTGGAGTGCTGATAACTCAATCTATTTTTATATAACGGTTACATATATTAATTACGAGTGCCGTCTGTTTGTCTACCCAGTTTCACTTTTCGTGGAATTGACCCTTTCCTGTTTCTCGAAATTATAGACTAGTTGAATTTGAAATATGGTGCAGACTGCCATGAAATGTGAGTGTACTTTGAAACGAAACTATTGCATGTGGTAGACAATATTGTGATAAAAGAAGAAAAGCTTGTATCAAGAAATTTCTTCTTTTATCACAATATTTTCTTGATTATAAAATTGCACGGACGTAAAAACCGGTGATTATACAGGAAATATCTAAAATTTTGTATTTTACAATCAACATACCAAATCACGAAAATTCTATTCACTATTTTTTTACTAGCATTTTTATTTGGGGGGAATATATTTCAACCTTTGTCTTACTGGACCCGGTATATTCCTGTTTTGGCAGATCAGCCTTCACATATGTGCAGGGTGATCTTAGTCTACACCACTTGATTGCCCCTTGAATCTAGATTTGTTTATAAGATTAACTTTCAAAAAGAAAAAAATATCAATCTACAATCAGTGCTTTTAGTGCATTCAGACCTTTAATTTCAATGTAATATTGTTGCCAAAAATACAAGATATTCTGTTGATTTTTGGAACTTGATATTATAATGACATATATGAAATAAAATATGCAACAAAAACATTGTTTTCTTATTTCAAAATAATTAGAAAATTTTTTCACGGAAAAATTCCAAATAGTTCCGCATTTTTGTTTGTTTGTTTGTTTGTTTGTTTGTTTTTGTTTGTTTTTTGTTGTTGTTGTTGGTGGTGGTGGTGGTGGTTTTTTTGTTGTTGTTGTTTAATAGTGTTTTTTGTTGTTGTTGAAAGTGTTGTTTGGTTTTGTGTTTTTCAGTGTTTTTGTTTTCATAGGGATGGGAAAACCTTTTCTCTACAAATCGAGCCGACGAATCTTGACAGACATAAAACATACTATTTATAGTACATCAATTGACCAATCCCTGGCCCCGCCCACTGACTACCTAGGCCCCTCCCATTAACTCCAACAGGAAGTTCCGTTTCGATTTTTAACAGCGTTGGTTTGTAGAAATTATGACCAATTGTATGTAACAAAAAAGTAAAATGGTTGGTTGGTGACCTTGACGTCGTAGCTACAGCTTGAAAAAGCTGTAGTTACGACGTTAAAGTCGCCAAACCAACAATAAATTCAAACCAATATGGCGGCGATTGTTGGGGTTGATAAGCTCAGGTCCGGGTTGAATAAATTATTTGATGGGTCGGTTTATTCCTTGATTGACAGCCGCGTTGGTCAATTGTAACAAAAAAAAAAAAAAAACACCGTCTCTTCACTTCTTTTTTAGAAATGTATATGCCTACAGCATCTTTCCTATTTCAAAATTTCATTTCTTTCTTTTGATGCGGTTGTGATGTATTAGAGATATAGGGAAAACCTATTAGATTTTCTCGGCGTGTTTTCGTAATGCATCTATGATTTACGGCAAATTAATTTTTACGTAGGAGAAATCTTGTGAAAGAATAGGCCACACTTATAACGAATCTTTTATCAAGTTCAACTTATTTGAACAGTTTTTCTTTCTTTATCAATATGATATCGGACTGACCTGTTAATCCATGCATATTCTTCAAGGCAAAATTTTTATTGTAGTATTCATTGAATGAGTGGATTAACATATTATTACATAGCTTTATTTAGAGAACCGACTTGAACACAATTATATTGCTCTAATAACCAATTCATTATTAACCTTTTAGCTTAACCCTTTGCTGTTTAATCCCTGATTTTTACGTCCCTGTGTTTTTATACTTGAGAAAATATTGCAGAAAAAGAAGAAATTGCTTGTAACAAGCAATTTCTTCTTTTTCCATAATATTTTCTACCCTACTGAATGATTATTTTTCGAAAAAGTTCAACTTGAAACTGTGGTCTGCAAAACCTTTGAATTCGGACGACACTAGAATCTCAAAGAACAGGAAAGGGTTAATACTGAGTTCGTTTAAATCATAGGCGTGTTATCCGGTTTTTGAATTTCTGAAAATGCAACTAAAATTACTCGTTCCCAACAGCAAATGATCCAGGTGTTAACCAACTCCCATGCAACCGCGCTTTATTACGCCCTTCAAGAAAAAAGCTTTGAAACATTGTAGAAAATAAAGAAATTTCTTAAAACAAGCATTCTTTTTCATTTATCACAATGTTTCCTATCCATAAAAACAACGATTAAAAAAAATCGTGAAATTTAGATTGTCGTCTTCTACATCTTTGAAATTAGACCTGTCTAAAATTTTGTAGTCTGCTAATTGGTTAATCAGAGAATGCACCCGAAAAAATCTTTATGTAGAGTGACTATTACAGTTTCAGAAAATCTGCCAGGAGCGAAGAGCAGTTCGTCTACAATGGACAAAATGCCTCCTTATAGAATACTCATTCCCAGTATAGAGGTGAGGGGAAAACTAGCATCAGACGTCGATACTTTATTCCTAACCCTTGTCATGCTGAACTCGTAATAATCCTGTTTTTGCAGGATGTATCGACAAAGATTAATATGGATTAACCGTTGTTGGAGACAAATGTTGGAAAGAATATCTGCCGCGACCTTGGATCGAACCCAGGACCCCTGGATTAGGAGTCCGATGCGCTACCAATTGCGCTTTGGCCGCGGCCACTATGTTATATATAAACGTTTATCCAAAGAGTTATTCTAATGGTGATTTGATTGATGAGTGTGATTCAAATTCTGGAAAAGGAACACGATTGTGTTACGTACACCACAACCTTTCGAAGAAAAGAAACTTCGAAGTGTGTCACGGGCACGGATGCCCTCGCCAAAAGTGCTTGTCACGTGACCTTCAATTGTGGGGTTGCAAGAGGTATCCAATAGATCTTTACGTATTACACTGGTATTTAACCCATTCCCAAACAAGAGAATTTTAGACTTGCCCAAATTGAAAGAAGCTGCAGACGACAATTTAAAGTTGATGGATTTTTTTTTTTTTTTTTGTCTTTTTGGATAGAAAACATTGTGGATAACGAAGAAATTGCTTGATACAAGCAATTTCTTCATTTTCCACAATGTTTTCCAAAGCTTTTTTTCTTGAGGGGCGTAAAAAGGAGGGTTTGTGTGGGAATGGGTTAAATGTACCAAGGAGAACAACCGTACAAACTTATTCTGGAATCCATCAATTAACCCTTGCCTTTTTTGTGAAAATTTAGACCTGTCCAAACTCAAAGGTTTGCAGACGAAATCGAAAGTAGATTTCATTTGATAAACAACGATTCAGTACCGTAGATAATATTGTGGAAAAAGAAGAAATGTCTTGTTACAAGCAATTTCTTCTTTTTCTACAATGTTTTCTCAAATATAAAATCATGGACGTAAAACCCTGGGCAAGAATAGGACACACACAACCACACAAACGCGCGACCGCCAATCAAAAAATAAATTGACCAATCAAATTAATTATCTGGGCCAAACTAGAATTTTTAGACTCCGAGTTTGGTCGATAATTAAATCGAAAGCCAACCATTTACTTTAAATGTTTTTCGTTACGGTCAATGAATTTTGCAAAAAAAATGCAATCTTATAAAAAAAAAAAGGTCAAAATTCTTGTCGTAGGAAAGTAGGTGTGGCCAGTGTTCCCCCTATTGTACTCACATTTCAATGCTTTAAGAGAAATTATGGAGGGAAAAGTATTCGAGATCATCTCAGTTGGAGACACCTGTCTGCATGTGTTACCTATGTTAGTGTTTGTGATTATCTTGATAACTCTGACAAATTACAGTCACCTCGTACCTGTCAGGTAAAAACAACACAGATTGAAAAAGAATTTGTTGGAATTACATTAACATTGTTGGACGAGTTTTTTCGGTTTAATACAGTGCAGATTTTTATTCGTAATAAGACGTATAATTGTCGAAGTGTTTGATATCTTGTCTACAGGAATACAAAGATTATACCACCGTAGGTTATGAGATCGTAAAGGCGCGTCCCTCCACTATCACACACACACATATGTAGACACACGTTTTTATAAAGCAATCGCAGGTATATATAATTCTCTAGAAAATACGACAACTATATATACCTGCGATTGCTTTATAAAAGCTTGTGTCGATGTTATCGGTCACTGCTAGCAAATGGTTCCTTGAACGCTTAGACATAGTTCTTTGCCACATTGCTCCGAACGTGCGCGATTTAACTTAAGTCATAATAAGCTACGTTTTTTCAAAGATGACAGGGAGCTTCAATCCTTACATACATTTTAGACCGGCATACTTCGATTTTAATACGACGTGTTACAATACGGACCATATTCTCTTGGCGAATATTTCAGACAATTCTCGGGACTTCCAGTCTTTTTTGTTATACTTAAGAGAGGTCAGAGCGAACCAAAATATCGAGGGCTTAGAGCAAAAACATAGTATGGCTCTATACAATGTATAGAGCCATACTATGTTTTTGCTCTAAGCCATCGATATGTTGTCATATATCTTTTACTCTTAACTAGTTTGTACCGCACCGAAAGCATATAATGAAGATGTATGGTGTAATTTCCTGCTCGTATCAGCTTCTTTGCTGCACATTTTTTTGCAGTTTGCTTACTGTCGTCTGTCTTATCCCAGACGTAATTTCATTGTCATTTTGAGAAATGTTCAATATGTCAAGGGAGGTTTCCAAGAGAATATTTGAAACCTTATAACTTGTCAAGACCCGCGTTTGCGTGTTTAAACTCGTTATATTTAAAATTAAGACACGGTTTTGTACTTTGTGTAATTTACGTTCTGTTTGTGCGATATTTGCTTAAATCCAGGAGGGAACATTAAAATTCGTTTACGCATTTAAGACGTTTTATGTTAAACCATATCTGTGGGAAAGGAATAACCTAAACAAGCTATCGTTTGTGGTCCCAAAAGCAAACAAGGGCCTTCTGACTATCAAAGTGCAAAAGGTGGGTATGAGTGAAATTCTTCCGAAAGCGTATTTTGTGGTTTATATCATTAAATTCAAGTCATATTTGTTTATATCGAATGCACTCGATTATTTACCGGAATTGTTCGCTAACCGTTATACATGTACGCACTGGACCGGTGTTGTTGACTAAACTTTACGGACGAAATCGATTATCTCCGTGACGGAGCAGAATTGTGCGCTATATTTGTTAACCCTTTTCATGCTGAACCCGGAATATTCCGGTTTTGGCAGGAGGTATAGACTAAGATCAGACTGCACTTATGTGCAGGCTGATCTTAGTCTACACCTCCTGCTTGTACTTTTCCTGCCAGAGTTGTTTATGAAGTTGATTTCTAAAAAGAACATTTATTTTTTAGCATCAAGTTCTATCAGTGCTTTCAGTCCTTTGATTTGACAGCAATTCAGTAAGGTAATTTATACAGCATGACAAGGGTTAAGATGACAAATGAAAGGAAAAACATTAATTTGTGGTTTGTCACAATTTAAAAACATCGAGGCTTCTTTCATAAATTGTAGAAAAAAACACGTAGATTTTTTGTTCTTATATTTTCAATCCCAATATTGATATAATATGTTTCTTAGCCAGGAGTATGATATTCTAATTAATTCTGTTGTGGTTTAGGGGGAAAGAGATACAGCTTTACACTAGATCTACGTTATGCAACGGGCATTCTTCTCGCAATTTTGTATTAACCCTTTACCGGACGACAAAATTCGTAATTATATTTTTTACATTTTAACCCTTTCCTGAACAATCCCCCGTTTTTGCGCTCCTGTGATTTTATACTTGAAATTCAATTTTAAGAAAAGAAGAAATTGCCTGTAATAAGCCATTTCTTCTTTTCCCACAATTTTTCTAACCTGTAGATTGGATACTTTTCAAATTCCACCAAATTTTAATTGTCGTCTGCAATTATTTCAAATTTGAAAACAGGAAAGTGTTTAACAAAAGTTTTCGACCCCCCCCTCTCTCTCTCTCTCTGTCTGTCTCTGTCTGTCTGTCTCTCTCTCTCTATCTCCCTCTCTCATCTCCCTCTCTATCTTGTGGGTGTCAATAAAAGGGGCTGTGTTCGAATGCATTAATTTAACATTGAAAAATATACACCATGCTCTTATTATTCCTGTACAATTAACCAATCAAATAATCGGTTGACCAATTAAGTCATTCATTTAGACTGGAAGTTCAGTTTGAACTCCGACATTGGCCGCCATTTGAGAAAATCATTTTTGTTTGTTTTGCGACTTAAAAGTCGTAACTACAGCTTTTTCAACCTGTAGTTACGACATTTAGGTAGCTAACCAACCATTCTACTTATTTAAACTATGCTACTGGTCATAAGTTTTATAAAATTATGCTGTTAGAAATCGAAGTGGATATTCCAGTCGGGAGTTAATGGGCGGGGCCAAAGAAGTCAGTAGGCGGGGCAAGCGATTGATGAATTGACGAATCGCCGGATTAATATGGATCGTCGCTGTCAATCAAAGACTCGTTCGACCAATAAACGAATCGCCGCTGTCAATCATAGACTCGCTCGACCAATCTACGGATCACCGAAGTCAACCAAAGAATCGGTCGGCTAATCTACGGATCGCCGTTGTCAATCATAGACTCGTTCGACAAATGTATGAATCGCCAATGTCAATCAAAGACTCGTTCGACCAATATATGGATCGCCGATGGCAATCAAAGATCGACCAATCTACGAATCGTTGCTGCCAGTCAAAGATTCGTACGACCAATCTACGGATTGCTGCTGTCAATCAAAGAATTGTTCGGCCTTCTAATCATCCATTTTGACCGGTTTTATATAGGTGGATATTGAAAGGATGTACCGTTTCGCAAAACAGATTACCTTCAAGCCATAGCATTAACATCGCAAACATAAAATCTTCCAAGACAGCCATTCCGGGAAAATAAAACCTTGAAATAATCAAGTTATTTCATAACCTATCGACGTTTCATGTCACTTCAGCACGATAAATGTAACATTTATATTGCAGGAGATACAGTTGCCATAACAATTACCTTTGAGTCTATTCTTGAATATGCGTGCGAACCATATGTGTGTGTCTGTGTGTTTATGTTACATTGATGACAAAAATCAATTTAAAATCTCTTGAGTCTAATATTTGTTTTCATCACCCGCGTGTCCTTGTCCTGTTTATGAAATTAAATTTCCTTTAAACGATTTCACCACAATTAGTGCAACCAGTGCTTTAAGTCCTTTGATTTTAAAGCATTTCGAAGAAAAATATTTTTCTCATTTATGACAGCGTTGCACTTAAGAAATTTAAGGTTTCAGTACCAAACACACACACACACACACACAGAGAGAGAGAGAGACCGTTCTCCATTTCTCTTTCTTTCGTAGGCATGTCTCTATCGTTTTTAGATTCAATTTAATGAGCAATTCTTATTAGGCGTTCGGCCCGAATAGTAAGTGCCTATTTCTCATTCGAGACTGCGCGGATCGCGTAGACTGACCACGATTCCCCTTTGAGTGAGTTTTCAGTTGGATAATTGGTACAAAATTGCCTTCAGGCGAGAAAGGACCTTTTTGAAAATGTGAAAAGTATCGCCATGTTTATTCCTAGGATATTGGTTCGGGATGACCTCTGATGGATCCAATCTCTTTTTCCAAATATTTTCTCTTGTTAGTCTCGATTTGACAGTTCAACTTTCTTATTCCATTTAGTATGTATGCGAATAGTAGAAAATAATGTTCTACATAAAAAATCAAAATTAGGGTGATCTACACTTTCTTGATAGAGACCCTGTAAATTTACGTGAATAACAATAAAAACAGTTTGGAGAAACTGATATACACGAATAGAGCAACACCATAAAGATAGATTCAATCATGATGTTTGCGTACGTTATGGGAGACAGCGAGAATTGATATTCGCTTCATAAATTGGTTCCGATCTGTCATTCTCTATAACTAGAGTCCCGATGTAATCAGGTTACTTCCCAAATATTGTTGAAATTATGTCAGACTGTCAAAAAACTTTCTAATATCACGCAAAGACCAAACAATAAACTGGTAGATGCATATTTATGAGTCAAGGGAATGGAGACAGGCTTCTGTGGCTTGGTCAAGGTTATATTGATCTTTGCTTTCGTGACCTATCCATTTGTTTTAATAACAAAGAAAAACGAAAACACTCTTTTTTTCAAAATTTGAATATTTCTTTTATAATAAAAAGAAAAACAATCGTATATTAACTTGTTATGGTTGTTAGATTTTTCTTTTCTGGATACAGGAAATTTTGCCGAAATATTCTTGTTTTATACAGATTTATTTTTTAGAATAGGATTTTAACACCACTTTTAACAGTATTTCAGTCATACCGCGGCGACTGTAGCACAAAACCATAGATTCCTGGTATTTCTCTAACCAGTACTACAACTACATCCTTTCCGAGCCTCCAATAGCTTATCCCACTTAGGTTTAGGATTATTTACCCATCGATGAGAGACAAATGACGGAAAGGATTTTTGCGGCGACCGGGGATCGAACTGAAAAGTTCCATGAAGACTATTGTTGTGTTGCTGTCTAAATATAGTGGTTCTAACCTTGCCTAGTGTTTTCAAATAGCTTTTGTTATACTTCGGTACTAATATCGAGGGATCATTGGCACCGCCCACTGATTGCGCTGGGCCCCATTGACTCCAACATGGAAGTCCCGATTCGATATTACCCTGCCATTATTTTTGCAATTTAAATGGCAAGTCACATGTAACAAAAAAGTATACTTGTTTTGGCCACCTAAACTTCGTAATTACAGTTTAATAAACCGCTAAACCAACAACGATATTCCACAAAAAAATATTGGCCAGTATTTGAGTTCAAAGTACATTTCCGGTCCTATTGATTTATTTGATTGGTCGATTGATTCTTTGATTGGTAGCCGCTATTGGTCAATTGTAAATGTATAAATATAGAAGTGTATTTCAATTTTTATGCTAAATGTATATGAAAACATCTTAAGTATTTCTATGAAGGAGAAAACACATGACCAAAATACCGAATTAGACACTGTCCTGTGCGATCGTTCCGTACACGACAGCTTCCCATTCGCGCCAACTATTGTATGATGAATGAAATAGACCTGTTATTAATAACCACACGTTTAAGCCATTCCCACTCACAGACGCTTTATTCGCCCCCAATCCCCTATGAAAGCTTTGGAAAATATTGTGGATAATGAAGAAATTGCTTGTCACAAGCAATTTCTTCATTATCCACAATGTTTTCTACCTTAAAAGACAAATAATTTAGAGAATTTATCAACTTAAAATTGTAAACTGCAACTTCTTTGAATCTGGACTGGTCCAAAATCTTATCTTGTTGGAAAGGGTTAATATCAAGTAGCAACCTCTTGAAAGCAGAGAATGGTCTGCTGTACAATCCGCTATTAACTTTATATAATAAAATGGACCTTCTCTCGAATAATCATTAATACAATGATGATAAGCTGAACAAAGAGGGAAGAAAAGAGAATCTATAGACCGTCTTACTTTAATTTTCAACTTTGAGATATTGTTCACTAATGACTTTGTGGTTACCAAACTTTCTTGTGAATAAGTGGTTAGATAGGGTTTTTTTGCCTTTATTTGCAAAATCAATATGAAAAAGTCTACTGACCAATAAACTCATTAATTTGGACCGGAAGTTAACTTTGAGAATCTATAAACGATCTTTTTTTAATTTTCAAATTTTCAACTTTGAGCTATTGTTCAAAAAAGACTATGTGTTTATGAAACTTTCTTGTAAATATGTGGTTAGATAGGTAACATTGCCTTTATTTACAATTCAATAGAATAAATTCTACTGGCAAATAAAATCATAAACTTGACCGGAAGTGAGCTTTGGTTTGCAACATGTATATAAAGGATTTTTATTCCGTTGGTGTCCTAAACGTCGTAACAACAGCTCAATATAAGTTACGAAGTTAGGCTCACGAAACAACGATTTGCCTTTTGTTATATGAGCCTGTGCGTGACATTTCCAAGGATTTCGCATGTGCGCAGTGAGCACCCTGGACAGGCATTCGGGGCAATTAGAATATTCGCTGATTGTTTAAAGAAGCTTTGGGTCAGTATCTATCTACAGAGCGCAGAGTGAAGACTCTGATCAGACTGTGCGGGTGCACAGGCTGATCTGAGTCTTTACTAGGCGTACATGTGTAATGGTTGGAAATGTCAAGCATGCGCTCATTTGTTTTCACCATAAAATTTAGAAGTTTACGTCGTTTAATATCTCAGTCGAACTGTCATGTCGGATGTAAGTGGGCGTGGCTACCGATCTATCAATTCAACATGCCTAAAACATCTCGATTTCATCTCCGACAATTGAGACGGTTAGTCGTGAAACATCCTTCGATAAATGCAAAAGTACACAAAAGAAGATAAATTATAATCGATCGAACCGTCTTTCGGTAAGTTGACAGGAGTTATAGAATTTTTTTCTAAAGAATCGTCAAGAGTACGGCCGACATAAATCATTTCATGCTCTTTCGTGAACACATGAAGGCATTGTGACTAGCTCCAGTTTTTTTTTTGTTTGTTTGTTTTTTTTTTTTTTTTTTTTCACCAAGGGCACTCTTTTGCACTCTAGTTCATTCCCAATTCGCCTCTGTAATGGGCTCAGTTAAGAATCCGCAAACTTGACCAATCGCTTACCCGCACACCTACTCCGTTTCCCTACCTCTTACCTCCAATAAAGAAGTTCCACTTCGATTTTAAACGCGTTTATTTTGCAAAATGTATGGCCAGTAGCCTGTAACGAAAATCTTGAATGGCGGGTTGGTGACCTAAACGTCGTAACTACAGCTTGAACAAGCTTTAGTTACGACGTTTAAGTCGTCAAACCAACAAAATGCTTCACATAAATGGCGGCTAATATCTGAATTCTAAGTTAGCTTCCAGTCTAAATGAATGATTTCATTAGTCGACTGATTTTTTGATTGACAGCTACGATTGGTCAATTAATGAAATTAATCATTTCGTCATCTGACGTCATATACTGCAACGGATTTGAATTTAAAATCTCGCATTTGGACCATTCTCTTGCAATAAATAAAATGAATTTTCTCAACTTAAAAGTGTCGTATGCAACATCTTTTGAATTGAGACCAGTCTAAAAACTGTAAATGAAGTAACGCATTCATACATCCAGCAATTTACCAATTAAAATAAGTTTAATCCCTAATCAATGATACACTTGTGAATCATAGTTGATTAGATAAAGATGATATGCAAAAATAGGAAAAAAATAATTAATTAAAGATTTCACCATCTGTTGAGCGTCACTAAATTATTTCTGCTAGGATGATCATGATCATACATCTATCTTAACCCATTCCAACACAAGAAAATTGTAGACTGGTCCAAATTGAAAAAAAAGCTGTAGATGATAATTTCAAGTTGGTGGGATTTCATTTATTTATTCTTATTTTAATTTTTTACCGTCGTTTGGGATAGAAAACATGGTGAAAAAAGAAGAAATTGTTTGTTACAAACAATTTCTTCATTTTCAACCATGTTTGTTTTCCAAAGCTTTTTTCTTGAGAGGCGTAGAAAGGAGGGACTGTGTGGGAATAGGTAAAAGAAATCTACTGTTAACTAATCTGCCCCCCCGCCCCAAATAAAATATATGAAACCAATTTTCAATTTCACATATTATATGTAAACAAGAATGTCATTCCGTGTCTATCTTTTACCGTTTCTATAAATTGACCATATCTAGGGATCTTGATGAATAACATGTTAATTGTATGTGACGTTAGGGATGTTGCACGCTAGACGTATGTGTTAAATCTATGTTTTTTATCACGTTTTCATATAGTTCAGTACTATTGCCCCACCCCCTTTCTTCTTTGCTGTCGAGCCTCAAAGCAGGATGTTGACTAAAAATGTCACAGATTGGGTTTAAGTCTGTAAGGTCGTCTTTCAATATGAGTCTTTAACAATTCCATTTAAATCTGAGAGGAAAGAAAGAAATGAAATACGTTTTCTGAAATCGATCCCAATAATATACTAGTAGTTTTATTTAACATATATTTCTTCAAGCAGTGCATGTAATGAGTTCATGTTTAGTACAGTGTCTTGCATGTAACGAGTCCGTGTTCAGTATAGCACGTATGTTGTGTTTATGGTCTTGCTACTAAGACTAAAGTAATTCAATATACCAACTGGACTGAAATTTCTTAACCTCCAAGGACAGTTTGGAAGAGACCTTTTAAAAAGTTCGGTAAGTAGGTTTCTAATAGTTATGTGTATGTTACCCGCGTTTTAGATAATAATATCTATGCTATTGCTAGTTGAGGAAACTGATAAGAAAAACTTCTTTATTTTTTTCAATAAAAGTTCCGCGATGTACTCGAGACAAACTCTATGACATCCTACAGGAATCCCCACTTATTGCATCAGGGTCTCCTCTAGATAATCAGAGATTCTTCCATAAAGGGTTTTTTATATCACTGATTTTAATTATTTTTATTTCCCCTAATAAACAATATTTTGAAAATTAGTTTTGCGAAAATCAGAGATAAGAAAAACAGAGTATTTCCCTTAAAGCCTGCGTACTTCTAGATTAAGCAGAGACAAATGCAAAAAATTTTGAGTCATTCATGTGGTGCGAATAACCATTTTATTTGAATTTCATAAAACTAACGTCATCCTTACGTCATCATAAATTATGTTCGCTAGCCGGTCCTTAATTCTGTAAACATCAGTCCAAAACTGTCAGCGTTATTACGAATATAAACACTTACCGTAGTTTTGCGCTAACCATTTGATGTGACACGATTTAGGAGGTTGGTTTTTTTGCTTGTCAATTTGTTACCTTCCATTGACTTTGAGTCATATGCAAATGAGGTCATGCGATGTCGACAACCGAATTACGCGATATCTAAATATAACCTGGAATTCCGCTGAACCTTTCATGTATAACCACAAAAAGCCACTTTAAGCCTTTTAGATTACCGCCAAGATATTTTCTGTCTCGAATTTAAGTATTAAATGTCCGTTTGAGCGTATTTTCGGCCCTTTGCAAATCATTCTCATCCAGGTTCTAGAAACACGGACACCCCCCCCCTTAATATAAATCAACCTATTTCCACACAATAACGCCCTTTTAAGCCCCCTCTTGAAAAGGCTTTGGAAAACATTGTGAAAAAGGACAATTGCTTGTTATAAGCAATTTCTTCATTGCCCACAATATTTTCTACAAAAGAAGATCAATATTTCTTTTAGAATTCCTTTGACCTAAAAATTCTGAATTTGAATTTGGACTAATCAAAAATGTTTGCGTCTGGTAATTAGTTAAATGTCAAAGTAAAATCATGCTGAAAGTACTGAGACATCTTAGGCGAATCAGGAGCATTCGTTAATTTATAAAGATATACGGATACGGTACTCGAGAAAGATTGAAAGACCATGACGGAGTCCCTAGCCTGGAAATTTTGAGATCCCTTCGATTGTTGTGTCTATCCCTAGTAATCAAGCTTGTTAAAATGAAAATAATACACACTTCCTGGAATTTCAATTTTAGTGTGTCTTACTTTAGGAAGCGTCATCTTTGCTAGCTTAGTTTAACAGACAAAATTTTGAGGTCTTCTCAGAGTTCAACTAGTGCAAACGCTTAAGCACTAAATCCATTGAATGCCTACTTCATAGAAAGTAGTTCTTATGCATTTTAGAAATATTGCAATTTTTTCACCTCGCTTGAGCATATTGTTTTTAAAATGAGTCGGATCAGAGTCTTTTCTATGTGCATGCATTGCTTTGTATGGCCACATGAATTAACTTTATTCAGATTATAGTTAACTCCTTCAAAAGCATGCCATATTCCCACTCAATCCCGCTTTTTAAGAATCTCAAGAAAAACGCTTTTGAAAACATTTTGGACATTCAAGAAATTGCTTGTAACCAGCAAATTCTTCAAACAGTGTGTTTCTATCCTACAAGGGATAAAAATTCTAAATTTCTACAGCTTGAATCTTCTTGCAACTTCTTTCAATTAGAGCCAGTCTAAGACTTTGTCCAGTTTTAATGTGTTATATCCTTGGTTGCTTTATTTATCATGAGTACCTTTGACAAAGATTACTTAACAAAACTTTGCTTTGCTAACTTACAATACTTTCAGTACGTTGAATTCAAATATGTATCCAAAATATCAACCAAATGCAGTGTGTGTATATAGGGTTTACATTACAAAAAGCGAGAAGCTATCAAAGGTTTCATCTCCGGTTACGTAATGTTGTGAGATTTATGGTAATAAAATAATGTCTCTAAGGAAAACTTGCATCAGACGTTGATACTTTAGTTTCAATTTTGACACATTTTGAGAGCCTCTGAGCGGCTTGCAGACTTACTTCCTTTGGCGGTAAAATCTCAAACATCTAGGTTTTAGAAAGATTTTACATTGAAAAACAAGAGTGCCATAGTCACAATATACGCAGCCACTTTGCTGCTGTTTCACGAAAAAAATTGTAGACACTACTTATTTTGACAGAACCAAATTCAAACCATTTGCAGACTACCTTTTTAAATTGTCAAGTTCAAACTGTTCGTTATGATTTATTTATTGAATGGGCCCAGAGATTAAGTGTCAAGGGGCATAACTCTTGCCAAAATCAATGAACAATATAATCCTTGATCCATGTACACCTACAAATTATGGTGATGACATTGACCAATTTTCGTTTAAATCAAGACAAAAAGTTAGGAGGAGTTGCGTTCACAGGGCTGCAATTTCAATAAGCCCCAGGGACTAAGTTTAAAAGGGGGCATAAATCAGGGAAAAATTAATGAACCATAAAATCCTTACTTCATGCACATCTACCAATTAAGGTGATAACATCCACCAAGTTTAATTGAGATCCAGCCAGAAACTTAGGAGGAGATGAATTCACAAGGCTGCAATTTCAATAAGCCCCAGGGACTAAGTTTAAAGGGGGCATAACTGAGGCAAAAATCAATAAACCATAAAATCCTTACTTCATGCACATCTACCAATTAAGGTGATAACATCCACCAAGTTTCATTTAGATCCAGCCAGAAACTTAGGAGGAGTTGCATTCACAAGGCTGCAATTTCGATAAGCCCCAGAGACTAAGTTTTAAGGGGGCATAAGTCAGGGAAAAATTAATGAACATACTTCATGCACATCTACCAATTAAGGTGATAAAATTGACCAAGTTTCAAAAAGATCTCGCCAGAAACTTAGGGGGAGTTGCATTCACAAGGCTGAAATTTCAATAAGCCCCAGGGACTAAGTTTAAAGGGGGCATAACTGAGGCAAAAATCAATGACCCATAAAATCCTTACTTCGTGCACATCTACCAATTAAGGTGATAACATTGAACAAGTTTCAAAAAGATCCATTTAGAAACTGAGGAGGAGTTGCGCTCACGAGAAAGGTGGACGTGCGTATTGACGGACGGACGGATGGATGGACGGACGGAGAGACTGAGAAGATGATGCCAATATACGACCGCCTCCGGCGGCGTATAATAACAAGAGCATTGTCTCTGGTGCCTAGCCTTCTGGTGTTTCGTTATGCATAGGTGATAAACAACCAAGCCGAAAAATGGTATTACATGTACTCGTACAAAAAAGCTTTTTGAGTTATCTGTCATGATAATATAGGTTGTTCTATAGTTTCATATATTCCAAGTTTTGAAAGAATGCCTTCAGTAGTACGATATACAGGAGGTATTACAAAATGCAAAAGATTTTTGCAGGACAACGATGCAGACGACGACAAGGGCATTGCAATATCCGGGTTCTCTAAAAAAATGAGATAATGAGAAAACATTCTCTGTGTACAATATTGAAGACTGTATCGATGTATGAACATTTTTATACGCCCGAAGGGTAATGTTATGTAATGTCCCCGGTCGTCTATCAGACCATCTCTCCGTAAGCATTTTTTGTGTACGCAAACCCTACATGTACTACATTCTCTGAACTAAAAAATACTCCAATGAATCTCTACGATGTCTAGTTGTGCACGCCTAAAGAATTATTTTGATCCGCCAAGTCGTGTCGGATTTGTCAGTCTTTAACTCGGCGAAATAGTCTTAGATTGAAGTGTGTTTGGTTTGCGCAACGCCTCCTACATTTCCGATTGGAATGAACTGAAACTTGCCTTTCGGGCGTATGTGCACCTCTCTGTGCAGTTCTTGTGGAACAAAGGTTAAAAAAAACAGTCAAAAATTTGGGAATCTTGGGTATCAAAGTTGTAATTACGAACAGATTTTTCAAACAATTCTTAACGGGTACCGGTTTTGCAAGTCTGAGATTCACAAATTATTTGCCAGGACTCTCCATGTTTGTCTGATATGATTCTTGTGGGTCCTCTTTGGCTAATCTTTACTAAAAATGTGGAGACTGTCTTCCTATTCTTTTCTTTAATCGAGCTCTAGAAGGTCGTAACTGTCTGAACTTTTTTTATCAATCACTGTGATATAATTTAACAGTTAGTTTCGTCTATCTAAAACGTGCGTTCTGATCGGCCAAAAGAAAAGTATATATATCTCCATATACAAAATAATTTTCTCGGTCAATCAGAACCCTCGTTTTTGATAGACGAAACTAAGAATTGAATTATTATGATATTACTAAAATATCTATTTGAAAATATTTTCATAATTAACAGGATCCGGGACTAATAAGGAGATCCTTAACTTTGATCAAGGTCCCCATCTATTTGATACAAGACTGAAGTCCTGTTTGAAGTTATTTCTTGTTTCTATGATACTCCCATTTTGTGACAATTGTAAATGACACGTTGTGAAATGAATGTGCAAATATTTTTTTTCCTCTTTTAAATTTTCTCATCCCTTGATTTGTTATCATGTTGTTGTATTTTTTGTTTGTTTGTTTGTTTGTTTGTTTAATGAAAGAATACGATCAGCAACTTTAAACAATAATAAGCGCAATTTATTACATACTTCTGAGAAAGGAACTGTATTTTCTCATATCTTATGTATATCATAACCTTCATATTGGAATCCATTTTTGCCATTGCAAACCTTACCTTATACTGTTACCATGAAATTTCCAGTCATCGCAAAATGAAAAACATGTACGTTAAAACCGTAACCATTCTATAGCATACATACATCTTATTCTTTAAGGTTTTATTTGCACAACAATACATTAATATCAAATATGCAACTACATATAAATTTTGACTTTGGTTTAATTAACTGACTCTTGTCCAGTTTTTGAAGTTAGATTTATTTTGAATGAACTTTTGGTCCAACTGAGCACAACGTGCTACAGGAGTTCATTGGTCATCATCCCGAGTCTTTCTAGCGTCATTAACTACTCTTTAAAGATAATTGTGCTACTTTTGATTAAATTTTACAGAAATGTTCCTTGAGTTACCCTCTTTCAAGCATTTTTGATTGGCCCATGAATATGGTCATAGCATGATTCTATTTAAAATTCTGTAAATGACATCTCCCCTTAAAGATAAAGGAAAATACTACTAGTAATAACCTTTTTAAAAATTGTTAGTGGAAATTTGACTGACACGTAAATCGGGGTGTGACATTTTTCAATAAGAACATCTCTCCCTACACCACTTGGCTAATTTAGACAAAACTTTGTAGGAATGTTCTTTTGGAGACCCTTTTAAAAATCTAATGAATAATAGCGGAGCGGGCCGGGACATTTTTCAATTAGATTTTTTCAATGGTATGTCCTAAACAGCTTGGCCCATATGGAAATAACTTTGCTAGAATTTTTCCTCAGAGGCCTTGTTAATTTTTTTTTTTCTCCTAAATATGACAAGCCGATGAAAATGAAGTGGCAGGGCGGGGTTGCTTAAAACTCTTTAAACGACATACCTTCCTATACCGAAAATTCAATTTTGACCAGACTTAGGAGGAATGTTCCTACGGAAATACTTGTAAACTATTGTTCGCTAAAATTGGATGAGCCTATAGGTATCAGCGTAGAAGGGCAAGATATTTTATTCAATTAGAATTCTTCAAAACGACTCTTTAGTAGATTATTGTTGAAAAATATTGTATATCAATTTCAATTTTCATTGACATTAATAACTATTTAAAAAGCAGAAACTTTTCCGTTATCAAATTTTCATGAAAATCTGTAAAAGAACCGTTTTAAACGATATCTTCTCCTAAACAATCTGGCTAATTTCGACCGTGCTTTTTTAGTAACTCTTTGAAAAAAAAAAGTCGCGAGAATTCAGCAGGCGAATAGATAGGGATGTTGCAGGACAGGGCATTTTTTACTTGGAATTCTTTAAACGAAATCTCCTTCTGTATGTTTTGGACTAATTTATCCAAAGCTTTCCAAGAATGTTCCTTGGGTGACCATGTACAAAAATTGTTCATCGAATCTTTTTGTCCAGAAAAAAACAAATCCTCCCAACCAGCGGGTCAGTTTGGACACTATTTGTTCGTATTCAGTGCACCTAATAGACAGGAAAAGTTTCTATAACATCTCAGTTGGAGACACCTGTCTGCATGTGTTACCAATGTTTATGTTGGTGATTACCTTGATAACTCTGACAAATTACAGTCACCCCGTACCTGTCAGGTAAAAACATCACAGACTGTAAAATATTTTTTGGAATTGCATTAACATTGTTGGACGAGATATTTCGTATTTATAAAGTGCATTTTTGTATTAAAATTTATTCATGCCATTTTGTCCTTGGTTGTTGTTTTAGTTCGTCCTAAATATCGAATTTCGTGACAACAAGGCTGTTCTATTTTTTATGCGATCTGAAAAAAAAAAAAAACATTTCTTTTCAATTTCTCTTCCGGCTCGGGAGTGAAATATACCCGACAAATAATTTTGATTTAACACTGGCAATATTACACTAGTGTATGAATTAGAATCTTATATTTTATATTAACCCGCAAAATGACGTCACAACGCACGTTATGACGTCATTTTACAAACGGCGTTATGTGTTACGCTGAATACCAGAAGTTGATGAATTCCACCAAATTTAGTGATTTATTCTAAAAGTAAGGTAAATAAAAAATTAAATGCGTCTTCATACAATCCCGAATTAATTAATTCGCCATCTAAAACGGTTACAGACAATAACTTGACAAGTTCTCATTTAATCTGTTTATATATGACTTATTTGATAGATTCGGTAATCCACGATCATCCATTCAATATCCTCTATTTCCTGTCATTTCACGCCTCTCTAGAATACTAATGCTGGTGACAGGCACTCACCGATACCCATCGTACGGTCAAATCAAAGTTCTGAAAGTACTGTAAGCTAGCAAAGCATGGTTTTAGTAAGTAATCGTCTTTGTCTTTTTTGTCTTTGTAGGGTAGAAAACATTGTGGACACTGAAGAAATTGCCTGTTACTACCAATTCTTTCAATAATGTTTACCAAAGCAATTTCTTGAGATTCTTAAAAAGCGGGATTGAATGGGAATGGGTTGTATAGCATGCTGTTGAAGGAGCTCTCTACAATTTGAATGAGTTAATTCATGTGGCCAGTCATTTTGTACACAATATGCTCAAGTGAGCCAGAATTGCCTAGGAGATGAACTTGCACGCAGAATTTGAAATATTCCTGAAATACACAAGAGCTGCTTTTTTTGCGAGGGCATTCAATGGATTAAGTGGTTAAGCCTCCAATGGCAGTTTGCACTCAATGAACTCTGAGTAGGCCTCAAAATTTTGTCTGTTAACCTATGCTATCAAAGATGACGCTTTGCTAGCTAAAAAGCAAAGACAAGTACTTTCTGTTTCAACAGATTGTCGCCATTTTGTCTCAAGCGAAACAAGTATACGGGCTTCATTTATCCAAATGTATGTATTATGTTGGCTTATAAAGAGAAGTAAAATATGCCGTTTCCAAGATCAGGGCGTTAAAAGAGGGGCAATTTGATGTATTTCTTGTCGCAGAATTGATTCATTTTTTTATTCCATACCATTTTGTTTAAATTCTATATGCTAAATTGTATATTTTCAGGAATCGTATATCGGAATAAAATACAGAATTTCTTCACTGAGTATGTATCACTATTTTACACATAAGATTTCGCATGAAGTTAAGCAACCAAGTTCGGGTAAGCCACGTGGTGCGCCAAACGGTTGATCTCATGCTTTCAGTTTGAAAAGTTTCAATACGCACTCACGCCTTACAATCAAAGTTATTTATGAAAGAATCGTCTATCAAGAGATAAGAAAACGAGACTTTGCTTTGCTTTAGATGTTTCAGATAGCGAGATTAATAAATTCGGTATTTTACTAGTCCGGATATAACATTCTTATTTAAAATGATATACTTTTCTACACTGAATCGATGAAATTCCTACACTTTGTCGATTTATCTCATATACTTTCTACAATGAATCGATAAAATTCCTATACTTGTCGATTTAATTCATATACTTTTCTTCAGTGAATCGATAAAATTCCTACACTTTGTCGATTTAATTCTTATACTTTTCTACATTAATCGATAAAATTCCTACACTTTGTCGATTTAATTCATTCCGCGAAACATACTGGTTATAGTATGTTTCGCGGAATGAATTAAATCGACAAAGTGTAGGAATTTTATCGATCTATTGAAGAAAAGTATATTGCATGCATTGCTTGACGTCATTTTCAGGGTAACGAAAAAACGTTATCATAATTATGTTTAAGCTCATTTACGTAATCATTACTCTAGTGTAGTAACACCCGAGTCATATCAAAAATATTGAACGGGTTTGTTTTACTCCCGAGTCGTATATTTGTATAAACTACAATATGTTTAAATATGAAATACGCATTTACGTAATTTATGAAAACCGAACTCCTTAAGTTTGATTTTTTTTTTTTTTTTTTTTTTTCAAATATGGTGACTGACAAAAGATATTATTTTGGGGTTTCAAAGTAATACTCATTTCCTGTAAAGACTTATTTAAGGATTAAATAGATGTTTCTTTTGAATTACATACAATTGTTTAAAGATAAACGTAACACAATAATATCGATCGATATACGTAGTATTTGTAAGAGTCTATTCAAACTCCTACGTAGATAAGCTTCTTACGTAGATTAGATTAGATTTGATTATTTTTCAGTTCTAATGAAACGGTGACTTTGTACGAATGCAATAGTTGAAAAAGAGTATTACAGAGTTGTCAACATCTGAACGCGAACTGTTTAACATGCATGCGTGAGTATTTACTAAGAAAATTTAATACACGTTGCATGGGAAAAGGGCACTAAGAAAAATGTACTTCATGTGGAAGTGATGCTTCTCTTAACAAAAAGGTCGAAACAATGGAGGAAAAAGTAAATGTAAACAGGAATCTAAATAGAGCTAACGATTTGAAACTACGAAACATTCCCAGAACGTATCGGTCATCCAAAAAAGGGAAGATATTGAAGTAGTAAGGTCGATTTCATATATCAATTGGACTTCTAAACAATGTCCACTTGTTAAGCTTATTCAAGCTGTAGTTACGACGTTTTGATTGCCAACCATCGACTTGTTTTTGTTTCGTCTTCTCGGCCTATATAGTTCCGGGAAAAAAAAGATATTTCAGTCTATCTTCTATATCAGAGGTCAGTGGACGTGGCCAGCGATCCGTCAATAACGCGAAAATCACCTACTTGTACAACTAGAAGACTTAATCCATTCTCACACAACCCCAACCCCAAGAAAAGAGCTTTGGAAAACATTATGGACAATGAAGAAATTGCTTGTAACAAGCAATTTCTTCAATGTCCACCATGTTTTCTATACCGAAAGACTAAGAATTTTAGAATTTCATCAACTTAATATTGTCGTGTGCATTTCCCTTCAATTTGTACCAGTCAAAAATGTTGTCATGTTGGAATGGGTTAATACAGTAGCTACACGAAAAAGTGCCTCAAAACTTTTTTAACCCCTGTCATGCTGTATAAATCACCTTACTGAATTTCTGTCAAATCAAAGGGCTGAAAGCACTGATACAACTTGTTGTTAAAAAAAATCAACATTTCATCTAGAAATCAACTTCATACACAACTATGGTAGGAAAAGTACAAACAGGAGGTATAGACTAAGAACAGCCTGCACATAAGTGCAGTCTGATCTTAGTCTACACCTCCTGCCAAAACCGGAATATTCCGGGTTCAGCGTGACAAGGGTTAACATAGTAAGTACATAGTAAGTACGCACTTTTATTTAATCGGGACAAAAAAGTGTGCCGTGTGCTGTTGGTCTAAGAAAGTGCAAGATTGCTTGGAGTTTTTGTCTAAAAAAGCGATAAAATTTCTATCGGGATTTCTGAGGCGATAAAGTAATTGAATTAGAAAATTGCGAGATACGTAATAAATTTTATACGTGGTAAATTTAATGTTTAACTGAATTATATTCTGTAGGTTTAAGAGGTTTTTTCTTCATACAAAAGATTAAAGGTATTTGCGAGAAACAAGGGGATTTTTTTATGTATCACAACGAAGAGGTTTCTATAAATCTATGATACAAAAAAATGAAAAAAGATGTATTTACGACCCTCAAGTCGCAAAAGCAACAAAAACGTTTCACATAAATATCGGTCAAATTCAATGATTTGATTGTTCCATTGATTCTCTTGATGACATCCATAATACGTCAATTTGGAAAATGCGCTGATGGAATCGTGGTCATTATGAACATATGGACTGGTGTTCTACACGATTATTCCCGTGACTATATCAACCGCGGGATACGTGCAATTTGTGGAGATTTTGTTTGTTTATTTGAAATGGGTTTTACGACGCTTTCAACAATCTTTCAGTTATATCGCGGCGGCTGACGCACCTAACAATTGGTTCCGGGTATTTCTCACACCAATTCCGCCATCACATCCCTTCCTAGCCTCCAGCTGCTATCCCACATAGGTCTACGATTATCTACCCATTGGTGGGAGACAAATAGTCGGAAAGGATGAGTGCCGCCGTCGGCAATTTGGGGAGAAGAAAATGTTCGATCAATTTATCTATGAGTGCTTTTTGAAGTTGCTTCCTTATACAAAAACTACATTTTTTTAATTACTTGGATTTATGTTACTCAGTATGCATACCATATTGGGGTGGCAGCCAGATCTCAGTGAGCGATGCTTCTTGGTCAGCTAAAATTGTGATCGCTTATCCCATGTCAGACGACAATTTTTTTAAAGGAGTTGCAGACGACAATTTAAAGTTCATGAAATTTTAGTTTTTCATCCCTTTGTATAGAAAACATTGTGGATGATGAAGAAATTACTTATTTTAAGCAATTTCTTCGTTTTACACGATGTTTTCCAATAGTTTTTCTTGAGGGTCACTGCGTCACTGTGGGAATCGATTGATCTACCCTTTCTCTACAATATTATTCTTGACAGCCAAAATTGCGGGTATAAAGGATACCGAAAAAGTAGACCATCGCGTCCGCTCTTGTCGATTAAAGCATTCCAGTTTCGGACTGTCCCTATTGTGTTCAATCGAATTAACAAGATTACATTTTTCACAATCTCTGGATAAAAGCGTAAACTGCTATTATTGGTCGAATTTTTTAATGGGGTTTAATGCCATTTTAACAGTATTTCAGTTATATCGTAGCGGCTGGAGCACTTAACCATGGAATCCCGGTATTTCTTACACAAGTACTAACACTACATCCTTTCCTAGCCTCCAGTTGCTCATCCAACTTAGGTTTACGATTATCGACCATATATTGGGAGACAACTAGAGGAAAGGATATTCGCCGCGGTCGGGGATTGAACCCGGGACCCCATGACTAGGAGACCGACTCGCTACTACTGCGCTCTTGCCGCGGCACTAATAGGATAATAGAAGATTTTCCTCAACGCAGATAAGAATGGACATCCTGGTGTATTTCGGTTAACTGTATTCACTTATGTGCTTTCTTTTTACGAATATCGCAAGTACTTGGGCTCAAATGCCTCACCAAAGGCCATGCAAAAAAAATTAAAATAAAACAACAACCAGCTGGGATTTGAGCCAACGATCCTCGATGCCCCTCAGATTACTAGTTCGCTGCCACTGAGAAATATTAGACCTGAATAACAGTATCAAACCAGGGAATTACCAGATCTGGTTGTCTTACACAGTTGAACTTTTATCAAGGTTCGTGTATTACATGAATCATTTTGTCTTTTCAGACAAAATGATCAATCTAATACATGAACTCTATAAGTGATAGTTACCGTGGGTCTTGAAATTCTAAAAATAACATTTTAGATAATGATTCTCATTGGCTCGTTGGCCGAGTGGTTAGCTTGCTCGACTCGTTATCTGGTGGTTGCGGGTTCGAGCCCCATCGGAGGCGGGTAGTGTATTTGGGCAGGACAATTTACAGACAGAGCTCTAGTCCACCCAGCTGTAAAAGTGGGTAGCAATGGTTAGAATCCATTGCCTCTCTCTATATGTGCATGATAAGATGTTGTATGAGTTAGGACCACGATGGAAATAAGAGTCTTTCGACCCTTTATCGTGTTATCCTCGAGGAAATAAAAATAAATAAATAAATAAATTTAAAAACTAATCAAATAATGAATTATTAATTCGATTTTAGTTTTGTCTATCAAGATTCGGGCGCTTTGATTCGTGGATTTTTGTTTTCATATTTCCACAAAGTTTTGGTAACACTTCTATTCTGCATGCATGCGCAAAAAGTAGATCCCTTAAATTCAGCTCAAAACTAGTGAATATTTGCTTTGTTTGCTTGACAGCATTTGATTATAAGAAATTGGTTCTGAAAACTTAATTACACCAAGATATAAAACCGCTTCGAGTATTCAAACAATTTGATTAAATATTTATGTTCCGAGCCCAATTATATTCCTTCCCTGAAGTGGTTCTTATATGTATGTTTTGGGTTTATTTTTGGACCAATAGAAAAGTTGCTTTTGGCTGGGCAGACAGGTGGAACTCTTATTTAGAAGTGGTTGAATTGAATGGGTTTTAACGCCCCTTTCAGCAGTATATCAGTCATATCGCGGCGGCTGGAGCACCTAACAATGGATTCCTGATATTTCTCACACCAGTACTACCACTACATCCATTCTTGGTCTCTAACCTACTAATCCCACTTAGGTTTATAATTATCCACCGATTTGTGAGAGACAATAAAATCGAACCCGGAACCCTATGAATTGAAGTCCTACGCACTACCACTGCGCTATGGTCGTAGTCAGGTCACCAGGGGGGTATCTCAAGTGTCTCTTATGCCGGTTGGAAATAAATCCATTCAGACACAATGATGCTTTTTGACAACCCCCCCCCCCCCGAAAAAAAGGGCAGGCAATTTCTTCATTATCATTACCCACTATATTTTCTACCCAAAAAGATAGGCATTTTTAGCTCACCTGAGCACAACGTGCTCAAGGTGAGCTTTTGGTATCACCTTTTGTCCGTCGTGCGTCGTGCGTCGGAAGTCGTCAACAATTCTTTAAACATCTTCTCCTCAGTAACCACTGGGCGGAATTCAACCAAACTTGGTAGGAATGTTCCTTGGGTGACCCTTCTCAAAAGTTGTTCGCGGATTTTTGATTGACCCCCAAATATGGGCGTGGCAGGGCGTGGCAGTTTTTAACTTAGAAATCTTTAAACATCTTCTCCTCAGTAACCATTGGGCCAATTTCAACCAAATTTGGTATGAATGTTCCTTGGATCACCCTTTTCAAAAGTTGTTCGCGGAATTTTGATTTATGCCCAAATATGGGCGTGGCAGGGCGTGGCAGTTTTTGACTTAGGAATCTTTAAACATCTTCTCCTCAGTAACCATTGGGCCAATTTCAACCAAATTTGGCATGAATGTTCCTTTGGTGACCCTTTTCAAAAGTTGTTCGTGGAATTTTGATTTACGCCCAAATATGGGCGTGGCAGGGCGTGGCAGTTTTTGACTTAGAAATCTTTAAACATCTTCTCCTCAGTAACCATTGGGCCAATTTCATCCAAACTTGGCATGAATGTTCCTTGGATGACCCTTTTTAAAAGTTGTTCGCAGAATTTTGATTTATGCCCAAATATGGGCGTGGCAGGGCGTGGCAGTTTTTGACTTAGAAATCTTTAAACATCTTATCCTCAGTAACCATTGGGCCAATTTCATCCAAACTTGGCATGAATGTTCCTTGGATGACCCTTTTTAAAAGTTGTTCGCAGAATTTTGATTTATGCCCAAATATGGGCGTGGCCGGGCGTGGCAGTTTTTGACTTTGAAATCTTTAAACATCTACACCTCAGGAACCATTGGGCCAATTTCAACCAAACTTGGTATGAATGTTCCTTGGATGACCCTTTTCAAAAGTTGTTTGGCAGAATTTCGTTTCACGCCCAAATATGGGCGTGGCAGTTTTTGACTTTGAAATCTTTAAACATCTTCTCCTCAGTAACTATTGGGCCAATTACAACCAAATTTGGTATGAATGTTCCTTGGGTGACCCTTTTCAAAAGTTGTTCGCAGAATTTTGATTTATGCCCAAATATGGGCGTGGCATTTTTTTTAACTTTGAAATCTTTAAACATCTTATCCTCAGTAACCATTGGGTCAATTTCAACCAAACTTTGCATGAATGTTCCTTTGGTGACCCTTTTCAAAAGTTGTTCCTGGAATTTTGATTTATGCCCAAATATGGGCGTGGCAGGGTCAGGCACTTTTTTGACTTTGAAATCTTTAAACATCTTCTCCTCAGTAACTATTTTGGCCAATTTCAACCAAATTTGGTATGAATGTTCCTTGAGTGACCCTTTTCAAAAGTTGTACTAGAATTTTGATTGATGACCAAATAAGGGCTTGGAAGGGTAGGGCAGTTTTTACTTTGAAATCTTTAAACATCTTCTCCTCAGTAACCATTGGGCCAATTTCAATTTTGAATCATCTTACATTAGTCAGGTGAGCGATTTTAGGGCCATTCTGGCCCTCTTGTTTTAAAGTACATCTGCAAAAATTGTTGTCTTCAACTTCTTTGAATTTGGACAAGTCATGGTAATGGGTTAACTCATTCCCACATGATAAATTTTAGACCAGTCCAAATTCAAAGAAGTTGCAGGCGACAATTTTAATGTGATTGAATCTTTAAAGTCGTTGTCTTTTGGGGTAGAAACATTGTCGATAATGAAGAAATTGCTTCTACAAGCAATTTCTTCATTTTCCACAATGTTTTCCTAAGCTTTCATATTGAGAGGCGTTTAAATGCGTCATTGTGTTGGAAAGGGTTGAGCAGATTTGTATTTACATATCAGACCTATTGTAAAATACAAGCAACGATTGTACTTCAAATGAGGAAAGGCGTTATAAAAAGAGTATCTTTTTAAACGTTTGAAGATTTCCAGACTAGAACATCCAGACGAAAACTGCAGGAGTAAAGCTCCGATCAAGTGAATCTTATTACAAAATAGTGAGAACCTATCAAAAGTTTCATCCCGGCTTACGTAAAACGGTGAGATTTATGGTAATAAAATGTTGTCTTCGGGGAACATTTGTATCAATTGTTGTTACCCTGCTTTCAATCTTGACATCTTCAAAACTTCTTATTAAGCATTTTTTATCATTAGCGTTGTTTTCTTTTCTTTTTACTTTTTTTTCTCTTAAGAAATAAGAGAATGTTTATCTCTGTTTTATTTAGGGAATTGGCTTTAACCCATTCCAACACAGCAAAATTTTAGACTGGTCCAAATTGAAAGAAACAGCAGACGACAATTTCAAGTTGATGGAATTTTGGACTTTTTCGTCCTTTTGGATAGAAAACATTGTGGATAATGAAGAAATTGCTTGATACAAGCAATTTCTTCATTTTCAACAATGTTTTCCAAAGTTTTTTTTTCTTGGGGGGCGTAAAAAGGAGGGATTGAGTTGGAATGGGTTAAGGCTTAATTACACTGTATGGATACGCGAAGTGGATTCATACCTTAATGCGATTAAGATCTCAATGAAAACATTCACACAATAAAACGCGAAGCGGATTCATACATTAGGTTCGGACCTTAATAATTCCAACTTATGATAATTTATTGCCACCAGTCGAAACAAAGCAGATATTTTACTAGTTCTGAGTAAAGTTTTATGGTTCTACTTTGAAGGCAAAAATACAAAATAGTCTGATGCTCAAAATCATAGAAGTATGGAAAAAATCAGCTAGTTTGAATCTTCATAGAAGAAACTAAAAAATTAGAAATAAATTATTTTCAAATGAAAACCATTATGCATGTTGCAAGGACATAGGAAATCTCGAAGCCAGGAACTCTGTTTTTAAGAAAAAGGTTCGTAAGTGAATAGAAGATAAAAAAAGGTTACAAATTACAATTTCGCAAGGGTTTAGGTATTGAGTTTATCATAACGAGAGGATACACGAAGATACCTCTCTAATACATTTATCTGAAGAGAGGTTTAAAAATAGAAAAAAATGATCCAAAAAGGTTTATGGTTTAATTAGTCTAACAGACAAACCCGAAGCACCCAGATGGCACAAATTTATGGTTTACCGGTAACGTTGACAATAAAAATATGTTTGAAACAAAAAAAGGAAAGAACAAACCTCAAAATAGTTCTACTTTGCAAACAAATATATACCAATGAATATTTGTAAAGTTTTGTATTTAATAAGCTTTTATTTTTTGTTTGTTTGTTTGTTTGTTTTGTTTTGTATTTCATAATATAACAGAATCATGCTGAACATAATTTATGCTAAGCCTTAGTCTGTGTATGTGCCGAATGTTTAAAACAAAATATTTCGAATTTTTATGTTGTTTACAGTAAATTATATTTGCTCTCTGGAGAGCTGGTGCATTTAATTTATTTCTCTTAAATTGCCAAACCGCGGTGTCAATCAAATAACCAGTCGTCTAATGAAATCATACATGTAGACCAGAGATGAGTTTTGAACTCCGACATCGGCCGCCATTTTTGTTGTTAAACACACGAGTTCTGTTTATGAGATGGGGTTATTCAATTATTAATTCACTTATTGTTGATTTAATTACTCATTCTCGGTAACTGCGACATATGTTTGTCGCTGTTAGCTTTTTATCAGAGTCATGGCCTATTGTAATCCTGTCTCCTTTCAATCTGATGAATCGACGAGGTAAAGTTGACATGCACCGAGTATCAAAATTGACGAAACGCTGGCCAGTCTACTGACTCCGTTTAAAGAATACCTAGGAACAAGAAAAATTGTTGTACCGATGGCCCGTCTACTAAATCCGTTTAAAGAATACCGAGGATCAAAAAAATTGTTATACCGGTGGCCCGTCTACTGACTCAGTTTTAAGAATACCGAGGATCAAGAAAATTGTTATACCGGTGGCCCGTCTACTGACTCAGTTTTAAGAATACCGAGGATCAAGAAAATTGTTGTACCGATGGCCCGTCTACTGACTCAGTTTTAAGAATACCGAGGATCAAGAAAATTGTTGTACCGATGGCCAGTCTACTGACTCAGTTTAAAGAATACCGAGTATCAAGAAAATTGAAGTACCGATGGCCCGTCTACTGACTCCGTATAAAGAATATCGAGGATCAAGAAAATTGTTGTACCGATGGCCCGTCTATTGACTCCGTTTAAAGAAAACCAAGTATCAAGAAAATTGGCGTAAAGATGGCCCGTCTACTGACTCCTTTTGAAGAATACCGAGTATCAAGAAAATTGGCGTAAAGATGGCCCGTCTACTGACTAAGTTTAAAGATTATCAAGTATCAAGAAAACTGTCGTACCATTGACCCCGCCTTCTGACTCCTTTAAAAGAATACCGAGTATCAAGAAATTTTACGGGCCACTCCTAATGGCTCCTTTTGAAGAAAACTAAGTATCAAAAAATTGACGGAGACTGATCCAGCCTTCTGACTCCGTGCAAAGAATGCCAAGTATCAAGAAAATTGACAGACCGCTGGTCTCGCTCAATGACTCCGTTTAAAATATACCGGGTATAAAAAATTGACGGAACGCAGGCAACGCCGTTTAAAGAATACTAAGTATCAAGAAAATTGAAGGACACTGACCCCGCCTACTGACTTTGTTTAACTTTGTGATACTTTGGTTGACAGCCAAAGTGGGTGATGCAACCGATCTGTCTATTAGCACTTATTTTGTTGAAAGTGCGTTTTTCTACCGCTGCTGAAACTACATTTTTTCCTCCAATTCTATCCATGTGCTTCCAAGTTAACCGATTCCCACGCAGTGAGGCTTTTGGACGCCCATAAAAAAACCAATTGGGAAAAAAATTGTAAATGAAGTGAAGAAATAGATTTAAAAAGCAATTTCTCCATTTTTCACAATGTTTTTTACCCAGAAAGTGGAAAAAAATTAACATTTAATAAAAGTTGAATTGTCGTCTGCAGCTTCTTTAAAATTGGACCAGTCTAAAATTTTGCAATCTAGTAATGAAATAAAATGGCGATATTAACTTGTTTTTCGAAAGTTATGTTAGGGAGTTCGCATAGAACGTTGAATTACACGGTTCTTTCTTTGGCGAAATTTAAGACGGTGTGCAGGATCTACCTCAATCGACCAATCGCTGACCCCGCCAACCTACTCCTTATGCCACGCCCATTAACTCCAACAGGAAGTCCCGCTTCGATTTTAAACGGCATTATTTTGAAAAAGATACGGTCTGTAGCATGTAACACAAAAGTTGAATTGTTGGTTGGCGACCTAAACTTCGTTTAAGTCAAAAAACCAACAAAAAAGGTAAAAAAAATGGCTACCAATGTTGGAGTTCAGAGTTCAGGTCCGGGCTGACCAAATGATTTGATTGGTCGGTTGATACCTTGATGACAACCGCGATTGGTCAATTGACGTGATAATGAAGAAATTGCTTGTAACAAGCAATTATCCTTCCTTCAACAAGTTTTTCAAAAACTCTTTTTCTAGAGTGGGACCCAAAAGCGAGATTGTGAGGGAATGGGTGAACATCAAAAACACAAAGAATTTATATTCATAAATCATGTAAATGTGTTTAATTTGCAAAACGATATACAAAGTATAATTACTAAATCTGGCTCAATTTTCACCATTAAATGTTTATCCCAACACTGTTATATTCCAGCCCCTTTATTGTTTAAGAGATTCCTGGAATTTTATATCTGAATTATTACTCTTTCTTACAACGGTTTCTCGATTACCAGCTGAGTTAACGCATCAAGTACTTGAAACAGGGTTTATGTTTACCGCAACACATTGAGGTGTTATACACACACACACAAACACACACATATATATTTATATATATATACATATCTATTTATATCTGTATATATGATAAGAGACGGAGGATATAATATCTATCTGAAATACTGGATCCCTAAGGATTCATGAATAAATTTTTGAAATGATAATAAATATTGGAGAATTTGTATATTCAAACAAAGTATGAAATTTAGGATTATTAATGCAAATTGCTTTGGATGACTAAAGTGTAACCCTAGCACTTAGTTTAATTCTACAGTTCCTTTAATAAATATAGCATGCAAAAAGGACTATGTATATACATGTATAAAGCATGTACAAATAATCTCATCTTTAAGAATTAAAACTTAACTTCTTGATCAGTGAACGAAATTTCTCAAATATAAGCCCTGATTAATGAGTATATTTTTATGTCAGGCGGAATGGATTTTAGCTTCCTTGAATCTTGACATTTAAACGCTAATCCTACAAAAGAATTCAACAGACTTCAAGGACGATATGCAAATTCTATCACAAGAATTGTACAATGTTTTTCACTTCGTCAAAAGTTTAATAAGTCTAGCAGACAGGGGAATGGCGCTAGAAAATATAGCGCATTGTCATAAAATCGCACCGTGAAACTGTGATATCGTATCTACAGAATAATATTAATAACACCATTTAAAAAGTTTTCTATTTTGGATCGTAAAATTTGTGTAGAAATGTACCAGTGCGCTAACTACATGTAGGATCTGTCAATCTTGATGTGACGCAAAAAGGTTCCATGCATGTACAGCCTATCTTTCTCGAGAGACCACTTCTATTAATCTACCACGCCAATTAAGCGTCCATATTCGAAATCCTTTTTTTTTTTTCAAAAGCAAGTGTAGGCATTCTACTCAAAAATAAAATTACAATTTAATCCTATGCTGTCGGGACTCATTAGAATCGTCTCAATGAGACGATTCTAATGAGTCCCGACAACATAGGATTAAGCGTGACGTCTGTAATGATTCATGTATGCAATCGAATCAATCTTTCATATCATTTGCAAAAAGTGTACTTAGCGACCATTTTTTGGTTGTCCCTTGAGTGGTCATTTAATACAAGATTTTTACCGCCGCCGTCATAGCGCAGTTGGTAGCGCGTCGGACTGCCATTCTAGAGGTCCCGGGTTCGATTCCCGACGGCGGCATTCATCCTTTCCGACTATTTGTCTCCCACCAATGGGTCGATAATCGTAGACCTATGTGGGAAAGCAGCTGGAGGATAGGAAAGGATTTGATGGCGGTACTGGTGTGAGAAATACCAGGAATCCATTGGTAGGTGCTCCAGCCGCCGCGATATAACTGAAGAAATGTTGAAAGCGGCGTAAAACCCCATTCAAACAAACAAACAATAATACAAGATTTATTTTACATATGTAAAGTTTTTACTTGAAAAGGAAATCGATGGATTGCTGGCCACGCCCATCGACCTCTGGCAAGGCAGTTCGGCTAGGTTTATACTTTGTAAAATCTGTGGTCAGGAACATATTAAATAAACGGAAAACCCATTGATTGGTGACATAAAAATCTTAACTATAGCTTTTATTATTTTTACTTAGGACGTTTAAAGGTAGGTATCGATGTTTTTTTCATGTCACAGATTTTGATTATTCCTTTTCCCTTCTATGCACAATTGTAATGAAATATTCTAAAAAGTAGTTTTGCGAAAATCAGTGGTCTTTTATGAGAATAAACAGGGGTATTTCCCTAATAGCCTACGTAGGCTGTTCATGTATTTTCAGATTGAGCTGAGACTGTTGTAATGAATATTTGGTCATTCATGCGATGCGTTTAACCGTTGGAATCCAACAATCAGTTTGAAAGTGCTCATAGTAATGTCATCGCTACGTCATCAGGAGTTATATTCGCTAGCCGGTCTTAAATTCTGTAGAGATCAGGCCAAAACTGTCGTACGCGTTAATACAAATATATACACTTATCTTTATTTTGCGCTAACCATTTGATGTGACATAATTTAGGTTGTTTCGCTTGTCAATTTGTAACCTTCCGTTGACTTTGGGTCATATTCAAATGAGATCACGCTGTGTCGACAACCGAATTCCGTGATATCTAAAAATAACCTGGATACCGCCTAATTTTTCTTATATGACTACAAGAAGGCACTTTAGGTCTAACAGATTACCGCCAAGATAACATCTGACATCAAATGTCCGCCTGATCGTATTTTTCGGCAATTGGCATTTATTCTTATTTTAGAAGTTTTAGAAACATCGATACCTCCATTTAGGTCGGTAAACGTGCATAGCATAAATATCGGAGTTAAAAGTTCACTTCTTTTCGCCAGTATTTTTTTTTTTTTTGACTGACAGCGGCAATATGTCAATTGGACCCGAAGTCGTTTAAGAGATGAGCTTGTTGTTGTTATTGTTGTTGTTGCTGTTGAGGTGAAAAACTATAAATTACTCTGTATGAAGTAATGAATGGATTCGTTCAGAAATTCCTTGTTTTTTTTTTTTTTTTGTTTTGTTTTTTTTTTTTTTATCTCGAAGAAAAAAAGCATTTCTCTTGATTTCTTATATCTAGATATTAACCAGGCATATGTCATATAAAAAACACCAAATTATCATAAACTTGAGACATATTTATCTTTATGAAATTACCACCACCACCATCGAATTTTTAATTACAAAATCATATTCCAGCAAAAAAGCATAAATGAATATGAGGACTGAAATTTTAACCCTTGTCATGCTGAACCCGGAATATTCCGGTTTTGGCAGGAAGCGTAGACTAAGATCAGACTGCACTTGTGTGCAGGCTGATCTTAACCTATTCCTCCTGCTTGTACTTATCCTGCGAGAGTTATTTATAAAGTTGATTTCTAAAAAAAAAATTGATTTTTTTAACAACAAGTTCTATCAGTGCTTTCAGCCCTTTGATTTGACAGCAAGTCAGTAAGGTAATTTATACAGCATGACAAGGGTTAAGATCAAAATAAATATTCGCGATTATCATACATTCATGAAAGAAGCGTCGTTATATCAAATTGTGGACCACTACAAACATATAAAATATTGAATTGTGGACAACAATTACATAAAATACATAAAAAAGACGTCCATTGATGATGTTGATGTTTACGCTTTCGCTAGTCACCCTTACAACAAGCCTGCAATTCCGCTAGGTCGCGGGGATTAAAACAATCACTGGTTGAATCGAATGTAAAAAAAGAAAAGTACGCTTTCCGAAAACTTCCCTCAAAAGGCGCTTGTTTGCTTGAGGGACGAAATAAACTACATATTGTTTGAAAATGTTGTTCCTTCTCGGATGGAAGATCGGGCTTTAATGTATACAAGTTCGTGAAAGAAGGGATTTTCATCATAATTTTGAAAATCATCATCTCCTTGATCTCGTTATCTGGTTATCGAATTTCAAATATCTCTTATTAAATATTTTTGTGGTGTACTTAAATATATATACGATATAAACCAGCAGGTTGCCTAAAATTGTTTAACACATTAAAACTGGAGAATGCATTTTTAAGACCATTTGTTTAATTCTTTCCACGGTGTATGAACCGAAGAACACAATATATCACAATACAAATTTCGTCGATTTACTTTAACTTCAAGAAGGTAATATTTTTGTTGTTGATTTCATTGAGGTTAGAACCCAAAAAGCCTGATCCCGCTGTGTACATCATGCGAAGCGCATTAATACCTTAATGTGATTCGGTTTTAAGGTTCATACCTCAATGAAAACAAATAATACTCTCTCCATTTTTGTTTGTGATTTCATGCTATCATGCAAAGCAAATCATGCATCTTACTGAGTTTAAAATTTTGATGGATCTACTTTGCGCGCAAGCATACACAACAGTTGGTCGTTCAAAAAAATTTTTTATGAAAGTATGAAAAAAAATCAACCAATCAAAAGGCCTGAATAATGCTAGACAAAACTGAAATTTTGTTATTTTGAGTTGTAGAACACCAAAGAAAAACAACAATGTCTAAGCATTTGACAAATCTGTTGTATTCATATCGCCAGCGGACGTGGACATCAATATTGTCTGTGGGCGACCCAAACCTCGTAACTACAGCTTATTCAAGCTGTAGTTACGAGGTTTAGGTCACCCGCTGACATTATACCAGAATGCCCTTTTTTGACTAGCGATACATGTAATTTCGTTTATACCGAATGCACTTGGAGATGAGTTTCCGTGCTAGTTTTACTTATCTAACCTCTGGGATTCTGATGGTTTCTTAAATGACAATGAATGGGGTCCATTACAATGGCCAGACACATATCCAGTGATGGATGAAAGGTAAATTATCATTGGCATGAAACCTACTGATAAACATACATCAATAATAACATTCTGATCTCATCAATCTAACTCGGATCTTGGTCTATGATGCAGACTGCTCGCCTCGATGTTTTTTTGTGTTTTTTTTTTTTTTTTTTTGACAGACTGAATATTGAGAAGTTCTTATAAAGAGATTCGGAATTGGCTAATATAGAGTAGACGGGATTAAAACAAATTTTTAAAAAAAAGGATATGGATCGTATGGTGGTAAGTACAGGCCAGTTAAGGTTAAATGTGAATATGTGTATACCAACTTAAACCATTCCAATACAATCCCTCTCATTAATGCCCCAAGGAAAGCTTTAGAAAATGTTGTGGGAAATTAGGTAATTGCTTTTAACAAGCAATTTCTTCATTATCTTAACTTTTTTCTACCCCAAAACACAAATATGTTTTAAGATTTCATCAACTGAAAGTTGTCGTCTGCAATCTGTTTGAATTTGGACCAATCGAAAATTTTGTTTTGATTTAATGGGTTAAACTTGGCGATAGTTAGTCGTTAGGTGTTTGGTTATTCCATCGGTCGGTTGGTTTGTTGGAGTGTAGCTTTTTGTAGCTTTAAACTACCGAATGGAATTCATTTAAAATTCACGCTCGCTCTTCATATTAAGCGATGTAAACATTGTAATTTGGGTTACGTTCCATCTTTTTTTTAAGTTATGGCTCTAATTTTTTAAACCTTGTACACAAATTTTGTCTACACCTACAAACCTGATTTGATTCAAATTTCAAATGTGCATACAGAAGCAGGCAAACATGTGCAAATGTTATCTTTGGAACAATCTATTGAATTGGCCAGTCGCGACTGTCAATTAACCAGTCGACAAATGAAATCGTTTATTTAGACGAGAAATTTAGACCAGAAATGAGTTTTGAACTCCGACATTGCCGCCATTTTTGTTAAACGTTTTTGATAGTTTGGCGTCTTAAACAAACTGAAGTAACGACGTCAACCAACTATTCTCATTTTTGTTACATGCTACTAACCATAAATTTTGCAAAATAACGTCAGTTGAATCAAGATCGACTGTATTTAGCTTTTCTATGAGTAATTGGGTAAAAAAAATCGCCCTGAAGATTGTTAAAACTTTACGACAATGAAATATAATCTTCCCGCTATCGGTCGAGACTTCTTCGATAATAAACCTATTACCACATGACAAAATGTTAGACTAGTCTAAAATGAAAGATGTTGCCGACAACAATTTGTAGTTAGTGAAACTTAAAAATTCATCATCTTTACCGGAAGAAACATTGTGGCCTTTGAATAAATTGCTTGTTGCAAGCAATTTCTTCATCGTCCACAATGTTTTTCAAGGCTTTTATCCCCTTTCATTCTTTCTTTTTAGGGCGTGAAAAAGGGGAAATTTGTGGGATAAGTTGTTCTAGACAAATACAAATTATGGACCTAATTCAATAATGACAGTATTTAGAAAATATGATGCCTGTCGCGAAATTATTCGACATAATCCAATTAGAGATCATCTTTCATATCTGGCCATACAATCTCGCAATTTGCAGTAAATTTAATAATTTACGTATCAATATCTACTTCGAATTTCTTATCGCGGGCTTCTGTAATCGAAATACATTTAATATCTTTATGACCGCTTATTGTTTATTATGCTATTATCGGCATCAAAACCAATTAACGTCAAGAGCTTTTATCCGATATGCTGATTTATTCACGACGGTATGGAAAATTATTTAAGACAATTGATTTCCGATTATTTCAAGAGCGGAACAAAAAACATACTTTACAGTCTAGTGATGAAAGCTGTAGATTGTGACCGATCACGGGGGCTTAAAGGGGCTCCTGCACAGATTATGGAAGAATATTTTTTCCTCTCAATTTCAAATTTCTAACTGGAAAGCCTTTAGACATTTGAAAGAAGGGGGTAAAGCTATTTGACTTTTCACATCTTTAAAAAAAAAAAAAAAAAAAAAAAGAAGAAGAAAATGAGCGAAAAACAATTGAGTCAAGACACGCCTAAATTGTTAACGAAGTAACATCCGAATGGTAACGGAATTCATCGGGTAATTGCACCACAATTGCCTTATTTGTGGTGTCAGTTACGTCATTTGGATACGCTAGCAAGTCAGCCGTTATCCGTATTACCCTATAGACTATCGACGTCAATCGCTGAACTACGATATTTCGAAGTAGGGTATAGGGAATATACCACATTCAATTAAAGTTATTATGAAATTAGTAGATTTTACTCAAAGAAAGAACTTTTACAGTGAACCTGACATTAATCACTATCTCAGATAATTTTGCTTTGTCATTTTTTTATTTTTTTTATTTTTTTTTTTTTATTTTTTTTTTTTTTATAAAATTCTGTTCAAGAGTCGCTTTCACCAGTTACCAAACAGCTAAATATCAAACATGTCTAAACTGAAAGCAGTTACAGACGACAATTTTGATTGGTGGAATTTTAAAAATCCTCGTCTTTGAGTAAAGAAAACATTGTGGACAATAAAAAAAATGCATGCAACAAGGAATTTCCTATTTTTCCCCAGTGTTTTCCTAAGCCTTTTTTGGGGGGAATTTTGTGAGAATGGGTTAATGTGACCCGTCACACTAACAGGGATCGTCATAAAAGAGCGAAAGAAATCGATCCTGGTCTGCATTCTGAGCAGGATCACGCTTTCACTTTTCACAGATTTTCTGAATGGTCATTCTGTCTTACTGTACATTGTTATGAACCTACGGTATGGGAGTGAATTCAACGTAGTTTATATGGGGTTTTTTTTATTACACGAGTGATACATTACTTGAGTAACAACTATGATGATGACCCTATGGCGGATGTTACATCTTATCTAAAATCGTGGAAATGACGTAACAATGCATGATACGACGTCATTTCATAATCAGCGAAATATATCATAAATAAATTAATTTCAAGATTTTTAATGATTTATTCCAAAATAAAAAAGTCATATCAAATAAAGATTGTTAAAAATTGTATCTTTGAAAAAAAAACGTATTAGACTCGTTTTCTCTAGCAGATAAAATATCTACATAGCCTCGTTTTTATCTGTTTTTTATAAGACTCGTTTAAAAAAAAAAGGCGATCTTTTGTCACTCAATCAATCAACGCACCGATTCATTTCGAACTTCCGTGATGTCCTCTTTTGCACACCTGCTCACATATTGTCGGTTCGTGCCTAAATGTCGTAACTACAGGTTTTATGAAGCTTTAGCTACGACATTTTGCTCACACACCGACGATATCATTCGGATTACAGAAAAGTATGATGTTTTTACACGTTCTAGACTTTTACCATAAATTTGATAATTCCTCCCTTTATCTTCCTTCACGGGAAGAAAAAAAAACTGTCTTAAATCTTGAACATTAAATTATTTTAATAATATACAGTATGATATATTTCGATAAAATTTGGTTGAGAAATTAAAAAAAACTGATTTGAGATTGGAGAACACCAAATTAAGTATCATTGTATCTACGAAAGTAATCATACTTAGGAAAAGGGGGTTTGTGAGACGAAAAAAAATGCCTTTTAATCCTTTCTTGTTCAATCCCTGGTTTTTACGTCCCTTTGATTTTATAATTTAGAAAACATTGTAATAAAAGAAGAAATTGCTTGTTACAAGCAATTTCTTCTGTAGAAAAAGAAGAAATTGCTTGTAACAAGCAATTCCTTCTTTTTCTATACAATTTTGTACCCTACTGAATGGATATGTTTAAACTCAATTCACTTTAAATTTTGGTCTGCAAAACCTTTTAATTTCGACAGGTCCAAAATTTTGCCAAACGGGAGAGGGTTGAAACAAACTTCAGCCCTTTTACCAAGAGCTATGCATGATCGTCCTATAGTTTGTATCGGATGATTTATTGCGATCGGATTTAACCCTTTCCTGTTCAATCACTGGTTTTTACGTCCCTGTAGTTTTATACCTTCGAAAATATTGTGGAAAAAGTAGTTGTAACAAGCAATTTCTTCTTTTTCTAAAATATTTTCTACCCTACTGAATAGTTATTTTTCGAATAAAATCAATTTAAAATTGTCATCTGCAAAACCTTTGAAATTGGACCAGTCTAAAATTTTGTAAAACAGAAAGGTTGAAATAAACTTAATCCCTTTTACCAAGTGCTATGCATGATTTGTATTGGATGATTATAGCGAAATAAAACCGACCGTCTAAATGGTCTTATTTCAAGCTAGAACCTGCAAAACTCATATTTCTCTAAAAGCTCTACAAATTTTACTTCTTGAAAAACAACTTATACATAAATAGTATTTTCCAAAACAAAAACACTTTTATTTCTTTGGCCCAAAGGAATTTTCGTCTAGAATATAAACCACATAAAATACCGAAAGATTTCAGACTGAAATAAAGTATAATTAAACAATTCGGATTCATTTGCGCCATTATTTCTCCTCTAAAAGTAGTAATTTGCCTGCCTCTTTATAGTTTATGAGAACCCTGGTATTTTACTACTGAAATAATGGTCCTTTCTAACAAAAGCCTCTTTATAAAAACCGGGAAAACATGTGAGCTTCTTCCCGGGAGGAAACAAGTTAATACTCTTCAAGGTCAGCACGGGAAACCTGGAAACATGCTGACATTAAGCAACACGAAAACATTGAAATGAAATGAAATGAAATGAGATATTACTTTCTGTTCTTTGATTGTTTGTTTACTTTTTGTTTGTTTGTTTGTTTGCTTGTTGGTTGGTTTGTTGATTGGTTTTCTTATAGACTTGATTTGTCTTTCAGACTTATCGTTACATGTAGAATCATTTTCTAAACCAATGGGTCGCCGCTGTCGATCGAAACATCAAATAAGACCGGGATGAACCTTGATCTCAGACAATGGACCACATCATTGTTAAGTATTTTTGTTGGTTTAGCAACTTAAACGTCGTAACTACAGCGTATTCAATTGTAGTTATGACGTTCAGGTCGCCAACTGCGAGGTATATTTTCCTCGCTTACTTCCTTTACGTGTTGTAAGTGTAATGAAATTCAGGATCAAAAGCATTGGCTCGTTACAACACATTGAAGCTTTCCGAAGCCCTGGAGAATGAAGATCGCGGAAAGCTTTGTGGGGGAAAATGAGAGAGTTCTTGTAACAAGCAATTGCTTCTGTTGTCACATTACGTTTACCATTTATCATCGAATTTTGACACAACTGGACCTGTTTTCTGCAACTTCTTTCAATTTGAACCAGTCAATGTCTTTCGTCTAATAATAGGTATAATTCACATAACCGTTAACAGAACAGAACAACCATTTTTCAAGTTGCTCATACATGGTTGTTTACATGTTACAATTGACCAATCTCTGGCCCCGCCCACTGACTACCTAGGCCCCGCCCATTAACTCCAACAGGATGTTCCGCTTCGATTTTTAACAGCGTTATTTTGCAAAATTTATGGCCAGTAGCATTTTACAAAAAGTAAAATGGTTGGTTGGTGACCTAAACGTCGTAACTACAGCTTGGATACGCCAAACCAACAATAAAGGTAAACAAAATGACGGCCAAGGTCGGAGTTGATAAGCTTAGGTCCGGGCGGAATGAATTATTTGATTGGTCTGTTTATTCCTTGATTGACAACGCGATTGGTCAATTACAAACAACACAACAAACCAATTTGATACATATAGGTGGTATCAAAGGAAGAGAGAGGGAGAAAAATGGAGAAAAATAGAAATATATATAAAAAAAAATAAATCCTATATAATAAAGAGAGTGATTGCATATGAGCGCGTGCGTGACATTTCCAACCATTACACATGTGCGCCTAGTAAAGACTCAGATCAGTCTGTGCATCCGCACAGTCTGATCAGAGTCTTCACTCTGCGCTCTGTAGAAAGACACTGACCCAAAGCTTCTTTAAACATTCAGCGAATATTCTAATGGCCCCGAATGGCTGTCCAGGGTACTCAATGTGTGCGAGTCACGCACATGCGAAATTGTTGGAAATGTCATGCACAGGCTCATATTATATCTTAGATTGTCATCAGTTCTAATATGTTTGTTTTGAATGCGTTACGTATAAGGCTGTATTCTTAATGTTTCTTTTTTTTCATAAGATATAGTTCAATACATTTTGGCATAGATGATTTGTCTGTTTAAATGGGGTTTAACGCCGCTTTTAATAATTTTTCAGTTATATCGCGGCGGCTCGAGCACCTAACAATGTATTTCTGACATATCTCGTACCAGTACTACCGTTATATCCTTAAGTCTCCAGCTGCTATCCCGCTTAGGTTTATGATTATCCATCCGTTGATGAGAAGCAAATTTCGGAAGGGATATGTGCCGCCGCCGGGGATCGAACCCATGACATCCTGTGATTGAAGATTGGTGGGCATAGATGAACGTTTACGATAGTATGGATTCTAATATCGTTTTGTTTGTTGTTTTTTTGTTTGTTTGTTTGTTTGTTTGTTGTTGTTGTTTGCATGTCATTATACTACGGGCATATAAAATGGATATGACACAATCCTTCTAATTCAGCAGCATTGCGTTTGTATTGAATTGTCAAAATCTTTTTTCAACATGCCAATTGGTGGTTTAGTATAGATGCCAGCTTGAGCTTCGACTCTTAGGTTCAAAGCTAATAGTCTAGAGAAATAACCTATTGATATTGCATCTAAATAAAACTTGTATCCGAATGTATATTTACTTAACCCATTATATAACAGCAAAATTAAAGACTGGTCCAAACTGAAAAGAGTTGGAGACGATCATTTAAAGTTTATAGAATTTTAGATTTTTTTAGTATTCTGGGTAGAAAGCATTATGAACATTGAAGAAGCTGTAGTTACAACGTTTAAATCGCCAAACCAACAAAAACGCTTCACACCATGTTGGGTAATATTGTAGTTAATCGTTCACTTCTGAAAAATTCAAAATTTCGTAAGTTTTAATTTGTCGTCTGCAACTCCTTTCAATTTGGACTAGTCTAAGGTTTTGTCGTCTGGTAATTGGTTTATTACATGGGATAACATGGAACGGGTTTCAATTTACTAATTTTGCTTGATCACAAAGTATTTATGCAAATCATTGGAACTGATAAACATTCTCGTAAACATTGGTATCACCTTAACACAATTAAAGCAATATTGCGAAAAAAAGCCTAAAAACCCTGCAATGATACCTAAGATTCGGCAAGCCAAGCTTACATTTACGCTTTGTGACGACTCTTCAGAAAAAATGTGAAAACTTTAAACAAGCAATTTCTTCATTTTCAACAATGCTTTCTACCAAGAAGTTGAAAAATCTAAATAATTTGTCATCTGCATCCCCTTTCAATTTGGACTAGTCTGAAGTTTGGTCATCTGGTCGTCTGGTAATGGGGTAATTACTAGAGATAACATGGTACCAGTTTGAATGGACTCGTTGTCCAGAAAATGAATTATTTTCTTGATTCCAGGGTACAGATGTAAATTGTTGTAAATGCTCGTAAACGTTACTATTACCTTGGGCTATTTAAACAAACTGTGTAAAAGAAGAAAAATAGCGCTTAGAAACTTCGCAACAAAATCTAAGACACGGCGAGCTAACCCATTCCAACACGCCGACGCCTTTTGACGACCCCAATGATATTGGAAAACATTGCGTAAAATGAATAGATTGCTTTTAAAAAGCAATTTCTTTATTTTCCACAACGTTTTCTATCTAGAATGGTGAACAAATCTAACATTCGATAAATTTTTAATTGCCGTCTGCAAATACTTACAATTCGGACCAGTCTCGATTTGATTGCGGTTTCGTTTTATTTTAATTAACAGCCTTGATTTGACAATAAAAATAATTTTCTTGATAATGTATTGCGAGTTATAAAGAAACAACCCTGGACGACCACATTTCATGAGCGACCGCAAGCATGAATTCAAAGATATACAATGTATGTACTTCTACAATCTATTACAAAAGACCCAAAGAGCACCATTGAACACGTGTGGTGTTTGATATTCAATAGAACTTACTAACTTGTACTTTTAGGCTTTTGTAGAACTACAAATATCTTAGTTATTCAGGAAAAAGACCATGCTTATGAAATTGAGAATGATCTATACTAATTGGGAAAAAAATCTAAAATACTGTAGCCAATTGATATTCTTGTCTTGACAGAAAATCTTAGAATGAAAGCCCATGAAATTGCGTATACTTGATAATTTGTGTGTGTTTGTTATTTAACTCGGGATCCTAAAATACCAAATTTACACGAGCAGTTAAAAATCTTTTTCTTTATTCAGACGGTTGTTTATTATCGGTTGTAAGGTACAATGGGTACAATCGCCACGTCCCAAGTCCATCAAATACAAAATTAATCTGGACAAATTAAAAAAAAAGCGATTTTTATTAAGTGGGTCCTTTTTATATCGTTAATTATAAGGTACTTTGGGGGATTGCTATGTCCCTCAAATACAAAATTAAATGACAGTCCTTATCCCACTTTAGACACCTTTTCAATACAGCCAATCTTCCTCGAGCGACCACCTCTATTAAGCGACCACTTGCATTAAGCGACCATAATCAAAATCAATCCTTCTTATATTTCACAAAAAATGTGTTTAAAGCGAACATTTACCTAAGCGACCACTTTTTGGTCGTCCCATAAGTGGTAGCCTGATACAAGATTCACTATATTTCACTGAAAAACTACAATTTATTGGATACTAAGAACAACATATTATTGAAGGGAAATGCGTTCACCAAGTTTCCCCCGTTTCTGATAGGACTTATATATTCTTTTATCAATTTATGATTATCCGGATTATTATTGTTATAATCGCTTTTGAATATCTACAACTTATTCGCTTAGACGAGTTTTTCTGTCAAATATTGTGGTCTCAGATAAATTATTTCAATAATAGTTTCTATAATAGTTCAATAAGTGACTCTGCACGCGACATCTCCAATGATAACTTATGTGCGAAAAGATGTGAGCATCTGTACAGTCTGATCAGAGTCTTTACTATGCGCTCTACCTATGTACATTTTACACAATCAACGAATATTCTGAACGCGCAGTAGACTGCCCAGGCCGCTTGGCGTTTTCGCTTCTTGCAACTATGAAATTATTGAAAATGGCTCGCATAGGCTTGATTAGACATCTGGTTGCACATAGCCAATCTTGTTTAAAACGACCTCTATTCATCGATAGATTACAATAAAGGACCTTAATCAAATTACCCTTCCCAGACGCAAATCCCTGTCAAATGTGGACGTATCTGCCACAAAAAATATCTAAACCCATTCCCCCTAAGTGACGCTTTTTGACGCCCCAAAAGGAAAACAGCCTAGGAAAACATTGTTGAAAATTGTGAAATTGCTTATTACAAGCAATTTCTTCATTTTCCACAATGTTTTCTACCCAGAAGGTTTAAAAAATCTAAGATTTCATAAACATTTAATTGTCGTCTGCAACTTCTTTCAATTTGGGCCAGTCTAAAGTTTAGCCGTCTGGTAATGGGTTTATGTTATACTTTATGTTATTCGAACTCATTAGAATCGTCTCATTGATACTATTCTAAAGAGATCGAACAGCAAGGGTTGTAGTAGGAATATTTTAACATTTTGCGTACACAGTCGAATCGGCCCTTCAAATATATCACTAAAGGTTTTTTTTTATCGACCTCGCTCTAAATTGACTTTTTATGGCAGTTACTGGAGTAGTCGCTAAATACAAGTTTTACTGCAATTGTGATATGTACAAACTCTTTTGATGACATTCTTATCTCATACATGTAACTCATACATACATTATTTTGGACTTGTTTAACCCATTCCCACACAAAAGAAATTTAGGCTGGTCCAATTTGAAAGAAGTTACCGGCGACAATCTAAGGATATGAAATTAATGAAATCTTTGTCTTTTGCGGTAGGAAACATTGTCGATAATGAAGAATTTGCTTTTGTCTTCAATTACTTCATTTTCCGCAATGTTTCCCAAAGGTCTTTTTCTTAAAGGGCAAAAAAGCGGGAATTTATGGAAATGGATTAAACTAATTACAGTGAATTTGCGCAAATTTTGCAATGCCGTTAATAGCTGCATGTGGAAAAGAGCAAATTTCTTTTTTTCAGATTGCTTTCCATATGTGCTTTATATGTCGATCATTTTCAAACCTACCATTTAAATATTCTTCCGCATCTAATTTGCCCGAAAAAACAAATATGTTTTATTGAAAATATTTGCGCATGAATATATGAACTTGACGTATATATCATAGGTTTAGAAATAACTTGTATCATGGGTGTAAAAGAAAGGTGCTTTGATAAACAGCTGCTTTTCCAAAACAGTTTACTAACATAATACTTTTTTGGGATGGCAAAGAGAAACGAATGCAAGGGAACAGAGTTAAACTTTTTCTGATTGCAATGTTGCCATATTATAAGGATTCATTAAACAACTACTGGATTCAAAGAGTATTAATTAGAAAAGTTAATAAATAAAGAAAAAAGAGTGAAAATCGGCATTTTTCTCCTTTCAGTACAATGTTTTTCTCTTAAGAAGCACGTATATTATATATAAAATATGTTTTTGACAAATCTCAACTCTTTCTCCCTTAAACCTTTTTCTGTTTTTCAAAAAGTCTAGTCCTGTCCAATTTGAAAGAAGTCGCAGATAACAATTAAAAGAGTGTAAGTTGAAAGTAACTAACCCATGGAGTAGAAAGTATAGTGAGAAAGAAGAAATTGCTTTTTACAAGAAATTTCCTCTTCCCTCACGATATTTTCTCAAGTATAAAATACAAAGATGTAAAAACAAGGGATTAAATAGGAAAGAGTCAAAAGAAGTATCGTGAAGTATTCAGACAGAAACGACTGAGAAATATTAAGTGCACTAATTGCTTCTTTTCTCTCGATATTTTCTCAAGTGTAAAATCAAAATGACGTAAAAACAAGGGATTATTCAGGAAAGGGTCAAAAGACGTATCATGAAGTATTCATACAGAAACGACCGAGAAATATTAAGTGCACTAATTTCTTCTTTTCTCTCGATATTTTCTCAAGTGTAAAATCAAAATGACGTAAAAACAAGGGATTATTCAGGAAAGGGTCAAAAGACGTATCATGGAGTATTCATACTGAAATGACCGAGAAATATTAAGTGCACTAATTTCTTCTCTTTCTCTCGATATTTTCTCAAGTGTAAAATCAAAATGACGTAAAAACAAGGGAATATTCAGGAAAGGGTCAAATGAAATTTCATACAGAAATGACCGAGAAATATTAAGTGCACTGACCTTGATAAAGTAGCGTCACGTAAGGAATCCAAAAATCTTGAAATCCATCAAGAGCAACAATGCTAAAAAGGAAACACTCCACAATAACAAGTATAAAATAGAATTCCTCTGCAATTGTCGGCGATTTCAATAACAATTCCAATACTTCTCTACAACTCCCCCACTCGGTTCTAAACCAGAGATCGCACACCACGTACAACACAAATCTCACTGAATAAAGTAACCACGGGACGCGTGTTTCTTCGTTCGGTATTTAATAACTTTCGATATATTTAACCCCCATCCTGCCACAGGAAAAGCAACAACACCGGTGTAGCAGATGCAGATATAACAGCCAGTAGAGGGTCTTATGATTTGCGTGGATCTGATAACATGTGTGTTACAGCCCTAAAAGTAGAATTTCAGTTTGTTTGGAGTTTTTTGTTCCAGAAGTTGATATGTCTTTTACGAAATGGCGAAAGAGAATTTTATCTACGTACAGTTATTAAATAGAAAAGTTAGTATTTGTAAAAGTGTTATGTTTGAATATTAATTCACCAAACCAAAGCGCTTCCGTAATTCCTAAACTTAATTGACCATTCGCGGCTGTCAATATGGGAATCAATCGACCCATTTGTGTGAAACTTTTTTGGGGGGGGGGGTCGCCGGGGGGGGGTCGCCCTTTATACGTCGCCAAGCAACTACTTCAATTTTTTGATACATGTCATCGGTCATGAATTTTGGCCAAATAACGTCGTTTAAAATCGAAACGGAACTTCCTGTTGGAGTCAATGGGTGGAGGCAAACGTAGCAAGTTATCTTGGTCAGCAATTGGTCAATTCTGATAAAAAGCACAAAGCTTGCAGTCGTTAAGAGAGGCTGTGATGATCTATAAATTGGCTGCCTTCGATCGGGGAACAGCAATACTCAAGGGGAAAGCCGGTAACTTTCCTCTCGGAAATCAATCAGTTACTGATCGAATTGATCATCAAGTGATCGTAAATAGATCAGGTATCAATATAAATGTATGATAGTGAGTTGATCGAGTAACGAGTTAACCCATTGTAGGCAGATAATTCCGAAGCGTCTTGAGGGATCAGAATATTTTTTTCTTGTGCACAAATAGATATGATATTAGTTGGTTTTTGGTAAGTTTCAATTCATTACAATTGAAAATGGTTTAGAAGTTGCGCATATAGAAAACAGTAATTTTAGGTTTACTTGTTGAATCAAGGACATATAACCTCGAAACAACTTGAGGGATCAAACTTACTTTGTCTCACCCATAACTACACATGATAGAGATTTCTTCTGACAAATTTCAGTTTATAAGTATTGAAACTGAAGGAGTTTCATTCACAAAAATGCTTTCAAACGGAAGGACAGACATAAAACTGGGGCCATAATATACGAAGGAACAATCTTGTGTTGAGTGCCGTAGTTATTGCTTCACAATTACATAATGCTTGTTTAATCAATTTTAGAGTTTTGCTCCAAATTGACAAAGGTTGAAGGCGACAATGCAAATTTGATTCAAATTGAAATGAAACCATCCTATAAAGAAGAAAATATTGTGCTAAAAGGAGTAATTTGTTCTTTTTTTTCCAAAATGTTTTCTCGAGTATATATATTAAAAGAAAAAGACGTCGAATAGTGCAATCACGTAAGCGGTGTTCCCAAAATAATGCTTGGCACAGTAGAATGACATTTCTACAACTCGAAAACAAAGGAAAATGTACAAATGTTTCGACCGTGGCCAGTTTGTGTAGTCTGGTTTGGGACGATACTTTTCACCCTTTCCAAGTCGAACGGTTTGTAATATTTGAAAGCCATCCAAAATATCTTCCGTGAGCATGGAAGTAAACGCAGTACTACGATGGTCGTATAGAGCAGGAACGTGAAATAATTTTTCTCTGAAATTGCTAGACAGTATAAGAAGCGATAGCCTTTATTATATGGACTACCTATGCAGCCGCAATATGGATAAATATTTAGCACAGTGGCATGTAAACACTTAACAACTGAACGAGATGTAAAGTGGTTCGAGTGAAACCTTGGTATGACTCATTTAACATCTAATTATTGCTTAATTAACCCGATTACTGATCGATGGGCGAATCATAGATGCACAAGGAGGGGTACAGACAAAATTGACCTTTGATCACTCGCTATAACATGTACATCTGTACTAGTTGATTACCAATACGTGATATATTTAACATGATTGATCTCGTTAATACTATCTCCGTTTATTATTAATGACCTCCGACAGAATGTATAAAGTGTAATTGTTTGTCGATAAAGAAATTTATTTTCACGGAAGAATGAAACTCAAAACCCGGTCACATTGTATGACACCGTAAAGCTAATTCATAAAGTCGTGCGATAACTATAATAGGTTTTAAGTTATATATCTTTATGAAAACAGAACTATTCTCTCCTTTGACAATGGTCCCATTTTACCAAGGCCTATCTTTAAAAGAAAGGTATCGATGTTCCCGAAACTTAGATAAGAAAAATACCAAGTGCCGAAAAATACACTCAAATGATCATTTAATACTTTAAGTTGAGTCAGGTATTGTCTTTGTGGAAATCTAATATGCCTACGGTGGCTTTTTGTGGTTATATCGGAAAGGTTCAGCGGAATTCCTGGTTATTTTTAAATATCACGGAATTCGGCTGTCGACATCGTATGACCTCATTTGCATATGACCCAAAGTCAACTGAAGGTAACAAATTTACTAGCGAAACAGCCAACGTCCTAATTCATGTCACATGAAAGGGGTAGCGCAAAACTAAGGTAAGAGTTTATATTCGTAAAAACGCTTACGACAGTTTTGGACTGATCTTTACAGAATTAGGAAATACCCTGCTTTTTTCTGATAAGCGACCTCAGATTTTTGCAAAACTACTTTTAGGCATATTGTATTCAAATAGTATAGGAGAGAAAATAGAAATAATTAAAATCTGTGACATGAAAAAAACATCGATACCTACCTTTAAGATGCAGTTAAATAAGTCATGTCTCAAGCATAACCCGTTTTGCTCAAATAACGAATAGTCAACTCAAGAACTAGTCTTTCCATATTACTTTTTTCAATTACTTAAAACTTGTTAAGGTTATCTCTTAGAAGATTCCTTTCGGACTGACTCTGATCAGAGCAGACGGTACCAAATTAGCAATGACTTAGGTAGATCATACTAATCTTTTGAATTTTATATACTGTTAACAAGACAGTCAATTCCAAAGATGAATAAGGAACATTGTGTTGTAGTTATAATATAAAGCCCTGTAATAGATTCGATGTGTTTAGGAAACTTTGCTATTTTACGAAGGCGATGAGCGAATGAAATTTTCCTATGCAGCGAAAATCCAATGCAAAATTTGTATCACTTCTACATCGTGGTATTTCATTTATCGTCTATCTCCGAATTTTAACCCTTGTCATGATGTATAAATTACCATACTGAATTGCTGTCAAATCAAAGGGCGGAAAGCACTGATAGAACGTCTTGTTCAAGAATCAATGTTTTTTTTTAGAAATAAACTTCATAAACAACTCTGGCAGGAAAAGTACAAGCAGGAGGTACAGACAAAGATCGGCCTGCACATAAGTGCAGTCTGATCTTAGTCTACACCTCCTGCCAAAACCGGAATACTCCGGGTTCAGCATGACAAGGGTTTACGATGAAAATGTAAATGAGCTAGCGTAAAATGTCTCTCCTGTAGCCGTAATGACGTTACTCTTGACGTGACATCGTTTTACAGAGAAAATGACATCATCTTGATCTACCCGTATCAGTCCATGTCCAATACTAATTTTTGTTTTGTTTTAGTTGTTGTTTCCGTGCAAAGAAATTATTTTACAAGGATTATTGATTGAAATATTTAACCCCTTCCTGTACAATCACTAGTTTTTACGTCCTTGTGATTTTATAATTTAGAAAACATTTTGGGAAAAGAAGAAATTGCTTGTAACAAGCAAATTGTTATTTTTCCACAATATTTTCTACCCTACTGAATAGTTATTTTTCAAATTGAATCCACTCTAAATTTTCGTTTGCAAAACTTTTAAATTTGGACATCTCTAAAAAAATTAAAACAGGAAAGGGTTAAGGAACAAGTAAAAGAGATCAGAGAGTTTTTTTTCTTTTTTTTTTTTTTTTTTGTTTGTTTGTTTGTTTTTATTGGTGTATGGAGTTCATAATTTAATAAAACTGTATGTATGAATACATATTCACTGTATGAATATTGGGGTATTCATACATGCAGTGTGATTCAGTTTGTTAGGTTCATACCTCAATGAAAACAAAAACAGTAATCTCTATATTCCTTACAATATAATACCATCAAGCAAGAAAAGCAATAATTTTACTACGTTTTAGAAAACTTTATGGATCTAAAAAATGATGTTCATTGAAGTATGGAAAGAAAATTTCTCACATAAAACCACAGGAATCTTCATGGACAAAACTGAATTAAAATGCAATTTATTTGTAACATAAGTTTTCCGAATCTGGATAAGTACGAGAAAACTCGAATCTTTATTGTAAAGTAGCAGAAGGTCAGAGTGATATTACATTCCTTTAGTTTACTATTGATCATATTATATCTATCTTTCACCAGTCGATTCACAATACATTAACTCTATACTGAATTGCAAAAGTTTAGACCCGAATTCAAAGGTTTTACAGACGTCAATTTAGAGTCGAATTCATTTGAAAATTAATCATCAGGTAGACATTATTGTGGTAAGAAGGAAGAAATTGCTAGTTACAAGCAATTTCTTGTTTTCAACTATTTTTTCTCAAGTATAAAAACACGGGGGTATAACAACCAGTTATTGAACAAGAAAATGGTTAAGGTAGAACTTTTGTAATCGGCGGGATTCCCTGGATGACTTCATTGATACTTCGGGATCGACGAACATTAACTTTGAGGCGTTGCTATGACGAACATAGTACTTCGTATGTGCCAGCTATCTATTAAAAGGTCAGCTATCTATTAAAAGGGTTACAGAATGATACGATGTAAACCCGAGGAATTCCGATGTCAGGCTGATTTCAAATTGTGCATTTCACTACCCCTATCTTAATCTTAAGAAGGGGGTATATATCGTGAAGAGTCCCAATCACTTGTACTTGGAGAAATATTCCAAACTTTATTTTAGTCGTTGACTTGATCGTGATATCGAGTTGAGTAATGGCTTGATTCCGTCTTTGATAAAACGATGGCACGCGTGTAATGTTCTATAGGATTGTACTCGATTCGTGTGGTATATCAATCACGGGAGAAAACAGGCACTTGACATGTCTCCACAGACAGTTATAGGGAATAAACATCCTTCTGGTATTAGGTGCAATGATTGTACTATCAAAATTGTATTGTTTATTCGGAAAGCGTCGTCTCACGTATTACCCTTTATTCTAAGGGCCGATGGAAAGATTGTTTTAGAGGCATGAATTATCTTTATCTACGTATTGCTTTCAAATGAATTCTCGTGATCTTTCGAAGGATTACAGTGGCTATGGCACAGGTTATGACAGAAAAATGTTGTCCCTAAATTTCCAAATTTCTAACTACAATGCTTTCAGACATTTGTAAGAAGATGATTAAGCTAATTTTGGAGTGAAAATGCTCATAACTTTGAAAATAGAAAGAATGAACGACAAATAATTCGCGTAGAGAGGTATAACCATATGAAACCGGAAATCATCGGATAAATACGTTATATGATTGTACCTAAAACTACCTTCTTGGTGGTTTCCATGACGTATCAATTACGTCTAGTGATACATTCATTATCGACATCACCCGAATAATAACCTCTCCCGATAAATTCCGATGTTACAAAGTAGGGCATCGGGATTATATCACATTCATTTAAAATTATAGTGAATTTCGCTGATTTGACACGAAGAAAGAATATTTATCGTGAAAATAACATAAATAACATTTGAAAACAAGAGGGGCGTTGGCCCTGGGGCGCTCACCTGAGATAAAGGCTCTTTTTTCTTTCAACAGTCTAATTTCATGTTAAGGTTAGGATTATGAAACAAGTGGGCCACACTTACATTATAAAGACTATGAACCTGGGGATCCAAAAGTCTAAATTACAAATTCCAAGGGTTTAGTGCTGATTTGAAAGAAAGAAACAAACGTTTTCCTCCCTCTGGATCCATGGGTTATAATTTCAGAAATAAGAAAGAAGTCTGTGAGCTGATGCTTCATGCCTATACCCCGCCCCCCTTTCCCCGGCTCCGCCCCTGGAGACCCGAGGATCATGATTTTAGCTATTTTGTAAGAGATCAATAAACTGATATTTCATGCAAAATATTAAGGCTCTACGCCTTCTGGGTCAGGAGGAGAAGATTTTTAAAGATTATTCTAGAATTTCACTTTTGTTGCCATGGCAACCAGAGTTTTTAACGGATTTCAATTCATTTAGCTTTTTTTGAAGAGGAACACCTAAGCAACATTTCTGCCAAATTTGGTTCAAATCAGCTTAGTGGTTTGGGAGGAGATGTCATTTAAAAAAAACGTTCTTTAATTCTATAAAAACCCCACCCCCTGGGCCTCTGCCCCTTGGGACCCGAGGATCATGATTTTAGCTATTCTGAAAGAGGCCAATATACAGATGCTTCTTGCATAATATCAAGGCTCTACACCTCCTGGGTCAGGAGGAGAAGATTTTTAAAGATTATTTTAAAATTTCGCTTTTGTTGCCATGGGAACCAGAAATTTTAACGGATTTCAATTCTTTTAGCTGTTTTTGATGGGGACCACCTAAGCAACATTTCTGTCAAATTTGGTTCAAATCGGCCCAGTCTTTTGGGAGAAGATATCATTTAAAAAATCGTTCTTTATTTCTATAAAAAAAACAAACCCCTGGGCCTCTGCCCCTGGGGACCCGAGGATCATGATTTAAGCTATTTTTAAAAAGGTCAATATACTGATGCTTCATGCAAAATATTAAGGCTCTACGCCATCTGGGTCAGGAGGAGAAGATCTTTAAAGATTATTTTAAAATTTGACTTTTGTTGCCATGGCAACCAGAATTTCAATTCTTTTAGTTGTTTTTGAAGGGGCCCACCTAAGGAACATTTCTGCCAAATTTGGTTCAAATTCGCCCAGTGGTTTGGGAGGAGATGTCGTTTAAAGAAATTGTTGACGGACGACACACGACGGACGACGGGCGGACGCCGGACGGAATGGGATCACAATAGCTCACTTGAGCACTACATGCTCAGGTGAGCTAAAAAGATAATTTTCCTATCATATTTTTTCATGAAAATCTGTTCAAGAGCCATTTTAACGCTTGTTAGCTGATGACGTTGCACTTACTGTTTTGATAGATTTGGCCCGGTTTTCATCATTTCACGATTCTGAATGTCATCGCAGCTGGGCCAAATGAAATAATGACGCCATCATTTATCCATGTAGATCACTTCGCAAATGACTTCGATAGAGAAAAAATGTTGTTGTCGGTGTTCTTTGTTTAACCCGTTCCTCTTTTTTTCCCCGAAATTTTAGAATGGTTCATTTGAAAGACGGTGCAGAAGACACTGGAAAGGGAGTGCAATTTGAAACGAAACCATCCTAAGTGGTATAAAATGGTGTTTGAAAAGAATAAATTGTTTGTTACAATCAATTTCTTCTTTTTTCAATTTAATATTTTCTTAACTATAGAATGGTATGGACGTAAATACCAAGAACATTACAGGAAAGGGTTGACAAATCTTTCATTTTGTGAACAACAAAAGCTACGATAAGTCGAACGTACACTGAAACAAACATCTATCCGCTATTTGTATCGTAACGTTTCGCAAAGGGGTAGATAACCCGTTGGAAAGCCTTTGATAATTTCATTAGTGACTTATTATATTAGTGATGCTATTGTATAACAACTTAAGTGAAAATGGCGTCGCTATTTTTCGACTCTTTTATATTATTTTACCTACATTCTGTTGTTGTTTTTGTTTTCAAAGGACAACTCATTTATAGTAGAAATGCCATAAATGAAATACAAATATTATATTACTGTTCGTTGACTGTTTCTTTTATCTAACTCAGCCAAACCAAGGTTTTTATCACTTTTTCAATCGTTCGTCAGATGAACGTAATAATTAATGAACACGCATGGAATATCGTCGGTGTTTGATCAAAACCTCTTAGCTACAGCTTATTTAAGCTGTAGTTACGAGGTGTTGATCGAACACCGTCGATATCCCACATATCGTAGAATTAAGAAGGACCAGTGGAGGGGAATTTAAGTTTTGACTCTCATTACGGGGGTTATAACGGACACGAGAGCTTCTAGTTCCACTAATAAAAATATGTATGTGAAATGGATACATTAAAATCAGTTCATTTTGTGGCCAGTTTATTTTTAGGATGCTTTACTATCATGATTTGTAACATAGTTTTAACCTATTACCAGACAAAAAAATTTTTAGACCGGTCGGAAAGGAGCTGCAGACGACTATTTTAAGTTTATGAAATTTTCAATTATCTAAATAGAAAACATTGTGGATAATGAAGAAATTGCCTGTAACAAGCACTTTCTTCATTTTACACAATGTTTTCCTAATTGCTTTTCTTGAGGGAAGTCAAAAGCGCCATTGTGCGGGAATTGGTTAAAATATGAAATTCAATGTGTAAAGTAACATATCAAAGTTATTTAAGACTTTACAATCGCAGAAATGTGATGGTTTTAAACAGCCTATATCTGGCTGTGCGACTGACCCTTTAAGACAATTTATGATGCAGACCTGACTATTAATCGTATATGACGGTGTTATACACACGAACCAAACCGAGCTTTAATGTGTCGTTTTCCTTGAACTGTCATTGGTCTTTGGGGGCGTCATTTAAGCCAGCACCCGATACCGACGACAAACAGACGAATTTATTATACTTGAGCGCCTTTGGAAAAAGATGAGTCTCGAGAAAACGTTGCCAAGCAATAGACACTTCCCAACTATTTCGCTTTGTCTAAAACTGATAAGAAATTTCAATGACAAATTCAAGCTTTTCAGATAGTAATTTTCGAGTAAGTACTGGATTGCGCTAAACTTATACTTGTTAAAGGAAGAAATCACAAATCTTAAGTATAATCCATTTGTAGGCTTGCAGTAACCCTTCACCGTCCATAAGATTAGAGTGGCCCTTGCAAGCGATTTTTATGAAACTTTGATATAGGAAAAGCATCTGCTTTTTCAATCGTTATTGATGTCATTTCACCATAAATGTTCTTTCTTCGTTTTATATCCGCTGAATTTCCTATAAATCTAATTTAATATAGTATTTTCTTTATGCCCTACTTTGAAATATCGGAATTGATCGGGTGAGGTCGTTTGTCTTCGTGATATTCGAGAAACTACTGAATTGCTAGCGAAGCCAATGGTGTATTTGATACGTCATGGAAATTACGAGTAAGACAGTGTTCGGCGAAAACGAGACATAATGTGTTTACCCGATGATTTCCGGTTCCACTCGGACAGAACGTCGTTGTCTCATTTGGTGTTTCGTAACAGCAAAAATTTTGCTACTATTCTTTCTTTTTTAAAAGTTATAAACAGTCATTTTCTTTACAGAATCAGCTTAATCCCCTGCTTTCAAATGTCTGAATGCATTAAAGTTAGAACTTGAAAATTGAGAGCCAAAATTGTGCAGCCATAATCTGTGTAAGATTTGCGTTAAAACAATTTTGGATGAAATATTTTGATATTTAATTTCTAAATTTTATACTTTCCGATATTTTAAAGAATGTGATTGAGCTGATTTTGTAATAAGACAAAATATAACTAAAAGAAGAAAGGAAAGAACAATCTGAATGGATTCGGTATTCATCGGATAAAAACTTGTTTTTCGATTTTCACCGAGCATTGCCTTATTTGTAGTTTCAAAAACGTAATTGGCTTCCGCTATCGATTCAGTTGTCGAAGATTATTGGTCTCACCAGATAAATTTAGAAGTTTCAAAGTAAGAGATTACGAAAATTCTATATTAATTTGCAATTTGAATTGTTAAATCTGCTAAGTTCGATATAAATTCACCAATACTGACACCTATACACCTATACCACCTGACAACGCCTCCGCATACTGCTGATTAGCCTCCAGATCTTATATTTTGGAATTTGAGCCCATTCTTCAAGAAGTGCATGTCTGAGCTCTTGTAAAGATGCTGGTTGCATGTTGGCGTAATGAAGCAGATGTCTGTAACATGCGCTATTGGATTTAGGTCCGGGGATCTAGCTGGCCAATCCATATGGACGATTCTGGCTTATTCAAGATATTGATCGATGATGCGGACTCTATGTGTACGCACATTGTCATCCATTAGAATGAAATTTTCACCAACAGTACATGTATATGGGCAGACGTAAACATCCGAGATCTCACTTATGTCCCTGAGAGCCGTCAATATACCGTTGTCAATGGAGGTCCTTTATTGCCGCCCAAATCATGACAGAGCCCCCGCAAAAACGATCATGTTCTGCAACAAAAACTTGAGAAAACGCTCATTTGGCATTCTCCATATCGTAGCACATCTATCGGTAAAGTTAACATAAAAACTGAGACTCGTCTATTATTATGACTTGAGCCAGGTCATTTTGGGTCCAAGTGATATATGATTCCGTGCCCATGCTACGTGCATTTGCGGATCATCTTTACCTCTGGCCAGTATCAAGCAACCGATATCTGATGGTCTGGCACACCGATAGTGTTCTGGAAGTCCCTACGTAACGATGTTGTGTTGTCAATTCCTGCCTGAACCACCCAGAAACCGGTCATACACTTAATAAGTTTAGCGTTTTCGCCCCCCTCCCTGTAAATGCCTATTATTTCCGGTCGTAATTAAACGATTCCGAATTCTAGAAACAACACTCTGTGACACACTAAGGACATTAGCAACATGCCTTTGTGAATGAAGCATCCCGATGTCCATATTCATCTCATCTTGACAACGTCTATTTACCTCGAGTTACTGAATTGGAAATCAATCAAAATTTTGTGAATATTTTGTTGAAAGTTAGCTTAATCTACCGACGCACGTGAAGATACAAGGCAAAATGAAAGATGTTTCCGGGGGTATGTCTTTTTCCGAGATCCTTGTGCGTAGTATACATGCCGAAATTTTTGCTACAGGGTAATCAAGTCCGAATTTTAACCTATCTTTACAACAAAAATCCTTTTCTGGGTCATTTTGTTTTGAGCATGCAATCATTGAAAGAAAAAGTGAGTCCAAGCAAACTCTGGATCGTTTATGATTCAGGCACATGCAGGATATATGACGAAATGACTGCATTTCCGATATGCGCATTCTATTGCAGTAAGTAAACTATGATAGCTATCTATGCTCCGTGTTATCAATGGAATGAACAAGAACAAAGCTAAGACTACAATGAATGTCATGTATGATATTTTTTCAGAAAAAAACAGTCTAAAAACATTGTAAATGGTGTTTTTGTGCTATGGTGTTTAAGATCTCCAAGATGTTTACAAACAATCTTTAGTTGTGATTCGTTCTGAATCTTTAATGCCACTAGTAATAAACAAACACATGGCTAACAGTTGTATGCAAAATGGGGAGCGAAAAGGGTCAATACATGACTCTTTAATAAAAATTTGATAAAAAGAAGAGCAGATCACTGTTAAAGACATCGAGCATTTGACAATATAAATTTTGCTTGGCAACAGGATGATCGTTTTAATGAAATCAAATTTTATTGGTTTTCCCCTGGTAGGAATACAAACAGGCTTTAGACTGTTCCTTTAGAACAACCTAAACATTCATCATTCTAGCTCTTTGGTATATAGAAGCTTGGGGTTCTACATCACGATGATAGGAAGGGGGGGGGGGGAAAGGACAACAATAACATAAAAAATATAGTGCTCACCGTGTTCTTTCCGGACTCTTGTATGCTCGTCGTATTCTGGCGTTTTCACCGTCGTTCTATTATGGTGTTGTCACCGTCGTACTCTTCTGTTGATGTCAATTCTGTATTATTCTGATGTTGTACTATTGAGTTGTGATCGTCTTATTCTAGTTTTGTCACCGTCGCAGGGTAGGACACAAAGATCTCGAGATAAACAGTAGCGAAAACATGAGTGGACGATTGTTAGATTGCAACAGTACTACAACGAAACTACTTCGACGAAAACAACAGCAGAGTAAGACAACATGCGCATGTACCTCGCTATCATATACTGACTGCACACGTCAAGCATATTTCAATTAACGGATCGCAACTGTCAATCAAAAATCGGTTCACCAATCAAATTATACATTTAGACTGGACGTGAACTTTGAACTAAAACAGTAGCTGACTTTTTTGTGAAGTATTTTGTTCGTTTTGAGCCTTAACCGGCGTAACTCCAGCTTATCAAGGTTTTAGTTACGCCATTCAGGTAGCCGGCAAACTATTTCATTTTTGTTACATGTTACTGATCATAAGTTAAGCAAAATAACGCCGTTTGATATCTAAGTCAAACTTCGTGTTGGAGCTCATTGGGCGGAGCCAGCGATCACTTAACCCTTTCCAACACAAGAAAATTTTAGACAGGGCCAAATTGAAAGAACCTGCAGACGACAATTTAAATTTGATGGAATTTTAAATTTGCCAGTATTTTTGGGTAGAAAACATTGTGGATAATGAAGAAATTGCTTGATACAAGCAATTTCTTCATTTTCCACAATGTTTTCCAAAGCTTTTTTCTTGAGGGGCGTAAAAAGGAGGGCTTGAGTTGGAATGGGTTAAATCAGTTGACGGTTTGCTTTCTACTTATTTTTTATAAGAATCCTTATCAGGCATTGAACCGTTATTTCAATATTCACCGTTAAAACAAACAAAACATATTTGTCAATACGTAGTAGACACTAACATCTATCAAAGTGTCTGTATGTAGTGGAACTTGAATAATGACCTGATTTCGTCTTTGATAAAATTGCGGTATGTATGTTACGTTCTGGATAATTATTCTACACCGGTTTGATAAATCCATCAAGAATGAAATGAACACATGACGTGTCTGCTCAAACTGACAGTCAGTAAAATAACAGAACACCACTTTTTTTACCTATATATCAACCAATGCACAATTGTGATACTGCAAGCGTAAGGCAGTATATTTTATATACCCGAGTTGGTATCAATCCATTCAAGCACAATCCCTCCTTGTTACGCCCCCTATAGAGAAAGGTTTTGGAAAATGAAGAAATTGCTTGATATGCTTGTATCAAGTAATTTTTTCATTATCCGCAATGTTTCTTTGTTGTTGTTTTTATTTTAGTCGAAAAGGGCGCTTGAAAATTAATCAACTTAACTTCAATTAACCCATTCCCGCATAATACGTCCTTTCACGCCCTTCAAGAAAAAAGTCTTTGAAATGAAGAATCTGCATGTATCAAGCAATTTCTTCATTACCCATCATATTTTCTTTTAAAAGAGATAACAACATCGAAATTTCAATCGAATCATTTTCAATTAAGCCATACCAACACAATCCCTCCTTCTTACGTCCCTCAAAAAGAAGGCTTTAGAAAACATATTGCAAAAATGAAGAAACTGCCTGTATCAATCAATTTCTTCGTTATTCACAATCTTTTCTTTCAAAAATACGAAATATTCAAATTCCATCAACTTATCTTCGATTAACCCGATTCCACATAACCCCGCCTTTTTACGCCCCACCCTAAAGAAAAAAGCTTTGGAAAACATGATAGTGGAAAATGAAGAAGTTGCTTGTATCAAGCAATTTCTTCATTATCCATGTTTTCTTTAAAAAAAAGACGAAATAATTGATATTCCATCAACTTATCTTCCATTAACCCAATCCCACATAATCTCTCCTTTTTACGCCCCCCCCCAAAGAAAAAAGCTTTGGAAAACATTGTGGGAAATAAAGAAATTGCTTGTATCAACCATCTAATACTAAAAATATTCAACAGCTTTATTGTACTCCCAAATGGTAAGTCAAGTGTTTGTTACCTTAATAAGCGTTGTTTAACGATGTTTCACAAACCACCCGTCGTATATACATGCACACGAATATATATACTAATATATTCTAATAACAAAACCTTTTTTATTTCATTTTCCTTCTATCATTTTCCCCACTGCTAAAGAAACAATTCTATTCTTTTTAGGTCCGTATAATTGATATCGTAGAATGTTGAAGTTTTTTAGTCACAATATGAAAACTTAACTGCAGCCTACGATATATTCGCTTTGCTAACATCAAGGCATGTCTCTGATTATTTTGAGATTTCGTACTTTGATTCACCGAAATTTGTAAATCCCATGTGAAACTGGTCGATCCATTCCCGATGACCTTCGACTACGTGATTTCACTGAGGTATCAAACGGCATTATTTCAATAAATATATGGAACATAAAGCAAAAAAGTGAATCGTTGTGAATGACTAAACTTCGAAACTACTGAATGAACTAGATTTTATAACAACGTTTAAGTCGCCCAGAATTGAAAATGTTTCAAATAAATGTCGGGGGTAAACATTTCATATCTGGTCTAAATAGGCAAAACGAATCTTAACAACAGAAAACCGTTAATTGTATCATAGATATTGTCTAAATGAATGAATGAATGAATGCGGTTTTACCGCGCATTGGCAGCTAATGTCAGCTCGCGCGCTTAAAAATTTGTTTAGAAACGATACAGATATTATTTGAGAGGGATAAGAACTGATCAGTGTCAGTAATTTTCCACCTTGTCTGCTGTTTTCAATTTCTACATTCCTTTCCAACTGCATTATGGTGATTTATTTTTTCGAAAATAGATGTTTATAGAGGACTTGGATTTAACAAAAGCTCCAGTTAACCATTTTCCACACAATAACCCTTTTTGACGCCCAGAAGAAAAATCTTTTGAAAACAATGTGGAAAATTTAGTATACTTTCATCTGCAAAATATTTAAAAGTAATAATAGTTTTCCAGCATCACATTATGTTGCATATGGTTCTAATAATCTCCACCTATAACACAATGATATTTCCCTAGAATTTCAAAAAATCTTATGGGGGTCTACATGAGAAATATACGTGCGTTCAATAATATTCTATTACGTATATAATCCGATTGAAATATATTGTTCTGTTACATAAGCTTAATTTACATGCATAAATGTGGGTACGTATTTTCAGTGACGGGTTACAAGTGTTTACGTGTAACATACAGTTTTAAAATAAATTATGTCATAACACAGGTTTTAGATACTACACATGTCAAAATTTGTACTTCGCTGTGTAGGACCCCTACCTTATGAACCGCAACAACGTTAGAGAATCTCTGATTCATATTATACAAATAAAGTAACGGAAATCTGTGCTTTACTCTGCATGAAAAGACTTAGTTGTGTAACAGGAAGTAGATACTATAGGCATACCTATATTCAATAAAGGCATGGTATACCTCTGACTTTTGCTTCATTCAAAGTTCCAAGTCTCAAAGAAAAGAGAGATGAAAAATGAGTACAAGTAGATTGCGGCCGATATAGGAGTTTAAAGCTCAGGTACGGGCTGAATATATTATTTGATTGGTCGGTTGATTGACAGCAGCGATTGGTCAATTTGAGAGACACGCGTCATTTCAAAATCCACAGATGTATGTGCATGCGACAATCATAAACTTCAAATGGACATACAAAAAAGGTTTGCGTAGACTCGAATGTTCAGTTTTCTTTTTCATTCAACAAATTCGATTGATTTCTGCGTCACTTTCCCCTTGAATGATTTCACCTACAAGGGAAATCAAAGTACACAGGATGCCTTTGTAAATATTGTCATACATGTCAATTTAGTTAACAACAAAAGAAATATATACCGGAATTTACTCTGAAGACCCTTATAGTTTGCGATATAGATAGATATAGATAAACATCGTAGAAAACAGTTTGTAGAACTTACCCGCAGAAAGTGCCAATTTCATGTCAAACAAACGAATTACTGAAATTCTCTCTTTCAATAAAGCCTTGCCGCTGATGTGGTATTTATTGCATACTCACGTGTGGTAATTAGCTAGTGATGGAAAGATGCTCCCAACGATAATATCGATGTCAAAGATCAAATGTTTCAAATGAAATATGATATATGGCATAATGCAGGCATATGCGCACTAAACATGTATCGAAGATTTCACCACGGCGTATAGGTATTCTGGTGTAAAAAAAAACTCTTTTACGGTATACGAGTACACATTTTTCTCCCAATCTACACTACCTTGCTGATCCCTACAGGAGCGGGTCTGAGGGTTGTGTGTGTGTGTCTGTATGTCAGTGTGTGTCTTAGGATATTCTTTGATATACATGTACAGTACAATTTATCTTGTAAAGTTAAATGCCTAAAAAGTTTCAATCCTTAGGCTTTATATGTTTTACGCCAAAAATAGTCTGTAAATAGGATTTGGACAAAATAACCCATTTTTATGGATTCGAAAAAAGCCATAACTACGGAGGATGACAGACATTAAGTTTATAAATTAGAGTTGCATAAACTAGGTAGATATATGTAGATTTATTTAAGAGATGAAGAGAATATGTTTTGTTTTCATGGAGGTATGAACCGAAAAACCTAATCACGCTGTATGAATACGCGAAGCGGATTCAGTTTGTCGAGTAAAACCTTATCGGAATAGGAGAAATGGCGAATCACTAACAGTTTTTCCTGTTCAACTTTTCACTAAAATAGTTCGAATACATTGTATGAAATATATTGATATTGCATGATACAAATTACAACAATTGAAATGGTTTACTCCTATCTCACCCACCATTCTCAGCAGTTCAGAAGTTATTGTTAGAAAGGAACAAACCGCTTGTTGCAAATAAGAGTTTTTTTATAACCTACTTTCTGTCCAATTATTTTACACTATTCCAATTTATGTAGCTTCAAAAGTTGAAGCCAACGGTAGAAAGAATGGAAAACCGGACGGATTTAAATCGTGCATTTCCCCCTTGCAGATTCAAAATAAGTTTGTATGAACAAGGGCAGGGGTAAGCTCCTCGTTAATCTTCAATTATTTTGGTATAGATGAGAATGTAGTAATAGAAATATTTTATTCTGAAAAGTCCGTTAGGAAAAATATATCCATGCCTTCAACTTTACCCCCCACCCCCACCCCCACTCCCTTCAGTTGCCAATCGCTGGCCCCGCCTACTGAACCTCTAGGTCCCGCCCATGAACTCCGATGGGAAGTTCCGCTTCGATTTTTAACGGCGTTATTTTTCAAAATTTATGGCCAGTATCATTTTAAAAATGTAAAATGGCTTGTTGGCGACTCAAACGTCGTAACTACAGCTTGAATGAGCTGTTGTAACGACGTTTAAGTCGCTTTACCAACAACAAAAAAAGATTAACAAAAATGGCGGCCAATGTTGGTGATCAAAAATCATTTCTGATCCTAAAGAATGATTTTATTGGTCGACTGGTTATTTGTTTGCCCCCTGCGATTAGTCAATTAAATCGCTAAACAAGTACCTAGATTGTCAGCCACTGAAGCCGAAATACTTTCATTGTCTATCATTGTGACTTTGTCGTTACGTAGAAATTATCAGCAAAAATGTACAAGTTTATTATCATTATTTCCTTTTTTCAATTTTCATACAATCAAATAAAGATACCCTTTTTAAACGCATATTTCTTTTAGAAGAGAACCCCTTTCTTGATCTATCGTATTCGTTCATGCTAAAAGATAACTACATTTGTTTTGTCTGGATAATTGTCTACATGAAAAGTCTGTCGGCGAGAAATGACAGGTCTAAACAAGTTATCGAAATTGTGCCAATTATGTATCAAAACCTTGACGGACTAGTCTTTATATTTCTGAGATTTTGCAGTCAAGAAAGCGACAAGAGAGAGAACTTGGGGGTGTTTTTTTTGAAAATGTGACCTTTGATTTTAAGACACAACTGTAATTTAAGTGTATTGTACAAAATCTTAAGTCGACAAGAAGAGTTTTAATCTGAGTTAGCTATTAAGATTGTGAAAAGGCTCGGTTATTAAAAATAGGATAATTGATGAGTTCGATTGATCTTACATCGACTGAAAAATAGCTTTAGCAATGAAAGATTTATCGATCGTACACGAAAATCAAACGCTTATTCTATTTCATAATGCCAAAAGAGATAAATAATATTATTTGCGATACATTCTATAAAAGTGCGTCAATTCGCACATCATTTAGCACGTAAATTACATGACAGTCAGATGACGTCACCAAAGTTTTGGTACCGCTGAGATTGAGTTCAGTAGCCCGAAAAGGGGGCTATAGAGTTTATCATTCGGAATATTTTATCATTTTAGGTCACCTGACCGAAGGTTATGATGACCGATCATGTCTCGTCCGTCGTGCGCCGCGCGTCAGTATTTTATATTTTCGACACCTTCTTAAGAACCCTTGAACGGATTTCAACCAAATTTGGCAGGAAGCATCCTCGTTGGGCGGCGCTTCAGATTTGTTTACGTCATAGAGTTATCTCTCCTGGGGGCACATTAAGGTAAAAAAGGGTACATGTTTAAAAATCGTCTTGTCAGGAACCGGCTGCTGGATTGGATTCACATTTGGTATTTGGTGTCCTTAGGGCAAGAACTATCAAGTTTGTACAAGAAAAAAACAAATCTGTCAAGAATTGGCCATATTTGGGGGGAAGGAGGCAAAGGTGGGGTGCATAAGCTTACATAGTGACAACTTTGATTTTTTTCTACCAATACAAAAGACCCACAGCTCTAATATTTGGTATGTGGCATCATCTAGTAAACCGCTATCAATTTTGTATAAACTATAACCCGAGGGTACTAATTAGTCCGTTCCTGGACGTCACAAGTTTAAGATAGGCATATACAGTGAAGAATTTTCAAAAAAAGTCTTCTCTCCAAAACAAAAAGGCCTAGAGCTTTGATATTTGGTATGTAGGATCATCTGTTGGATCTCTATCCAGTTTGTATGAATTATGGCCCAAGAGACAGAATTAGGTCATTCCTGGACGTCACAAGTTTAACATAGGCTTATATAGTAAAAAAAAATTAAAAATCCTTCTCCTCTCAAACAGAAGGTCCTAGAGCTTTGACATTCGGTATACAGCATCATCTGTTGGATTTCTATCAAGATTGTATAAATCGTGGACTCAGAGACAGAATTAGCCAATTCCCGGACGTCACAAATTTAACATAGGCTTATTTAGTAAAAAAATTTAAAACTCTTCTTCTCCCAAAGAAGAGGAACTAGAGCTTTGGTATTTAGTATAGAACATCATCTAGTGCACCTCTATCAAGAATGTATAAATTATGGCCCAAGCTTCAAAATTAGCCTGTTTCAAGACGTCACAAGTTTAACATAGGCTTGTGAAGTAAAATGTTGTTCGTTGAAACTGTCGAGTGACAATCCACCGAGAACCTCGTTAATTCACCGAAACCTTGACCCAGTGCATCCTAACAAACTATATACACATAATCTTGTCATTTTACACAAAAATTTCAAGTTTTATTTGAGAATACATAATGAAACACTAAAGAGAGGTATCACTGTTTTTTTTTTTTTTGTTTTGTTTTGTTTTGGTTTTTTTTGTTTTTGTTTTTGTTTTTTTGTTTTTTGTTGTTTTTTTTTTTTTCATGTTGTAGGTTTGATTTTAACTATTTTTATTTCCCCCTCATATATTTTTTGATTAAAATATTCTGAAAATTAGTTTTGCGAAAATCAGAGATCGTTTATCAAAATCAATAACTTAAGGTTATTTCCTTAATAGCCTGCGTAAGCTATTAATGCAACTTTAAATTTTGCTTGGACTTTTGTAATTGATATTGAGAAAGCCAATGCCGCTCAACTTAAGGTCATTGTGCCGTCTCCAGAAGTTATATTCTTAGCCAATTTCAATTCTGTTTTAAACTGTCGAAAGAGGTAATATAAATATGGACAGTTACTATAGTTTTGCTCTAGCTACTTAATGTGACATAATTAAGGTTCTTGGTTGTTTGAATTGTAATTTTGTTTCCTTCTTTTGAGATTTGATCATATGCAAATGATGTCATGCGTGGTCGACAACCGAATGCATTGAATTCTTAAAAATAACTCGTGATTCTGCTGAACCTTTTTTAGATATCAACAAAAGGCTACTTTTAACTGACCAGATTGCCACGAAGACGATATCTGGCTCACATTTAAGTATCAAATACCCGTTTGAGCGTATTTGGGGCATTTGGATATTGTTTCTATTTGGCTCATATTTAAGTATCAAATACTCGTTTGAGCCTATTTTGGGGCATTTGGATATTGTTTCTAATTTGAGAAACAATATCCAAATGCCCCATAATACGATCAAACGGGTATTTGATACTTAAATATGAGCAGATAGCGCGTCAGACTCATAATGTTCAATAATGGGATGTCATGGGTTCTCAAACGGAAATTCAATAGGTACATATTAACTATAAATATTGAATTCAAAATTAAACCTTTCCATACGTTCTAGTTTGAGATGCCAAAAACTTAAAGACAGAGATTCAAAATGGTTGTAATTAAGAAAGAAATAATCCACAGGGATAGAAATAGACTGGTGAACCTGTCCCATCTGCGCTGCTCTCCGATATTGTTAGATTAGGACAGGCTCGCCAGTCAAGGATAGAAAATAGTGTGACACGCGACTAAAACATTCTCTTCTATGTACGCATTTTTTTTTTTTTTTTTTAATATGATCAATACATACGTTTTTTTTTAGAAAAGGAATGGCGTTTAGGAAAGGATTGGGTCAGTATCTATCTGATCAGACTGACGGGAAAGGATGATTTACGACTGTACTTTATTTGTTTGAAATGGCTTTAACGCCGCTTTTAACAAATTTTCAGTCATTACGCTGAGGCTAGAGCACCCAAAATGGATTCCTGGTATGTCTCGCACTAGTACCACCATTACATCCTTTCCTAGCCTCCAGCTGCTATCCCTCTTAGGTTTACGATTATCCACCCAGTGGTGAGAGACAAATGTCGGAAAGGATATGTGCAACCGCCGGGGATCGAACACCTCCGTACTTAGAACTCGTTTCGAAACATTGGGCAGGCTCAAATAAAGGTAATGTAGTTGCCTTTTGTTTGCATGTGCTGTGCTTAATCCTAGAGATCGTTGCATCACACCCCTTAACGCCCAACATACTATATAATATTGGACAACAGCTATTGCGACATGCGACCTTTTGCAACAAAAGTGCGAATAAGAAGCAGTGTGCCTAAGTTGTCGGTGTAATTCTAAAACCTCGTAATTATATCTTGAATCAATCTGTAGTTACGAAGTTTTAGAAGTATTTGAATATCGCCGGTATAATTCTAAATACTCGAAACTACAGCTTGAATCAAGCTGTAGTTATCAGGTTTTAGAATGACACCGACGATATAATTCCTCGGTTGTAATTTTGTGGTTGCAATAACGTGAGGTACGAAAGGCAGAAAATACAACCAATCAAATTCTTTGTTTCTTATTAAAGGATTAGTGGTGATACGTTTTATTGCCATAGGTTATTACTATGTACACGTTTCATCATAAATAGCTTCCTCATACACCATGAACCATAAAACAATCACAGGAATGATAGAATAATAGTCAGCAATTCTCGTTAATAACACATCACGTTGCATTTCTTATTTATTATCAATCAACCTGGGAAAATAAATACGTTGTAATCAATTAACATTCTGTATTAATATTTTTTGAGATCTTCCGACAGAAAACTCATAAATTACCATTTTTGTTTTGGCTTAGAAAACATATTTAGCATATTGAAGTGGAACTATTTTTCTTTAATACTTTCTTTTGGATTATGGGGATATCTCGATGACATATCACGGGATAATTGTACGGGAAAATAATAAAATTAAACACAATTCATGAACTTTTTTGTTCAATAATGCCCTTTTATTTTTATTCATTTCGCTCTGCTTAACGTTATCTAAGCGGAAACAAAGTCGTGACGTCATGAGGTTGCCATGTAAATCACAGGCTTTGTCCGAGAAAAAAAATCCTATTTTGTCTCTTTTTGCATTAACCCATTACCAGGCGGCAAGATTTTCGACTGGCCGAAATTGAAAGAAGTTGCAGACGACAATTTGAAGTTTATGAAATGTTTGAATTTTTCAACTTTCTGGATAGAAAATATTGTGGAAATGAAGAAATTGCTTGTAACAAGCAATTTCTTTATTTTCACAATGTTTTCCAAAGTTTTTCCTCGGGGGCGTCTAAAGCGTCACTGAGTGGGAATGGGTTAAAGAAATAGAGCAATCGTTTGTTTTTCTTGTAAGATCGAAAGATCTATCATTTCGTGAACAACAAAAACGTTTTTTTCACTCGTGGTTCTGCCAGATTTTCTTGTTCACTCACTAAAAGATAAATCGATATTGCAATAAAATAAAAAAAAATACCCTCTTGTTATTAATGAATAGTCACATATTCGAGGAAGATTGTCGAAGAGGAGCTTGAGTTTAATCGCTTACGATTAGCGTCAAAAATTCGAAATTCCTTCGTATACTACGACTAAGGTAGGTAAATACGGCGGTTTTACCCATTTCAACACAATCCCCTTTTTATGCCCCAAAGAAAAGGGCTTAAGAGAACATTGTTTGAAATGAAGAACTAGCTTTTATCCACAATGTTTTCTATACAAAAAGACAAAGATAACTAGCTAAATAAATAAATAAAATTCCACCAACTTGAAATTGTTGTCTGATGCTTCTTTCAATTTGGACCAGATTGATTGATTGAATGGGGTTTAAATCATATCGTGGCGGCTGGAGAACCTAACAATGGAGTCCTGGTATTTCTCACACCAGTACTACCACTACAAGCTTTCCTAGCCTCCAGCTGCTATCCCACCTAGGTTTACGATTATCCACCCATTGGTGAGAGACAAATGTGGAAAGGATATGTGCCGCCGCCGGGTATCGATCCAATGACACCCAATGATTGAAAATTAGGAGTCTGACGGGCTACCGACTGCGCCATGACGGCGGCCAATTTGGACCGGTGTTTTGTGGTTATAGGTTTGGTAAGATTATTGACGAATCTAAAGACTATGGCCAGAACACGTAGAACAAACACAAAGAGACCTCTGGTAGAAATTCATTGAAGTTATCTTACCTTTTTTATAAAATAGGTGATCTTAACAAAGTCTAGAATAGTGAAAGTAATTAAGCGATCATTGGCGAGTGTAAGGTAGAAAATGCCTAATGGGGGTTATTAACAACGGACGTGATATATCAAATGTAAGTTTACGTTTGACCCATTACTGGATGTCAAAACTGTAGACTGGTCGTAATTGAAAGAAGTTGCAGACGACAATTTTAAGTTTATGAAATTTTAGATTTTTTCAAATTTCTGGGTAGAAAACATTGTGGAAACTGAAGAAATTGCTTGTTACAAGCAATTTCTTCAGTTTCCACAATGTTTTCCCAATTGTTTTTCTTGAGAGGGGTTAAAAGCGTCATTTAGTGGGAATGGGTTAAAGTCGATATTTCGATAATATTCCTGAATAAGGAGGATCAGAACTTGCGGAAGTAGACCTGTAAGCACCGCATAGGACCCCAGCTGAACCTCGAAATCTAGTTTTAAGTCGATTCTATGAAAAGTATCTGAGAAAAATGCATTTAACATTTCTCAGCTATTCAGTGGCGAGCGATAACATCGCTGACAGCACTTTGATTAATTCTTACATTTCTGATCTCTCTATCCCTCTTCTTCAAGGACAAATTTGGTTGAAGTTGGCCAAACAGTTTTGGAGAAGTCGATTGAAAAATTGTAGACGGACGACACTCGACAGACATGTTGTGGTCATAGAATCTGAATATCATTTTTTACTTTGTTGTCCTGTATACCAGGAAATTCGTAATAAGTATTTGAAAAAAATAAAATGGCCGAATATGAATGTTTTTATTAAAATATTGACCTCTATTTCGTCGACATCTATTCTAAACACAGCCAAATACCTGAGGGATGCATTTAAATTACGCAATAACAAACTACAGAACAATTTGCTTACATGAATATTAAGTTTGAATTGATTGCATTTAAATAATCTTTATTACGAATATTTGATCTTGTATGTGATTTGTATTTATGTATGTTATATGCTTTATGCCACTTTATATTGTTATTTGCCAAAAGCACTGCTAGTGCTGATTTGCTGAATAAATGAAATGAAATGAAATGAAACTATCTCCACGAGCACTTTGAGAGCTCAGATTATTTCTTTTTCAACCAATAAATTCCCTAGGACAAACGGTAAAATCGTCAGTATGATTGGTTACAGCGGCCCTTGCACAGACTATTAAAAACATTTTTTTCTCTCAAGTTTCACTTTCAAATTTCCAATTGTAATGCTCTATGCCATTTGAAAGAAGCTGATTAAGTTAATTTGTAATAATTTAATTTTTAGTTTCGTCTATCAAAAACGAGCGATCTGATTGGTCGAAAAATTTAATTCATACCTCCATGAACAAAATTTTGAGCACGCAGCCATTTTGTATGCTTCCGCACAAAAAAGTTCCATTCAAAAAGGTATCAAAATTCGTAAAGTTGTTGCATTTTTCGCTCGATGCTATTAAATTATAAGAAATGAAGAGAATATGTTTTGTTTTCATGGAGGTATGAACCGAAAAACCTAATCACACAATGTATGAATCCGCTTCGCGTATTCATACAGTGTGATTAGGTTTTTCGGTTCATACCTCCATGAAAACAAAAAATATTCTCTTCATCTCTTAAATGAAAATTTTTGTTCATGAATTTTTAAAGGGAAGAAAAGAAGCAAAAACAATTTCGCGATACAAGACACCAAATAAGGCAACTAAGTACAACCGGAAGGGAACCGAAATTCATAGGGTAGATACGTTATCTGTCGATTGCACCGAAAATTAATTTGATTGTGGTTTCCATGACATATCAATTACGTCATTATCTATCTCTAGCAATCAAGTCGTAATCGACATTACCCTAAAGCTAACGACATCATCCGATACATCCCGGTGTTTCAAATCAGGGTATAAGGTATATATCTCATATTTGATAAAGTAGAATTTTAAACATGAAGAAAGAATATTCATCAATGATTATTGAAAAAGCAGAAAGTTTTCCTTTATACAATTTTCAAAAATTCCGTTATTGCCAAAAGATCCTTTGAATTATTAGCCGAACTGTCAAGGTCGCGATGATGTAATCAGTTTATGTAAATCAACTGTTATCTGGGGTAGTCCACAATTCAAAAATATACGATAATTAGCGGTGTACAATGCCCAAAAAGGTGTAAAACATAAGCGATCGTTTATTTCTATTTGTCTTATTTTCTGAAAGATTGAAGCATGAATTATTTTATAACTAATTCTACCATTTGTAAAGCGGCATTAGTACAAGCTGTTTATCCTGTTATTTTCAGCGACTGTTGCATCAGTTTTTTGTGAGAGTTCATATCTTAAGGGAGAATAATTATAAAAGTACATTTAGTTGAAAACAACTCGCCTGTGCGCTATCAAATTGCCATGTACGAAAGGCGGAAATATCGGTTGTAATCATTCTATCCCTTTAAAGATATGATACAAATAATTTGAGTTATTTTGGCATTGTACTGTCCTAAATACCAAGAGGTATATTAAGTTTTTTAGTATCCTGTATTTCAAATTATTCAAAGTTATATTTTGCATAGTACATGTAACTGCTAGTTGCAACGCACCTTCCCTTTTCTACTAATACTAAATTCTATCGCTGTTTTACCATATAGTACATGAAGTACTATAGCGTAATCACTCTAAAGACCTTTGGGGAAATTTCATGAGATGTAGCTTACTCTGGGGGGCTGTAATAGATAAAGGAGATTTGGAGATTAGTGAATTAGTGAAATGACGGATTTGAAACATTAATATTTTGATATAGTAATCGATTAGTAACAAACACCCCCCTTTAAAAAATCTTTACCGATATTGTAAAAGAATAAAAATCTTGCTTACACTTGTTATGTGAAATTCGACAGAGAAAATTAACTTTACCCTCAATTGATAGCTTCCTCTGAGTCAGTGATATGAGACATTGAATCTGAAATAGTAGGTATCGTGTCGTCTCCAGTATGTATTGTTAGTTACTCGCCCTATTCACATTTATCATTCAAAAAAGGTCTTAATTCTTCTATTGTCAAACTAATTTTTCATAAAATTATTTCCACGTTTTTCAACATAAATGTTCCAGAGAATATGATATGAAGGTTTCTTTTCGCAAAAAAGTGTCGTTTTACAAAAACGTGTTTTTCTGGCTTTTCAAAATTTCAATTCGATCAAGGAGAGGAAAGTGCAGCCCATATTTTGTCTCCTGAAATATTGTGCAATTCGATTTTGGGCAGACTTTGTAGTCCCGTGGTGAAAACTGTCATCTTGTAAGACAAAAAAGCGATTCTTTAAGGAGAGGTAAACTTATGGTTCTTCAATAAATCATCGATGGTAAAATGGTCCGCTATATAGAAAATGCATTTTACATAAATTGATTCTTATTGGTGATTTCGACGTTTCTGAAACCAAGATTAGAATAAATTGCCAATTGCCGAAAAGTTCGCTCAAACGAACACTTGAGTCAGATGTTTATCTGCGTGGTAATCTTTGTGATTATAGTGGAAAGATTCAACGGAATTCCATTTTGTTTTTAGACATCATTTGCACATGAACCAAAGTCAACTGAAGCATCGAATTGGCAAGTGAAATAACCAAAGTCCTAAATTATGTCAAATCAAATGGTTAGCGTAAAATAAGGGGAGGTGTCTTTATTCGTAATGCTTTCCACAGTTTTGGACTGACGTAGGCTATTAGGGAACCATACCGGTTAATTCTGATGAACAATCTGTAGATTTAACGAAACTTCTTTTCAGCATATTTTATTGAAATAGTGTATGAAAGGGAATAAGAATGATTAAAATCTGCGACATGAAAAAACATCGATACATACCTTTAAGATTTGAGTCACAATGTCTGCAATTTACCTTAATCAATTCCCACTCAATGATGCTTTTAGACGCCCCAAGGAAATAAAGCTTTCGAAAAAATTCTGGAAATGAAGAAATTGCTTGTTACAAGCAATTTCTTCATCATCAACAATGTTTTCTACCCCAGAGAGAAAAAATCTAAAATCCAATAAGCTTTAAATCGTCGTCTGCATCTTCTTTTAATTTGGACCAGTCTAGATTTTATCGTCTTGTAATGGGATAAATTGTGTAACAGGATTTCGGCAGATCGGCGCATATTTGGCTGTATGTATTGTGCTAGGTCTAGGACAGATAATTTCGAAACATCTATAGGGATCAAAATAGTGTTTGTCTAATGCACAACTAGACATCATAAAAATGCATAGTGACAAGTTTCATTTCATTACAATTGAAAATGTAGGATGAATTGCGCTTACGAAAGCACTGCGAATTGGAATATTTTGCTAAATGAAAAGCAGATAATTCAGGAACGACTTTAGGTTATCCAAATAGTTTTGCCTCATGCACAACTAGACATAACAGAGATCGGCGGTGGCAAGTTGTTGGTTTTTCTTTTCTTTTTTCTTTTCTTTTCTATTCCTTTTGAAAGCGTCGTAGGAGTTGCTCACACGAAAACACGGTTATTTTTAACTATTTTGCTGAGGCAAGGGCAGACTATCCCGGAACAACTTAAGAGATCAAACACCGGTATTTTTGTCTCATGTACAATTAGACATTGTAAAAATTGATTATAGGAGGAGTTGCAAACACTAAAAATTGCCAATAGACCTACAGAGGACAGGGGTCATATCATAGTACTACTCTCGGGTATATAAAACGGGTTAAGAAAAAATAGTATTTTGAAAATAAAATCTAGAATAACGTAAGTAAAGTAATTTATTACACCCGTTCGAATGATTTGAAAATGATATTGCAGCATAAAGTAATATCTTTTCTTAAAATTTGACAACCGATTCAGTCAAGCGTTGAAATTTGATAGGTATATTGGATGGACCAATAATTGATTCACACTTATATTAGTGTCGTTCAAAGATGATTTTCACATTTAAATAACATTTGTTTCGAAATTCAGAAAATATCATAAGACTCTTGATCAAGTAATTAAACAGTAGTTTCATAATGATTTGTGTCAAAGTAAAAACCGTAGACCCTCAGCGTCGTAGATGGCTTTCTGAACTGTTGCCTTCGCGCAACACTTAACAGTATAGTATCTGATGGCTAACCGTTGCCTCCTATTTTGACGGTAAATCGTAATCATTCCAAATAAATAAATTCTACCCTTTCTCAAAACCGTAGATCACTTAAGAGATGGAGAGAATTTGTTTTCATGGAGGTATGAACCGAAAAAACTAATCACACTGTGTGGTTAGTGTGATTAGGTTTTTCGGTGTAAGTGTGATTAGGTTTTTCGGTTCATACCTCCGAGAAAACGGAGGTAATAAGTGTGATTAGGTTTTTCGGTTCATACCTCTGTGAAAACAAAAAATATTCTCTTCATTTCTTATAATGTAATAGCATCGAGCGAAAAAGAAACAACTTTTTTTTTAAATTTCATATTTTTTTGTATGGGACTTTTTTGTGCGGAAGCATACAAAATAGCTGTGTGCTCAAAATTTTGATCATGGAGGTATGAATTCTTTTTTTCGACCAATCATAACGCCCGATAGACCAAACTAAAAATGAAATATTATAACTTTTTATGTCTACGTGAGGTACATGAAAATACTTTCAATTGGGATCAAAATTTCGGTCTAATTCATCGCTAAACATGGTTAACCGGTTAAAGCACCATTAAAATGCTGACTATTTCAATAAATACCATGTCCTGTAAAAATAAAAGCGGTATTCAATTCAACGAATCAATGCATATGCGCGAAATGCCGTGTTGTTCCTAATCATCACGGTTAGTAAAGGATTATCACGGTTCTAGAAAGTGTCTAAAACATTCAGAATTCAAGTACCTGTGATAAAAAGAATTAGAAAGAATTAAAAAGAATCCATACACGTTTTTGTAAAAAGCTTTTATGTGTCAAAATGCAGACGCCAAATAATTTCATTTATGGAGAACTTGGCAGAGTACCTTTAAAAGTAAAACGCAAGTCATGCATTATCAAGTACTGGTTAAAATTAACCCGATTAAACGAGAGAAAATACGCAAAACTCGTATACCTTCAAATGCTACACGACATGAATGATAACGAAAATACTAACAATTGGGCCTCAAAAGTAAAACATCTTTTAGAAAGCACTGGTTTTGGTTATGTTTGGATGAATCAAGGTGTCGAAAATATTAACGCATTCATGAAAATTTTCAAAAACAGGGTTAAAGATATTTTCATCCAAAATTGGGACCAAGAATTGAACATATCAACAAAAGCAACCACTTATAATTTAATCAGCTCTTTCGAGTTTAAAACATATCTTAATATTATAACTGTTAAAAAATATAGAATAGCCTTAACAAAATTACGACTATCAAGCCACGATTTGCAAATAGAAAAAGGTCGCTGGACAAAACCTAATAAAACTCCTAGATCTGAGCGTAAATGTAATTTATGCAACATACTCGAAGACGAATTCCATTTTTTATTCGAATGCCCCATATATGAGGAATTTAGGTCAAAATATATAAAAAAGCACTTCTGGTTAAGACCCAACATCCCAAAATTTATAGAACTGTTAACAAGTCAAGAAACGAAAATCAACAGAAAACTGAGTATATACGTCTATAAGAGTTTTGAAAAAAGAAAATTACAAGAAACACAAATTTGATCCCTCGAAAATATTATAGAATTCTTATCCCTATTTTAACTCTTAGAAAACACGCCTGTAACACAATACCATGTATATCTAACATTTGTATGTACACCAATAAATAACTCCTTCCCAAACAACACTTTCAGACTGATCCAATTTGAAATATACCACATACCACAAATTTGCCAAACATCAATTATAAAAAAAATCCTTTACGGCTATTACATAGAAAATTGACCAGTCTGGATTTTATAAAGAGTGACAAAAGGTGACCTTGTATATTCTGCCTCTATCGTTTCGATTCTTCAAAAGAGGCAATTTTGTTGAAATATTGCTAAAATAGTTTAAAAAATGTGTATACAGTTAACTATATATCCAGAAATTCCGAAACGCTTCGATTTTCGTTTCGTCGAAGCGACAGCGATTTCTGGTACATTTTATTTTATACATCGTGAATCGATAATGTTAATATACATTGTATAATACATAGTTTCATAGTAGTTAAATTAGAGCAATAGTTTGAAAGAGTGAATAGAATACCGTACACACGGTTTAACAAAACAGTGTGTACGATGCTTTGTTCCAACTCTCGTTATAAAACAAAAAAAATCAGTTTCTCTTTTCGAATCGTCAGTTGCGTTCGAGGAGGCCGTAACTATGGCTGGTTTCAAAAGTAGTTGCAGCTTTTCCGAACGAAGCGAGCGATATTGCGCATGGAACTAATAAACGATAACAAAGCAAAATAACAAGGTAAATATAAAAGAAGGGAAAAGAAAACACCCGTTCATAATTGATATATTCCCGCTTTTCTCCAAACTTTTGTATCACAGGTATTTAATATACCTACTAATTACATTATTTATTGTCGTTTTCAGCAAAAGCCTCGTAACTGCAGCTCAATACAGACCGCAGTTACGAGGTTTTCATTGAAAAGCATTGTTGTATAATATTTTTTCTTTGTCTATACCATCATCACCGGAACACATTAGTTTATTTGGATAAATGTAATTTGTTTATATATGTATTATGGACAATTTTGTCTCATACAATAAAGAAACTTGATAAATGACCGTCACCTTTTTTCTTATCTTTGACGGCGCTATATTCTTTCCAATATTAACCAGTGACAGTTAAGCATCACAACTATTATGGAGCTTGTGATGAAAATCCATCACCATGAATAGTGACGGCTAGCCATCAAATACTAGACTGGTTAAATACTTCTATCCGTCAAGCTGTTAAATACTTCTATCCGTCCAGGTCGCGACAATAGTTTTCACTCTTACGCCATGAATAGCTGTATACTGTCTAACCAACTATCTCATTTGCATGGTTTTGCTTTCGGGTGTAACTAGATGTAAATCGCCTTGAAGTAAGATTAAATACCCAACATCTTGCCATGAAAAACAAATCACTGAAAAAAATATGTCCGTTTATGGACCAAACAATCTAATGATAGTTAAAAAGAAGCAGTACAACAATGAAAACGGTCTACAGAACTCTAAAACTTAATGCTGTCCTAAATCTCAAGACCGAAAAAACATTGTTGTGCTGTATCGAGGGACTTTGACAATGCATTTACAGGAAAAATAATAATGAACAAAAAAAGAGAAAATCGGGATGAAGCCTTTCGAAAATCAAAATAATAACAAAAGAAAAAGTGGATAAAACGTTTGAATGTTCGGTGATAGTGTGTAACAAAAACCAACCCAGTGGACACTAGATCGGCATTTGATCCCTGGTCAGAACAATAAAAAACTTTTTCTGTAAGAAATATGAGCAATGATTTATTAACAAAAAATACACAGAATTTAGCGCCCTGGGAAGTATTTGTGATCATTACCGCCATTTATCTGTGTACAAAAGTAACCTTGTACCTTTGTCTAATAAAATCCAACCTAAATGCCTTTTATTATTAATTCAATTGTGTATTCTTTAGCTGTATCAACAAGTTAAACTAGACTATCACTAAATGAGATTACACCTTCCCCCCCCAAAGGTTCCTTGTCACAGATTGAATATTTTGTCACTAGAATGAAACCTTTCTTCCACAAAGGGCCAAACTCCAAGAAAAATAAACCGTAATAGTAAGTTCACACCTTGTCTCGATACTGCTTGTCTGATTTTCTAACATTTATCCAACTATTAGTTTAATAGACAACTAGTAGTTGCCGAGAAAATGATAGGACAAAATATTTCACCAAAGGGCCTTTATTCTTTGAAAAGTAAGGGATCGTAAGAAAATTAGAATATGCATATGTCTGCTTGATACTGACTCTACCTGTGAAATTTGAAGCAAATCCATTCAAAATGTTTAAAGAAAATGAGTGGACAACTGTTTTCATTAAAGGGCCATGACTCTGTTAAAGGTAAATGGACAGTAACCGAAATAGGATATGCACATCTTGTCTTGATACTGAGTCTACATGTGAAATTTGAATTAAATTAAAAGAAAATAAGGGAAAAAGAGCAGGAACAATTTTTCATTAAAGGGCCATGTCTCTGTTAAAAGTAAATGGACCGTAACCGAAATAGGATCTGCATATCTCTTCTTGATACTAAGTCTACCTGTGGAATTTGAATTAAATCCATTCAACAAATTAAAAGAAAAAAAGAAAAAAAGAGCGGGCACAAATTTTCATGAAAGGACCATAACTCTGTTAAAAGTATATGGACCGTAACTGAAATTGAATCTTGATACTGAGTCAATCTGTGCAGTTTGAATCAAACCCATTAAATAGTTTTACAGAAAATTAGCGGACAAGATTTTCATCAAAGAGCCTTAACTCTGTAAAAGGTAAATGGACCATAATCGGAATAGGTAGCTTTATTCTAAATTGACCTGTAAAGATTGAATGTAATTCGTCCTGTAGTTTTAGTTTATGAGAAACAGAGCGGATAAAAAGCTGCAGACCGACAAGCTTACTCCTATATTACCCCCACATATTTTTTTTTTCTTTTTTTCAGGGGGGGGGCGGGTGTATAATTAAAATATCAAAACAAGGGTTCTAATTTGGAGAGATAAAAATGTATGTCTCTGCCAATTAGAGCCCTAGTTACGAATATGTCTCGCTCCTTGGCATATAGGTGAAAACAAACAGTTAATTCCGACGTTTCTGACAAGTTTGTAAAGGGTCTACTGATGGGTCCTTAAATGAAAGTTCCACTTGGATATTAAACGGCGTTATTTTGGAAAAGTAATGACCAGACACGTGCAACAAGAAAGTAAATTTATTCGTTGGCGACCTTAAACGTCGTAGCTACAGCTTAAATAAGCTATAGTTAAGACAGACGTTTAATTCGCCAAACGAACAAAACACTTTACATAAATGCCGACCAATGTTGGAGTTCAAAGTTCATTTCCGGCTTATATGAAGCATTTGATTGGTCGATTGACTCTTTGATTAACAATGATGATCGTTCAATTTGTTTCAAACTGCAGAGGCAGAATTTAAAATTGACTTTAGGGAGCCATTACTTACACGTATAACCTCAAAAACCAAATAACCATTAAATATTATTAGTAAGTCACGTTATTATCATTATTTATAATCTTTATGCTTTGTCATGTGTTTGCAACGTATATAATGTGAACTGATTAATGGGACCTCCAGAAAATACAACTAGATCAAACAAATGCCATGTCGGACATGACCATCCTCCGCCGTAAAAGCTTGATAGTAAACTGAAGCCAGTTAGATTTAGGCTTATTGTGCACATTATTTCTTCTCAATTAGTTCGACAATAGCTATTATACTTTCAGAGATATCCTCTGGAAAAAATCCAAATCTTAAAAACAACAAAGGGCAATAACTCCAAAATTATGCAAGCAAGAGTTGTGGGTCTTTTGCACTGCACTTCTCCTCAACGAGATCTATCCACCAATGAAGTTGTTTTGTTTTGGGGTTTTGGGGGGAGGTTTTTTATGGCCAGCAGCATGTAACGAAAAAGTAGAAAAGAGTGTTGGCGACCTCATTGTCGTAACTACGGCTTGAATAAGCTGTATTACGACGTTTAAGTCGCCAAACCAACAACAATGTTTCACACACAAATTAAGTTCAAATCTTAATTTCGGGGTGAATGAATTATTTGATTGGTCGACATATTCCTTGATCGACAGCCTCGATTGGTCAATTTAGTACAAGTGTGGAATAATGTGGACTATCACTAAACTGTAGTGATTTCCGGTATTTATTTAAGCACTTTCTTACTTCTCGATAAATCGTGAAGCATTGTTCAATCGACTCTCCATAATATATGATTGATTATTACGGAGGCAAAATAAGGTACATTATATTACCCTCAGGAAATCTCACTCTGTGGATATCTTTAAACTGAAACTGAAATCATTGTTTTTTATGACTTTTCGAAACTGTTTTTATATGAGACTGTTTTAATATGTTCAGTAGCTTTGGCGTGTTTAACTATATTTTCCGGACAAATCATTTATTTTTTTTCAATTGTCTGCCCTTTTAACATGTGATTTAATAGTTAATCTGTCGTTAATTTACATCTAACTTTTGAACAACGCCATTGAATACGTTCATACGTAGAAATTGACGTTAATCAAATAGTCAAGTTTCAAGTTTCGAGGCAAAATTAGAAGGAAAAAATAAATAGCGAGTGTCAATCTTGCTTAAATTTTAAAATGTTTTTTTAATTTATTACGAGACCGAAGGGTCTTACAACCTAAAGTTCAAGCTTGTAAGTTAGAAATCAGCTTCATAAGAAAGATGATATCGTTTTCAACTTTATAATGCACTAATGAAAAGGGATGCAATCAATCTCTTATGCTAACATTAAGCGATTTTACGATGACTGTTTATTTTGGGGGGAATCTTTGGTGGTTTAATGACAGATATTCTAATTCTTTTGAAATACGATAAAAGCTACTTAGATATGACGAAGTTCCTTTAAAATAACCTCTTCACAAAGTCTATTGCTGCTAGTTGTTAAACTCATATCCCTTTTTAACATGAACTGGTTATTTCTTTACACATACATGTATGTACACCTCCCAATCACAACCGATATTACTCGCTATAATTTACAACTTTCGATATACTTTATCTAAAAAAAATTAAGTCGGAAAAAGGAAATACAACTGCAATATAATTATGCAATTTCGATATCTATTTTAAGGGCATCTTTAAATGTGTTTTAAACCAAATACGTTATTAATTTCCGAAGGCTATGTGTCACAAAAAAATGTGGACAACAGAGAGAGAACTTGTTCTCCCAAAGAAAGTGATTGCCATACATCTAATGAATATTAGTTGTTGTTCGTAGCTTATATAATTGAGAAATAATGCCTCTAAAAAGAACCTTCCGGCTGAAAAACAGGGATTTTACTCACAGAAAATAAGCTGGAGGCAGCAAGATGTTTAGATCTTTTGCATAAAATGATTTCCGTGAGTTAACAACGTATTAGACAAACAAACATATGAAGTTTAACCTTTTCCTGTACAATCCCTTGTTTTCACGTCCCTGTGAATTTATACTTGAGAAAACATTGTGGGAAAAGAAGAAATTGCTTGTCACAAGCAATTTCTTCTTTTCCCACAATATTTTCTAACCTGTAGGTTCGTTACTTTTCAAATTGCACCCACTTTTGATTGTTGTTTGTAACTTCTTTCAAATTGGGCTGGTCTAAAATCTTGAACAACGGGAAAGGGTTAACAAAAAAGTTGCCTCAAACGAAAATAGAAATGAGTGAACATTCTTTTTCTGAGTTATTTTTTTCCGCGAGTAGTCCTCAAATTAAACGTATTTATATTTATCGTTAATAATTCACTCGTGGAATTTCACCGAATTCCACCCTGGTTGTAGAGTAGGACGAAAGAACGGACAAATGCACAGCTGAATAATAATATGCAATTATTAAAACATTTCAAAAGTATGAATTACATTGTATCTCACTTCCTTGAACAAAAAATCTCTAACTTGAAGTGCTGCACAAAAAATCCGTCTCGAGAATTATGAAGAATTATATTTGAATCTTTCAAGGAATTGAGTCTTCTATTGTGTCTGGTTTTAGAATATATTCCAGTTATTTTTTAATAACATTGTTTATTTCTCAGACTTATTGTTGTGTATAGCAACAATATTCGTTTTGTTTATTTTAACTTTAGAAGTTTATATATCCCATTTGTCCAAAGATTCGACTTTCAAAAAACAATTACAACAATGAACCTCCCTTTTTTATTGCTTGGTTAATATTTGTCTTCAATTTTAAATTTCATATTAAATCCTTATTATATGAATTTGAAATTATATTTGTTTAATAGTTCAATTAAACACGAAGATTTTCCAAAAATCAAAGTGAAACTTGTTTGAAATGATGTCATAAAAGCTGTTCAAAGTTTACTTCAGATCTAAATGATAGGCTAATTGGTCGTTTGACTCTATAGTTTCTTTTACTATCAAATCAGTGGACATTATTATCCAAACGTGTTGGATCGCATCTTTTACAATACTCAATCTTTTAAACCTTTCAACGAACAAAATTTCAAACTGTGCGACAACACTAAGGTTTTTTTCAGAACAAGCACGTACATTTTTTTTACAGAATGGATTCATTCTATATATAACTAACAACTTTTTAACAGGTTTAAATTCAATAGTACTCAAAAGGTAGCGATGACGTTAATATAAACAACCTTGAACTAATTCTCGGGAAACATATTTCTTTCTAATCTTATCTTATTACACTACATGTAGAGTTATTTATCATCCTGACAAACTTCATCTAGGCTTAACTCGGCCGACAATGGAAATTGTACATAATTGACCAATCGCTACTATCAATCAAGGAATCAACCGACCACTCAAGTCATGAATTCAGCCCGGACCTGAGCTTACAACTTCAACATTGGTGGCAATTTTTGTTAGCCTATCTTGGCGTGAGTAAATTAGATTCAAGGTGTGCACATGCGTACTAGCATACATCCGCTTAGTTTGAACTAATATTATTGAAATAAACGCCAGGATTTTTTTCTTCAGTAAATAACGGCAAACGCGGTTAAAAGTATACAACGGAGTTTTTTTTATCAATTAGCGCAAATCGATTACCAAGGATTTTTTTGAATTCGAATCAAAAGGCCGTGGTTCTTCATTTCATTTTTTTTTTTTTTTTTTTTTTGGAAACAAAATATCGGACCGTCATTCCAACTAAGCTATCTTTAGCAAAGGAACTTCGGAGATTTTCAAAACAAGGAATTTAAAGAGAAAGAGGTCATTATTTTAATATTTTATAAAACTGACTATCCCGTACCAGTTGTAAATGTACGGGATTTTGAGCTGTATGGCGATTCGATCACACACTATGTTTATACTCGTCACCTACAAAATTTAGTAAAACTACCCTTTTTCCAGAAAAAGACTAGAAATATTGATTTTTTATCAGTTTGCCTATGAGTGAAATTCGCAGGAACACCGATACGGAAATGAATAAATATGGACCGGGCGAGTATCCCTGTATCTCGTATCGGGGACTTTCCCATAGATCTGTGTCCTGTATCCAACAGTTATTATCTATTCCTATGCGTTATTTTAGATCTTATTTTCAAAACGCTATTTCTCAAACAAAACATTCCTTAAAAACTAAAACGACATGATCAAGATCTAATTGAGTAGCTAGTAACATCAAAATTAAAAAAAGGTTTAGTATTAAATGCGGAGGAGAATGCTTTAAAATAGAATTGATATTTAAAAGTATTCAATTTTGAATTAGCAGGGAAAATAGAAGGGTCGTAATAGACGTTTATTAAGGAGGGCTTGGAAATATGAATTTATTACGCCAACGTCTTTCCTTGTTTAACCAAGGCATTATTCTACGCCCGAATAGTCGTTTTATGGTATGGTCGTCCGTCGGTCTGAACATTTTGGTATGCGTATCTCCTCCCACATTTTCATTTTATAATAGACTGAAAGTTTCACCAATGAATCTCCATGATGTCTAGTTCTGAATGAGAAAAAAATATTTTGACCCCTCAAGTCGTTTCGGAATCATCTGCCCTTGACTAAGTAAAAATGGCTTAAAATTACGGTGTTTTGTGTGCGATCTCCTCTTACAATTTCAATTGGATTGGATGGATTTAACGCCACTTTAACAGTATTTCAGTCATATTGCGGCGGCTAAAGCACCTAACCATGGTTTCTTGGCGTTTCTCATGCCAGTTCCACCACTATATCATATACGGGCCTCCAGCTGTTCATCCCACTTAGGCTACAATTATCCACCCACTGGTGGGAGACCAATGTCAGACTGAACTGAGACTTATTACAATATATCACAATGATGTCTAAGTAGCTATGAAACAAAATTCTTTTGACCTTCAAGTCGTTTAAAATTATTTGCCCTTGACTTAGAAAATAGCTTTAAAAACGGGATTTTTTTGGGGGTTTTTTGTTTTGTTTTTTTTTCTTTTTTGTTAGCGGTGCTGAAGCTCTTGTGAAATCCTGTACTGGAAAAAATAGTCTATCCTTGGTCGATGGATAAGTCTGTTGAAGATAATAACTCTCATTGCGCTGGCGACGCTTCTGTACGAGATTTTGGAGCTGCTGGGGAGCTTTCATGTGATGAAGTTACAAGAAGTTTCAGAATAACAGTCTGAGCAAGTAAATAAATGTAGGGAGCTCTTGTCAAAATTGCTAGTTCATGACATAAACAGTCTGAAAATTTTGAGAGAATTGGAAATGTTATATAATGATGATCACGCTGATGGTGATCAAGCAAATTAAATGATTTTCTTGGTTTTATATTTTTTTTGAAATTGTAAGTACTTCCAGCCAATGCTGCGGATCTTGAACAGACTCATTGAACCTATGACCAGAAACTCCTGTGCGCCAACTTCAGTACAAGTAGATGATCCTGATGCTTTGATCGAGCCATCATATATTTTGGTAATTTATCTAGCCGAAAAGACATTTTAAATATTATGTTCGGAATATTTCAAGGTTTAAAAAACCACACGATTTTATTCTTAAGGATTGAAATTATTCTTGAATATAATTGACGGATCGCTGGTCCCGCCTAGTAACTTCACTGGCCATGCCCTCTGACTCCGACAGGAAGTTTCTCTTCGATACCAAACGGCGTCATTTTACAAAATTAACGGCCAGTGACATTTAACAAAAAAGTAAATCGTTTGATTGCAACCTAAACGTCGTAACTATAACTTGAAATTGATTTAGTTACGATGTTTAAGTCGCTTGTTACGATGTTTAAGTCGCTTGTTACGATGTTTAAACCGCTAAACCATAAAGAAAAAAATCACATTAATGTCGGCCAATGTTGTCGTCCAAAGTTTACCTCTGGTCTTATAACTTACTTGACTGACCGAGTCTGTGGTATAGTGGTAAGACGCAGTACTCGGGACCGGAGGGTCTTGGGTTCGAATCGGGCCCGCGCCATGGGAATTTTTCTGAGCAAAAAAAAACACCACCACGTTGCCCTTCTCCACTTGGTGTTTAAATGGGAACACGTGAGGGTAATAAGTCAATGTGCAGTGGCTGCACCCGCGCCATCTGGTAACTACTGACTTAGAACTCAACGATCGATATTTAAGTTGTAAAGTCGTTAAGCGTCTTTCGGTTTGAAAACGAATATAAATAAAATTAATGTTTTGTTCCAAAACGTTCACAATTGACCAATCGCTTGTATAAGCTGTAGTTACTACGTTTAAGTCGTCAAACCAACAAAAAAAGTTAACAAAAATGGCGGCCGATGTTGGAGTTGAAAGCTAAAGTCCGGGCTGAATAAATGATTTATTTGGTCGGTTGATTCCTTGATTGACACACACGATTGAACAATTGAGAGTTTACCACTAGTACATATTTTGCATTGTGGATGAAGATGGATGTGTATAGATCCAAAGATTTACACCGGATAAATGTATCTTACGTAATCAAAATCCTTTGCTTCTGCATAAGTTTTGGCATGACGAATTGTTTTACTTCTTAATGGCGAGCATCGTTTCTTAACTTCACTATAACCTGATACGTTTGCTTTCCAATGACGGATAAAGTGGCATATGCACCTCATACACCCGAGGGAGTTGACAGTGCACCCGGTAATTCATGTCATTGCGTGATGGTGTGCGAACGAGAATTAAATTCAATAACAACATGTCTTGAAACAAATGACGAATACACAATCTAATTAGCTAGTCTTGATCACTAACTGGATATGAATCATCAACTAGCTTGCTTTTCTTTTCTATTGCATTAGGAAACAGATATTCTATATAAAAAAAGGGGGCGCCGCCAGGAATCCAATACATTTTCCGGCCGCAAAAATCATACTTTTCGGCAACTTTTTTTGCGGTACAGGATTTAATTTTGACAATAAATATCACCATCGGGGATAAGGCTTTTGTTACAAAAAAATCTAAGCATTTGGCAGAACAACACAAAAAAACGAAGTTTAAATTAACAAAGTTTCGAATTCATCTTGACTTATTATTTGCGTCATTTTAAATTTATTTCGTCATTTTGTTTAAGAGATGATCGAACTCATTTAAATTCTATTTTGTGCAGGTACTCTAACAGGTCTACAATTCAAGAGGATGAAGATTTTATACTTGTTTTTTTTCTGAAGGGGCATATATATATATTATTGTCTTTCTAATACCGACACGACTTTCCCTCTAGAATAAAAGTCTATTGCTCCCATAAAGCTTTTCTTAACAAATTAGTTTATGATTATTCTTGGCAAGACGTCTCACCATTGTGCCTTCTTCATTGACCTCGTCTGGATTTCTGACAGAATGTAATGACCAATAGCCAGTAATGTGCATTCGGGGAAGTCTGCATTCGAGCTGTAAATCATAACTGTAGACATTGTTTTTTCATACAAATGCCAATAGAATCAACAGATAAATAACAGCCAATGCTTATTTCCCGAGGTGAATCTTATTAGAATTATTTTCAAACTGACTTTAAACAATTTAAATGGCGTTATTTTTCACGACGAAGGACAACAAAAATTGTGACTTAAGCTTGAACAAGTGAAAATTGATAATGTCGCATTCGTCACAATTAACCCCGTTGAAAATATATTGAAATATTGCTACCCGGCGTATGGGATGCACCAAAATTGTTTTAATGACAATATTTTCCCAAATTTCTCAAACATTAGGCTGGCTTGTGATAATCAATGTACTCTAGTACGGACATTACCCTTAGCACGTACATCACCCTTAGTACGGATATTGCCCTAAGTACGGACATCACCCTTTCCCTTTAATACTGAAATAGCCATTTGTTGAATCGGATATAATTTAATTGTTAGTTTCGTCTATCAAAAACAAGCGTTCTGATTGGTCGAAAAATTGAATTCATACCTCCATTAACAAAATTTTGAGCACGCAGTGATTTTATATGCTTCCACACAAAATAGTCCAATACTATTAGATTATAAGAAATGAAGAGAATATTTTTTGTTTTCATGGAGGTATGAACCGAAAAACCTAATCATATAATGTATGAATCCGCTTCGCGTATTCATACATTGTGATTAGTTTTTTCGGTTCATACCTCCATGAAAACAAAAAATATTCTCTTCATCTCTTAAATGATTGAATGCATTAAGAGCAGACAAAAGGCTTATGCATACTGTTGCTGTTACGTGATGCTGACCTGAAATATTTAAAACTATAGCAAAACGTTTTCTAAACGTTTCACCAATTGTTTAGATCTCTTCGGCCCAAACTTTTTGACGTCCGTACGTATTCCTCTATACTGTTTCTCTAAATATCACAGCCACAATTTGATAAAATCGTTCAAAGGAAGGGCATATAGCTAAAAGAACAAAAGTCCATTGAAAAATCTAGTTGCAATTAAAACAAAAAGGGAAATGTATAATCAACATTGCAATCTTCTCCCGTGACCATGTAGACCTGCAGGTTTGATTTTCATTAAACATCAATGCATCGACTTCTTCAAAAATTGCCTCATTACAACCCGGACTCAAAGGTAAAAACAGGAATATAGGTAAATTTCTTTAACGACATCTGCCAATTTGAATGTACTTTACAAATACGTACCAAGTTTGGCACGAATGTCAAAAGTAAAAAAAAAGAAAAATAAGGTAGAGGAAGGGTAATTAGCAATTTTAAGATAGAATACCCGTAATGCGCTTTTTTTTTAATCAGCACGACTTCAGGTTTTCTCGGAAGACGTCGAAACATTTTGGTTTTACTGTGAAAACTATACTGACGTATTTACTATCTACTGCTAGCAAATCAAAAGGCCCGAATTTATCCGAAAATTTGAGATGTTCCAAAATGGTATATTCTACATTAAGGAAGAGTACCCGTAATGCGCTTTAGCTAGCGAAGCGTCAGCTTTTATAGCTTAAGTTAAGAGACAAAATTTTGAGATCTTCTCAGAGTTCAACGAGTGCGAACTCCCACTGGAGGCTTAACCACTTAACCTATTGAATGCCTACGCCACAAAAGAAGTTCTTATTTCAGTAATATTGCAGTCTCTGCCACTGACTTTTATGGGCACATGAATAAGCTTTATTCAAATCGTAGACAACTCCTTCAAAAGCAAATTATTTAGCCCAATCCAATTTAATCGCGTTTTTGAATCATCTCAAGAAACTAGCTTTGGAAAACATTGTGGACAATGAAGAAATTGCTTGTAAAAAGCAATTTCTTCATTGTCTACAATGTTTTCTACCCTTCAAGGCAAAGGTTTTCTAAATTCCACTAATCATGGTAACTTTTGACAAAGAAGATTACTCAATAAATTCATGCTTTGCTAGTTTACAGTACTTTGATTTCAATTGGCACGACATCGGGATTAACGTCGTTACATTTCGGTTTAACTATGATTACAACAATGTCGTATTTACTAAGTCATTTTACTCCCTTCCGCCAGCAAATCAAAAGCTACGAACTTATCCGATCAAGACTTCTGATGTGCCAAAATGACACATTACGGCTTTTCTATCTTGAAATCTGCCCTACGTCAAGATTTCTCGAGGTGAAGTCATTACAACCCGCTCTCGCTTTTGGATGTTGTTTTTTATGAGTTTAATATGTCAATAGTTTCAATAGCTAGTAATTCAAGGTTAATGAAATGTTACAAGACTTCTAGGGGAGTCCTGGCGTCGGGCCGATTTTAGAATTGCGCATTACGCTTCCTCTACCTTACGGATCCTCTAATCAAGATATTCTGCATGTTTATGCTGCATTTCATCTGCCTAAATCGTTGTCCTCTATTCGGGATGGCTATAAAGATACATGTTAGGTTGACTAGTATCTTTAAATTTCAACCGCTTAATTTGGACCAGATTTTGAAGGAATGTTCCTCAGGTGGTCCTCTTTAAAAACAAAAAGCTAAAATAAAACGTATTTTAATTGCCAGGGTAAAGTATCTTGATACAAAGCTTTACAATTTGTTTCCTCTTGAGACATAAGGCCTAGAGATTTAATATTTTTCATGCGTCAGTACATTAACTTCTTTATAAGTGCCTAGATAAATTACGTTAAGGTCGCAAACCAATCATTCTATTTTTATTACATGCTACTGACCATAAACTTTGCAAAATAACGCCGTTTAAAATCGAAGCGGGACTTCTTGTCGGAGTCAGTCTGCGGGGCCAAAGGAGTAAATTGGGGGCCAGCAATTGGTCAATTCAAAAACGAATAGAGGGATAAAAAATACATCTCGTACACAACTATACACCGCAGAGATTTATTTGGGCAAGCTTTATGCACAGTTGTGCACACAAAAACTTACTAACGGACAGACGTGGGGACGACCGGGAGCATAGAATAATAAGACCCATCTGGTGTCTAAAAAGTTCATGTGTTCTCCTCCAGACCCAGAAGGCTCAGAAGTCTGATCATAATAAAATCTGTTCATAGATCTCTTTGAATACTACAAAAATCTTGATGGGACAGATCCACCGATTCGGGTCAGGCCTTTATATGAATAAGGATTCATTTTGTATGATCTTAATTAACTATAGACATTGACAATTGAAAGTAGATATTTTGCCCTAGTAACAAACGGATCTGTTACAGAAAATATCTACAGGTAAAATCCTAACATATCAAAAGAAACTTTGTCATTTAAACTAGAGGGCCATAATATTCCTTAAACTCTCACCTGGGTTCATCGTGCAGACTAAGAACCAAACCCATATTTGGGTCAATTTAGAAGAAAATCTGTTAAACGACTCTTGAACATTGTTTTTAAATGGTGCAGGAGAAGTATCAGCTTTTGCAATAGTTATTAATGCCATTTTCATGATAAATGTTAGTTCCTCGTGTTAAATCTAGTACTAAAATTTAACTTAATGTAGTATATTCTTTCTTTGTCCTTCTTTGAAACCTCTGAGCTAACCGGGTTAGATCGTTAGTCTTCGGGTGACTGACCTGAAACGGGAGCTAATGACGTAATTGATACGTTTGAAAACTGCATATATGGTAATGTTCGGTAAAATCGAATGATAACTTATTTACCCGATGAAATCCGGTTCCGTTTGGGTTGAACTTCGTTGACACATTTGTGTCTCGTAACGCGACATATTTTTGTGAAAAGAAAATGATAAAGGAAAATGACCGATTTTTCAATGAAAATTACTTTATAACTTTAAAAAAAGAAAGAAGCAAAGATATTTCTCGATACGAGACGCCAAAAAAGTCAACCCAAATCGAAACGGAATTCATCGGATACACTGTCTGTCGATTGCACAGTAAATGGCCGTGGTTTTCTATGACGTATCACTTACGTTATTGGCCTCTGCTAGCAATAGAGTTATCGAAATCACCGGAAGACTGACGACCCTATAACCGATAAATTCCGATGTTTCAAAGTAGGGTATAGGGAATATATCAAATTGAATTGAACTTGTATTACACGAAGAAAGAATTTTTTTCGTGAAAACGATATTGATAGCCATTGAAAAAAAATGTTAAAGAGCGGCTCTTACCACTCTACTGATTAAATGTATGATAAACCGTATATTTCCTTCAATTGACATACGTACAAAATGATGACGCTTCACAACCTGTGTATTCAAACAAATAAGTCGTGTAAAGAACCTCTTAACCAAAATCATATCTACAGAAAACCTTATAATTACTAAGATCAGACTGCACAGCGGAGATTCACAAGCTGATTAGCGTCTTTCCGGATCAAGAGCTTTACTTTGTGCCCGATAACTTAACTTTACAGATTTTGGACCGTAGTATGACTTTCTTATTAATTTTGTTGTGCTTGGTGTGAATTGTGATATGGCATCAATATTTGACAAAAGACAATACCTTGCCAGTTCGCAAGACATGGTAAATTACTCTTTTTAGTTAGATATTATACTTGCCTTAAATTAAGTGATGTGAAGTCCTATAATGTTTACTCTTCATCTGTGTAAGTTTTCCAGTATATTAAAACATACATAATGACCTTTTTGCTTGATTGTATTCTTAATAGCAACCTTAGTGCGAATGCTTTACGAGTTCTCTGCTTCGCGTATTCGTTCAGTGTGATTGAGTTTTTAGGTTCATGCCTCGATGAAGATTATACATATTTCATTCATTTCTGAAATGATTTATTCATTTTTTCCTTCTTTCATGTGAGAATTTAACATGTTAAATGTACAATATTCTTATATCCAGTCCAGTATTCCTTTCTTAAAGTCGAGCTAACAATCGTTTAACCTAATTTCCCCTCAGAATTAGGTCTATCCCTTTTTACAATACAAAATACCTAATCTTTTCATGGAAGGGCCATTAAGGAAAGAGGAAATGTCAATAAACAGATATTAGTGATACATACCAAATATTGTTTCAACTTGTAGGAAATAACTTTCTACGTTGGTAAGTTTCCAAACAACGTATTGGTTGTTTTTCGTTGGAAAAATTGCCTTTGGTTTTTACAGATACCCAAAGTTTGCGAAAACAAACTCGACTTCAAAAAACTTTGAAATTAAGCAGCCGAAGTTGCATTGCTTTTATATTACAACTCACATTTGTACCGTAAACATGATTCTGCCACGGCGGGGTGTAAAGTGATTAGAATAGTATTATACCATTGATAACGTTTTAACGCAAATGAGCTCAAGCGTGACATTTCTAACCATTACACATATGCGCCAAGTAAAGACTCAAATCAGCCTTTGCATCCGCACAGTCTGATCAGAGTCTTCACTCAGTGGTCTGTAGATAGATACTGACCCAAAGCTTCTTTTAATAATCAGCGAATGTTCTAATTGCCCCAAATGGCTGTCCAGGGGGCTCAATGTATGCGAGTAACGCACATGTGAAATGGTTGGAAATGTCACGCATAGGCTAAAATATAATTAAATCTAGACTGTGAAATGCGTATGTAGTTTTATGATGTTAAAGTGTAAGTATCATCTCGTTATTCGTATGATATGGGGTGTTAGTCAAGCTTAACGGCTTCAATACTTTTGAAATCTTTAATAATTTCGGTTCGAATTGTGCTATATGTTGCGATGCCTCGCTGTAACTGTTTCATTTGAATTTGAAAGTATATATTTAAAACGTATCATGCTGACTGAATGTGTCTTAAAAACAGCATCTTATTGTGATAAGTTGTGAAAAATCCCGAGGTTAATCGGCGGTGTTTAGGTTATAGAAATGATTGAAAAAATATAAAAGTATTATGGTTGATCACCAGCGCATATTTAAAAGTGACAACGTCAATCGACTATGGGTAGCTTTAATTGGCATAGTCGCAATTTAAATAGGGTTTCAACAATTTTCAGCTTGTGGACTTCAACATTTTCCATTTTATTATTATTAATTGGGGGGGTTGTTGCTGTTTTGGTTTTTTATGCTTGTTTGTTTGTTGTTTTGTTTGTTTGTTTGGGGGTTTAGTTGTTGTTGCTGCTGGGGTTTTTTGTGGGGGGAGGGGGTTGTGTGTGTGTGTGTTTCTTTTTTTCCGTTGTATTCCAGAAGAGGTTTTTTTAGACATATCTTATGAGCATAATCTAACTGTAATAATGAAAGATAAGTAGGACTATAACATACAATGCATCATCATTAGATGCGCCCTTAAAAGCCTCTTTTTCGCTGTAAAAGTTGAGAACTTAGAATTAAATCAAAGGCAAATTTGACAAAGAAATTATCACGATCACATTTAAGAGTGTAGACACATGTACGTCAGTTAAATTGCTGGAATTGAATACTTATTTTGTAATCAAAATGGCCGCATATCACGCAGGCTTTAACTTGCCGATAACGAGGGTTAAAGTAATGAGAAAAAAGCAGAAAGAACAGCAAATACTGATTCTTGTATCTAATTTAATTCTGGTTAAACAAGAACAATGTTACAAGACATTTGGAGATGTAACATTGAATGCCATCAACTTTACGACAGTTTTGATTCTCCTTCAGAAATGTGCAGTATAAAACAAGTACCGTAAAAATGTTTTTGTCAAAATCTGCTCTAAAAACTGAAGCCAAAAAAACAATTAGTAACTTAAGTTATTTCTAAAGATGCAGATTGTCAACGTTATTAACTGTCAAAGCTATTGAATTTCACAAGGTTGGTATCTTATGTCCGGTGACTTTAAAGGTTAAGCTGTTGCTTTAGTTTTAGTCTAAACGATTTGTTTTAATTGCCCCAATTATATTTTTTAGATGTGATGTCTGCTTATCGTCTAAGCAGAAATTTAAGTAGTGCTCTCGCGTATGTCGGTGCCCAGATAAAATTTTCTATTTCTTTACCCTTGTCACGCCGAATAAAAATCGGTGTCCGAGAATGCTTGAAGAGTGAACAACGCCTCTTTGGATTCATTGCTTGACACTTTACATACCTCCATTAAAAATGAGCGCGCAACTATTTTGTATACTGACGCAAAAAGTAGATGATTAAAATGGTACTCAAATATAGTAAAAAATTGCTCTGTTTTTACTTGATGGCATTCAATTTGTGAAATAAAGAGGATGTTTTGTTTTCATTGAGGTATGAACCTAAAAACTTAATCACTTCGCTGCGTGTATTCATACAGTGTGATTAATTTGTTAGGCCTATAAATATAGATGACTAGATGACGCCGTTTTCGTGCTTATCTCTTCGAATTCCACGTTGTTAAGATCTTTCTGTCTCGTAAAAAGATAAAAATCATTGTTTTCCTTATTTGAATGTTCTAGTTAAAAATAAATCGCGACTTTTATATGGATGAAGTAATGCATCTTGTTTGCTATGTTAAAGATCCAAAGACGAATTCCCTGAAAGTGTTTATGAAATTTTTGAGACTACGCCCTTGACCTGAACTAACTAAAAGGATAGAAACAAATTGTCATGAGGCCGATTTCTTGGAGAAAAACAGATATGCATATCAGAGTATTTGATCGGCAATACAACGTCCCAAGATTAATGTTAGTGGTCCAACACGCTCTCAATTTCGTGACAGGACCGATTTAACATGTGGTAGGTAGATCTGGTAATGTAAATACGCATTGACCTAGCTAATTACGTTTATAGGCATCGTAAGAACAAGAGGCTAAATAGAAACCGTCGCCTTTATACCTTACAGGACAAAAGGAAGGTCCTTTAAATAAAATATATATTTTTCGATTCAAATAAATAATTTCACAAAATTTTCGCGGGCCCCTGCAACCACTACGCTTTTTCCTCCTTGTGTTCCTTAAAAGTTGTTACTCATCTTAAACCTGTAATGAACTATATGTATTAGATAATTTTTAAACAAATTTTGTGTTTTTCCATTATAAGCGTTGTGTCTCTGTGGCCATATCTCGAAACACAGGTCACTTATTTCTAATCAATAGTTAATATCACAAAACTTATAATCATTTCTGTTTTGCAGCCATATTCATGAATATTTATTTTATTAATAAATAATGAATGCTAGCTTTGGGTTCTTTGAAATCCGAAGAAAAGATCAAATCGACGGTGACTACGAAAGCACTGTAACTACAGTTTAGAATAAGCTTAAGTTACATTTGTACGACGTTTGGGTAGAACATCAACAAAATGCTTATCATCCTAGATTTTTTTATCCACTTTCTACAAAATAAAACGCTTGAAAAACGGAATTGTATTTACCGATTTTCGTTTAAAATACAATTCTAAAATTGCATCCCCATGTAAAACAAAATAAAAAAAAAGATTTCTCTTGGCGGATTAAGCTGTTTAATCTGTAGCAAAATGATAGTCAGAGGAATTCACGTTGAAAATGCCTCCAACCAATCCATATTAGCAATTATTTTAAATATTTTATGAAGCTCGTGTCGACTCGATTATGAAATCTAGGGGATATTTGACAGCGTCTGTTTCATATTGTCAGCCTTTGTGGGAAGTTGACATTAAACAATCTCCATGATACATTTTCTCCGCGAGACAGTATTGGTATTCAAATTCTACAGTTCCTTTACAAAATGGTTTACTAAAAAATCGCTAGAGATATAAATTAGCTATACCAATTAACAGACGACAAATTTCAGACTGGTCCGAATTGAAAGAAGTGTCAGATGTCATTTTAAACTGTGCTAAAATTGGAAAATCAGCGCAAAATAGAGTAGAAAATATTGTGAGAAAAGGAATAAAATGTTTTCTCCTTTACCCACAAAGTTTCCCTAGATTTTAAATCTTTCAAGCGCCAGAAAGCGTCACTGTGTTGTGATTGGTTAACATAAGTACCTACAGTTTTGGTGTATCTTGTTAAATGTTTCATGAAAATACCAGCCCTTTTTCCAACTCTCAACCCGAAGTGTGTTACGAAGCATCATTCATAATCCTGAAATTCAAAACCCTCTTAAAAAGAGTAGTGCTAACAGAACAAAGCAAACGCACTTGTACAGATTTTTTTTACCGGCCAATTGTTTTAACCCTTTCCAGTTCAATTCCCGGTTCTTACGCCCCGTGATACATTATACGTTTAAGAACAGGTGAGCGTTGTATAAGATTCTCAACATTATTTAGTTATACAGTTAACCCTTTCCTGTCCAAATTCAAAGGTTTTACAGACGAAAATTGAAAGTGGGATTAATTTGAAAAATAACCAATAAAGTCTGGACTTCAAACCACGAGGTCGTAGGTTCGATAATCGGGGTGACCTAACTAATAAACTATTTGTCCTTCGGGCGAGAGGTTAAACCGAGGCCCCATGTGATGGTGCTAGCCATCGAGCACGATAAAAACAAGGCGGGACTTTCAGCAGTTTCGTCCTCTACCCTTACACTATCCCCTGTAACAACTAACCGTCTTTTGGCGGCGTCGATCATACGGGCATGTGCTACGGTAGCGACGATAAATAAACGGAGAAACAAACACATGACTCTATATTCAGGTATTAAGCTTATGTAATCGAAGCATGTTTTAGGCGACATAAATGAAGATGCGGAATGTTCTGAACGATTTTAGTGAGATATTATAATTATGTGAATGGAACGGTGAGCGATTTCTGATTGAGACAGAGAAGGATGGGCTTCAATATCATGACTTTCTTAACTGTATGTAACATTAAATTCATATAAGAGATGAAGAGAATATTTTTTGTTTTCATGGAGGTATGAACCGAAAAAACCTAATCACACTGTATGAATACGCGAAAAAAAACAAAAACTTTACAAATTTTGATACCTTTTTGTATGGGACTATTTTGTGCGGAAGCATACAAAATCGCTGCGTGCTCAAAATTTTGTTCATGGAGCTATGAATATTTTTTTTTTTTTTGACTAATCCGAACGCCCGTTTTTGATAGACGAAACTGAAAAATAAATTATATAAGAATAATTCAAGTTTAAGTTCCGTCTATCAAAAACGAGTGATTAGCCGAAAAAAATTATTCACTACTCCATAAACAAAATCTAAAGAACGTAGCTATTTTGTATGCTTCCGCACAAAATGGTCCCATAAAAATGTATCAAAATTGGTAAACTATTTCTGTTTTTCCCTGCTTAATGTCATTAAGTTATAAGAAGCGACGATAATCTTTTTTTGTTTTCCTGGAAGTTATGAAACTGAAAGACTAATCACACTGTGGTTAGTTTTTTTCGTTTCAGACCTCCATGAAAACAAAATAAGGATTCTCTTCATCTCTTAAATATTATTTATTATTCTTATCCGTTTTACATCTTGATATATATTTCAAAATATGAATATCTGTAATCTATTAAACATGCCAGTGTAGTTTCGTATTACGAACAAGCGGGGCCCTCATTGGTATTATCTTGAAGGGCTTACGCTGACAGATCAATTATCCCTGCTCAGTTACCATGAAACACAGTCAATGAGGAAGCTCGGATTTGTTATTGAAGGTCGATTGATGAAGCTGGTGTCAAATTTCCCTAGAACTTTCAAGAGCAAAAATGTGTGACAAAGGAAATAAAAAGGCTTGTCGAACCGGCTAAGTGCCAAGTCAATGTATACACTTAGGAAAATTGATGCACCAGAGTATAGAGAAACTAGAAAAATTGATCGAACTTTTTTTCTCCAGTTGTTAACCCATTCCCACACAGTGACGCTTTTTGACGCTCCTTAGGACAACAATTGGAAAAAAAATTGTGTAGAATAAAGAAATTGCTTGTGACGAGCTATTTCTTCATTTCCACGATGTTTTCTATCCAGACAGTTGAAAAAAATCTAAAATTTCATAAATTTTAAATTGTCGTCTGCACCCTCTTTCAAACTGGACCAGCCGCCGTCATAGCGCAGTTGGTAGCGCGTCGGACTGTCAAACTAGAGGTCCCTGGTTCGATCCCCGACGACGGCACTCTTTCTTTCCGACTATTTGTCTCTCACCAATGGGTCGATAATCGTATACCTATGTGGGATAGCAGCTGGAGGCTAGGAAGGGATGTAATGGTAGTACTGGTGTGAGAAATACCAGGATTCCATTGTTAGGTGCTCCAGCCGCCGCGATATAAATGAAAGATTGTTGAAAGCGGCGTAAAATCCATACAAACAAATCAAATTGGACCATGTATATATTCCTCAAAGAAACACGATAATCGTTTGGGGTCATTTATTTGCGTGATCACTCTTTTCTTGTAAAGTTTGAAATATGACCCATAATATATATGTATATAAATATATATAAATTGTGTAAAATATCCTCACATTATGTTACTCATATATCCCGAATGGAAAATTTAATGGGAAAATTTTCTGTACAATATCTGAAGAGTATAGATATTTTATTTGTTAAGACTGTAGGGTTTTTTTGCGGGGAGAGGGGGGTGTCCTTTTTGGTCAGAATACTAAAGGGGAGGCAGTTAATTCAGCACATTCTACTTATTTTCCGATCGAAAGTTTATTCATTTTACTTGATTGATTACGAATGGAGGCAGTGAGATACCGTCTTTATCTAAAAGGAAAACAATCTTCAATCGAGTGGTCAGATGCCTGTTTGCTTTATGCCTGACATTAATCTTCACCAATCCTTCTGTAATTGAATGCCAATTCTCCTGAATTTCCCTCATTAACCCTAAGACCTCTTTCCTAATATTTTCCAATCAGAGATCTGAAGAAGAGCTTGCTCTAAATTATATTTAAAAATATAGATTTTGTCTTTTCCTTTAGATGACAGGATTTCAATAATTACCAACTTCCTCAAGTTATATAACATATCATTTTGGACAAGCAATGTAAGTTAATACTACTAGATTTCGGGGATTGAGTATAGCCTCTTGGGTGACTGCAGTTTCCGCTTGCCGTTTGACCTGTCTTCATTTGGTTATGAATTTGTGATTAATCACATTTTTACAGAAACATGAAGAAACTATCATTTACATAAACTATCATGGGCTCTGCTCGGCGCAAATTTTATGACACAGGCACAAAGAAGGGTTTTACATATATATTTACTGGACCCATAATACCTAGATTATTGATACTTTATTAAGCTTTTTACGATGGTTCGTTGTCTTAAGATACCCCTTGCACCCCTACCCGGTACTGTTTATATTAAAAAGAAACACAGAATGAACCTTATTCCCAGAAACCGAAATGACAACACCATTGATCTTTTGTATTCTTCCAGCTTACCTGTACTTAGACTGTTCATGTGACATCTATGATGCTATATCTTGGCTCTCCAAAGCACAACCTACTTAAAGCAAACGAAAATGTAAATCATTAAAGTGTTCATGTGTCAAGTCATAAAACCTAAGGTTTTCATATTTTGCATGAAGTGTGATTTTCTACAAAAGACGTTCAAATAAAGGTTCCTTTTCGACATTAGGACATAAAAGTAAGCGATAAAGAAAGTCTTTAAAATGCTTTCTTTTCCCTTTATATCATATATATATCTTTATCAGAGTTTCAATCATGTATACAATTTAAAACACTACAATAAAACAGTAAAATATATACATAATCATTCAAAAATGAATTATAAGAGACTTTTGGTACGATTTTACAATACAGTGTATCAACTCATTATCATATACATAGGGTAGTAATGTAAGATAGGGTCAGCTGCTAATGATGGCATTACATTTATAGAAAAAAATATATATCTATGATCTATTATATATTTAAAATGCGTTCTTTTGTCTTTTATCTGGGGCGTAAGTGTCGGGTATATGTTTAATTTTATTTATTTAAGAGCAATTAGATTGACCGCAAGAGCCTATCTTTAGTCGATATGTTTTAGCTTTTAGACTAGCTGGGGTTGCAGGTGATAAAGGGTAATTTAAGTGAATTGAGAAAAGTCCTGTAAAAAGCAAATTAAGGTTTACTTACATAAAACTAATGCGTCAGTGGTGACGTTTTAACTTTCGCTAGCTATTCAAACAAAATGCTCGGTCGGGGAGATTAACGAAATCGTCCGTAAAGTTTAGTACATAAAAAATGTTTATACCGAAGATTAGCGAGCGTTTCCGGTGCAGAATCGGGTGCATTCGACTCGATCTCAAAATGTCATCAAACACGAGTTGAAATCGACCAGAAAAAAACTCTAAATACTCTTTCGAGAGGTTTTTACTCATAACCTTCTTTTGTATACCGATAATAAGGAGGCTCTAGTTTGCTCTAGTAACCAAATACACGATAGACTTTTGAAACCGTTTTTTCTTTCTCGGGCGGATAATATTGCTTTAAGTGGGACAAGGTGGAAATAGTTTGTTTGTTTGAATGGGGTTTTACGCCGCTTCCAACAATCTTTCAGTTATATCGCGGCGGCTGGAGCACCTAACAATGGATTCCTGGTATTTCTCACACCAGTACTGCCATCACATCCTTTCCTAGCCTCCAGCTGCTATCCCACATAGGTCTACGATTATCAACCCATTGGTGGGTGACAAATAGTCGGAAAGGATGAGTGCCGCCGTCGGGGATCGAACCCGGAACCTCTAGAATGACAGTCCGACGCGCTACCACCTGCGCTATGACGGCGGCCAGGTGGAAATAGAGTTCGTCTTGTGAGACATGACATGCATGATATCCGTGTTCGCCCAAATAAAATACGTACCTTCTATTTTTATTTCAGATAAAATCCATTCGAATACCTAGCCACAAGAGTCTCTCGGTGCAACTTGTCATTTTGGTAAGACAAAAAGGCAAGGTTATTGAAGATGCTAGACATATTGCCAAAGTTCATCAAAAACCAATCTGTTACAGGAAACAACCCCGTTCCTAATGTAACATTACTCCCTAATGAATATTTGCAATACTGTGGTATTTCAGACTAAATCGCATATTTCATGTGTAATTCTTGTGGCAATTGACCAATCGTAGCTGTCAATCAATAATATAATTTCTAGTTTCGTCTATCAAAAACGAGCGTTCTGATTGGTCGAAAAAAAAAATATTCATAACTCCATGAACAAAATTTTTAGCACGAAGCGATTTTGTATGCTTCCGCACAATATAGTCCCATACAAAAAGGTATCAAAATTTGTAAAGCTTTTGTTTTTTTCGCTCGATGCTAATAAATCATAAGAAATGAAGAGAATATTTTTTTGTTTTCATGGAGGTATGAACCGAAAAACCTAATCACAAAATGTATGAATCCGCTTCGCGTATTCATACAGTGTGATTAGGTTTTTCGGTTCATATTTCCATGAAAACAAAAAATATTCTCTTCATCTCTTAAATGAATCAAACGTTCAATCAAATCATTCACTTAGCCCGGTACTGAACTTTGAACTGCGATATTAGCCGCCATTTTTGTGAATCATTTTTGTTTGTTTGTCGACTTAAACGTCGTAACTACATATTGTTGAATCTGTAGTTACGACGTTAAGGGCGTCAACCTACCGTTCAACCTTTTGTTACATGCTACTTGCTATAATCTTTGCAAAATAACGCCGTTTAAAATCGAAGCGGTACTTCCTGTTTAGGTCAAATTTCCCTTTCTTTCACCATCCAGCTAATGAATTTCAGTACCATGGTGAGCTTTGAGTCACGGATTGGTACCAAAGCATGGCAAATTATTCGTTGGCGCGTATCATTAATAATTCGTAAACGATGGACTTACAGTAGGAACAGTTGCGGCCGCCATAATCTTGACACGATTTGAAAACGACACGTTATCATGACTCTTTCTATCTTGCAATGTTTCCACATTACCCGCCCTGAAATTGTTAGTACGGTCCCGAACAGTACACTGCATTCGGCTTAGGTTTAACATTATAACTTTGAATTGCTGGAGATTTAACAAAATATTCTTACTTCGTGTCCTTCGTTCTTAGATTTCCTATGCTTTCGCTCAATATGGTCTCAAGAAAAGATATTTTGAAGAATCGGTCAACCGAGACAAAGTGAGCTTAGCTTTACTCACAGTCATAGAAACTTGTTTTTCGTTCATGCAATATTTCTGGTTGAAGATTGACAGTAAAACCGAGGCCCATGTTACACAGCACATATTTCATTTAATACTCCATACAGAGATAGATCGCGTGTGTCCAAAGTTTTATTGTTATTTGTGTGTCGAGACTTTGGACTGGGGGATAAATAGCTCCCTTCGTCAGTTATATGCTTTCTCTTTACACAAAATACTGTGACCGATATGTAAAATTGAGACACGCAAGACTAAAGCGGCTCTTGAATAGATTTTGAAGAAAATTTGATATAGGAAGACTATATTAGACTTATCTAATAGTTATTGATGTCATTTATATAAATATTCATCCTTGAAGTTCTTTTTAATCTACTAAATTCACTTTGAATTTAATTTCATGTAATATATTCTCAATGCCCTACTTTAAATGATCTGAAATTATCGGATAAGATCGTTGGTCTTCGGGTGATGTCGAAAAGTACTGAATTGCTATCGGAAGCCAATGACGTAATTGATACTCCGCGAAACCACAAATAAGGCAAACTTCGGTGATCTCGACAGATAACGAATTTACTCTTACGATTCTTCCCTTTTTTAATTGGTCGCACGACCAATTTGTCTAACCAGATTTTGGATATTTAGTTCACCACAATTTTAGCCCAAATGGACGCATACAATGAAGACAAATTAGTAATTAAACTGTTTCGATTATTGCTACTATCTGAGTTTCTTTGAAACTTTAGTATATTCAATAAGGGGTTGAACAGTCTTTGTTGAATGATACGCATGGCTACAAGGAACCAATCAAACTTTTTCTACACGTGGACAAGTCATGTTACCAACCCATTCGTCGAATGAATCAGTTGTTGTAAAGAAGCAAGTGGTGAATGAATCTTCATAGTAGATGATACTGCCACATAATAATTTTCCAGTCATAAGTCGAAAATACCATCGTTGGGTAAAAGATTATTTAGAAATATGCCAGTCTGGCCTAGTCTATCGAAAAAATCGAAGGGTAGCTTAGTTTAGTTAGGTCAGCATGCCTAGAATAATGTTAACAAATGAGTCCTGTGACAAAAGAGTTCTCTCAATGTTTTACAAATAAGGCTTATCTTTATCGCCTATCTATTATATGCCCGCTTGAGGCAGTGGTAAGAGCCCTCCCTTAACCAAGCGAGAGGACCTTGGTTCGAACCTTCCTTAGATTTCAGGTGCTCAAAATTTGTATAAGCGCAAAATATAAAAATCAAAGGACTGAAAGTACTGAGTAGTTGGAATGCGCTGAAGGGTCATAACTGTGGAATTCGGTTCAAATTCATTTATTACTTTCCGAGTAAGCCTCCCTCCTTTAAACTTAAACCAGCATTCCCATTCGTGTACACCAGTGCGTTAATAACGCACAAAAACATAAATCCACATACAGAAATCAAAAACTAGCATTGTCTTACCCATTCCAAGACAGTGACGCTTTTAAATGACCCTCATTATGAAAGCTTTGGAAAACATTGTGGAAAATGAAGAAATTGCTTGTTACAAGCAATTTCTTCATTATCCACAATGTTTTCTGTCCAAAAAGACCAGGATTTTAAAGATTTCATTAACTTACAATTGTCGTCTGCTACTTCTTTGAAATTGGACTGGCCTAAAATTTTATCGTGTTTGAATGGGTAATAAGCTCGCGTCACGCACAGCAAAATTAAAATTATCAAGCATAACATTCTCCTTTTGATCAACTGTAATACGTGAACTCCTTTTAGAAACTTGAAATCAGAGAATAACAGCTGCTACAGCAAGGAATCAATGACCTCGATGATTATTTGACCCAATTCTGTACCGATCATACTAAACTAACGTAGATTTTAACTTCAAGTTTATGAGTATACGTGGAATTTTGCGGAATTGCACAGAAACAAGCGTTGTGAGTAAAACTCAAAAGAAAAAAAGACGTTAACGTTATTGTAACGTAATTGTTTGCACACGTAGTTTTGCCCTTTTCCTAAAAGTTCCTATAATATGATGAAGATAGTATCAAATTATCTTCGGCGCCCTGTAGTCGCGCGATTTCCTTAGAACCGTAAAAAAATCAGTTAAAAGGAGGTTTGATGTGTTATTATTGATTTAAACCTGTAAATAACGACATAATAAAGCGAAATTACTTAGTAAATAAGTAGAAACCGGAAGTTGATATGTTTACATTCTAATTTTCAAAATCTTCTACGTTCGTTTTGCATCTATATGATTTTTATTGAGTAAAAGCTGTAAATCCCACAATAATCGCGTTTGCTTGATGCCTACGATCCCCTTAATCGCTCTAGAATGTTTTAAAGAACTGGGCGGCGAGATTATTGTAAAAATGCATTTGCGACCTGAGCCATAATTGTAAACATCGCCTATCTATGGTCACATGACTACCACATGTCACTTGAGACCACGTGAATACCATACACGGGACGGCGAATCACAAAAAAACAAATTACTGCGCTGATTATTACCTTTTTTTCAATAATTTAAAGCAAACTAAAGCATGTTTAGTATTTAAAGTATCTAAACGAATTTTTATATCATCCTTTACATGTGCCATATTATTGTCTTCGACTACAACTAACTGATTGTCCATGGCAAGTTGAGATGAGAAGAAACCCGAGGTGTATTCATTTCTTAGAGATCACGTGATATGTGTTATCAAAAAAACCCGAAAAGAAATTGTCTTGTGTTCATTTTGCGGTTTTGTTAAATCTAAGTTGGAATTGCTCCGCATTCAAACTTAAAAATGTAGGTATTTTAAGGTTGCGAGGATGATCTACGCATACTATTAAAAAGAAATTATTTAAGAAAACTTAAGAAGGAAAATATTTTTACTTGCTATATAATGCTTAAGAATTGTAAAAACCTGGTTTTCACAAAACGTTGATTAATTCTCGGTTAAGTTTAGTGACATTTAATTAAATAGCCACTTTGACCATTTTAGTGTCAGCTAATCATTTGATCAAAAGCCGGTGATTAATCACTGCTAGAGTACCTAAAAATGGATTCCTGGTATTCTCACACAAGTACTACCACTAAATCCTTTCCTACCCTCCAGCTGCTATCTCACTTAGGTTTTCGATTATCCACCCATTGGTGAGACACAAATGTTGGAAAGGATATGTGCCGCCACAGGGGATCGAACCCGTGACATCCCATAATTGAAAATTCGGAGTCTGATGCGCTACCGACTGCACTATGACGGCAGCTAAAGTGACAACAAATGACAATAAATATTTAGTTTTAACCCTTGTCATGCTGCATAAATTACCTTACTGAATTTCTGTCAAATCAAAGGGCTGAAAGCGCTGATAAAACTTGTTGTTCAAAAATCAATATTTTTTTTTTAGAAATCAACTTCATAAACCACTCTGACAGGAAAAGTAGAAGCAGGAGGTGTAGACTAAGATCAGCCTGCACATAAGTGCAGTCTGATCTTAGTCTACACCTCCTGCCAAAACCGGAATATTCCGGGTGCAGCATGACAAGGGTTAATATATACCTATAAATATTTCTAGTAAAAAATATTCATCGAAAAGACGCAAATCGGTCACGTCAGAAAAAAATCCGTACCTGATTGTTTTAAATACCGTTCCTCATTAAGTACTTTAAGATTGCATCATTTTATTTCTGTAGATGACGTCATATTGCGATTAAACGTAATGAGAATGGTAAAGAAGAGGGGGAATACGTGTAGAAGTACAACTTTTTATTTTATCGAATTTATTTGATAACAAAAAAAGATAGGTATATAATAACGTAATATCACGTACAGCATCTTGCATTTGCTTTTTGCTGGGACGGAAGTTTGTTATTCCCTCGACTTTCGGTCTGGTAAAATATCAAATATTTCCTCTGAAGCTCAAGCAAATACAATATTATGTACGCTATCGTAATTTATTATCCCCTTACCTCATGATACCGTTGTGTAGCAAGGTTATTTTCAAGGCATTTTTCCTTATCTTTTCATTTCAGCCGTTTAACACCAAATAGAAACTATAAATTCTACGGAAACGTACGTAAGGCACCATTCTTTTAATACAAAATAGACAAATCAAGTCTGACCTTACCTTATTTGACGGACCGCGATATCAAATCATTCTTAGTAGCCAATGTGAACTTTGAATTACGACATTGATCGACAATTATGTCAAACAGTTTTTTGTTCCATTCTACTAGACAAAGATTTTGCAAAATAACGCCGTTTAATATCGAAGAAGAACTTCTTCGGAGGGTGTTGCCAGCCGAGTCAGTGGCGTCACCAGCGATCCGTCAATGGGCCCCTACCGATATACGGAGTTCTCCCGAAAATTGCCCTTTAATTAATTCCCTTGATTCTTCTGGGTAGTTCCGGTTCAAATTTCAACAAAGAGTATATAAGGGCTGAGACTAAAAGCGTCTGTTTTGGAGAGAATTAATTATTTTTTCGGTATTTCACACATAAGAATATTGAGTACTTTTGTAATACTTATAGATTATAAAAGTGTTTTGGTAGTTTTTATTTACGTTGACACGTTATAATCGTCTTCCCGTCCGAGTTTTATCCAGTTTTCATAATTTACTTCTCATTTTCGAAACGAAATTAGCAAAAGTGTCATTCATGGTGAATTGTTGCTTTTATGTCCTTGGTTTGAGGATATCTATTAAAACATGCTAACAGACAAAAAACAACGGGGGGAACAAAAGTGTTGCGATAAAAGGAGTATTTTTACAAGGAATTCCTCCAAATCTGAACAATCCGTTATTTTTTATACAAATTGATTTTAATATTTCGTCAGTATACTATTTCGTTCTGAGATTTTTTGATCCACAAAGGTTTAAATTGTAAGTAAATCTTAAGAATTATCGATATTCGTCCAATAACTCCTGTTTTAATCCATTTTGAATCGGTATCTTTGATTACGCAATAGTCCACGGGTGGTATTCGGATATATCTCATAACGATCGGCTATTTGCTTTGATTTTCACACGACTGCCCAGACGTCCTTCTTTTGATTAATTAACAAGGGAGTCGGTTGACTTTTATTGTTTGGAATTTATCTAGTTCTAAAGATTGATTAATGTTTTATCTTTCTGTCCATATATTATATGCAAAATGATGTGGTTGGGTCCCTAAGTAAAAGTACACTATCAGAGGTTAAATGCTCCTATTTTGCGTAGAATCAGATATTTTTCAGAATTTGATACAGAGGAATGTTGAGTACTCTTAAAATACTCTTAGAATATGGAATTGTTGTGGTAGTTTATATTAACGATGACACGTTTTAATCGTTTTTCTCTCCCGACCTAGGAATCAACTTCATTGTCGTCCAGTTTTCATATTTTACTTCTCATTTTCGAAAAAAAAGCAAAGGCGTCCTTAAAGGAAATCATTACGTATACTTCTTTAACTTGAAAAGACTTATTAAAACAAGGAAACCACACAAAAACAACCAAGAATAACAATATTTCGATAAAGAGTACTTTTTACGCCGATTTTCTCTACATCTGAAAGATCAATTATTTTTCGGTACACATGGCTATTAAAATTTCGTTCGTATCCTCTTTCGTTCACAGATTTTTTTCTGTAAAGGGTTAAATGGTAAATCAAACTTAAAAGTTAACGATGTCCTCTCATCAACTGCTGTTTTAATCCAAGTAACTTACACGCTTCTGATCGGTATCTCTGATTGCGTAATAGACCACGCGTGGTATTTTGGATATACACTGGATATATCTCATAATGATCGGTTATTTGCTTTTGATTTTCACCCGATATCCCCTTATTACAAGTAACAAAGGAAGTCGTTTACTATTCCCTCTAATTCTAAGGAAATTACGAGTTTGTACATTTTAAATAGGATTATAAATGCAAGAGGTAAAGGAAATCTATTTTAAAACGTTTCTCATTTAGAAAAATTTGGAAAAAATGTTTAAGTAAGAAAAATCTGAAAATATATTTTTTAAGATCACTTTTTTAAAACAAAGAGATTTGAATATTTGGTATATATACCTTGTATCATATATGTCATTGCATGATATATCTCAATATAGTAATAAGAATTTGGTATCAAATAAATGGATTAAAACGTTCAAAAAGATTGTCTTAGTTTGATCTTTGTAACACTTCTTACGGTCATCTCTTTTATATTTCCACTTTTTTATTTCTCACTTTTTCTCAAATACTTAAATACACGAAATGATATATCGAACAATAAATAAAAAAAAAAACAACAACAACAACCAAAAAAAAAACAATCAGCAGGGTAGAAATGCTGTGGAAATTGCAACAAGCATATTCTTTTTCAACAATGCATTCTCAATTCGAAAGCCACAGGAAGGTATAAACCAGGGTTAACCAGAATAAAATTTCATATGAAAAATATTTTTGCACACATCTAATATCAGATGCTAAAGCTTGTGCAGGTTGATTGAATTAAATTGGTTTACCTATTCCCACACAATGATGCTTTTAGGCGCCCCTTAAGAAAAATAATTGGAAAATCATTGTACAAATTGACAAAATTGCTTGTAACAAGGAATTTCTTCATTTTGCCGAATGTTTTCTGCCCAAAAAGATGAAAATAATTAGAAATTTATAAACTTAAAGTTGTCATGTGCAACTCTTTAAATTTGGCACAGTCTAATATTTAGCCCTCCTATTATCGGTTAAACACCACTTTCAACATTAAATCAGTTACTAAGCATAACTGACATTTCATCTGAGCCACCAGCTGCTCACCCTACTTAGACCTTATCATTTGCCGATTGGTAAGAAATTAATAATATTTCTTACTTGCCATTGGTAAGAAACGAATGATATATTTTTGGAGGACTTACAGAGGAAACAATCATTTCCACATGCCTCCAGACACTTTACAAAGCTTGCTGGGGATCATGCAGTGAAATTCTGATTAAATTCATTTCATATTCATCAAAGAAAAGAGTAGTTGGTAAATTCCGAAGGTCATGAAATGAAGACGAATGAAGAGCTTCTTTGTAACAGTTTGTAAAATGACAGATATCTTATAAATTCAAAGCCCCACTTGACATGTGAAACAATTTAAAAAAAAGAAATAACTGAATGTATTTCCGTGAGTATCATTGTATTTATCGATTAAAAAAGCTCTTTTTATGGTAATTAATACGTATATCCGGAATAAGGGTATATCCGAAAAATACGCTTTCATACCGGCTCATTTACGATTGTAAACACGTAAACGTCACTTAGCTTTAAAAATTAATCTCAACTGTTGAAATAAAGTAGTCTCTAGATCATCTAGGGTTTCAACATTGATGACACATAGTAAGAGCTGGCAACAACCTGTTAATGTTTTCGATACCGATATCATCGATGTTTTCACCGGAACTACCCAAAGATTTAAGGGAGGTCACTCTAATACTAAAACTAAGCGGAGTAACTCTGGATATCGGTAGGGGCCCATTGGTATAAACCAGTGATTAGATAAAGGCTTCTTCGAACATTTATTTCTTTTATTACATACCTTGCTGTGAAATCTTGGGATTTCTAAGTGTAATAATTTTTGATAACGTCACTGGAGTGACGTTAACACTTTTCAGTTTCACTCTCTGCCGTAATTTAGTAACTACTTTTTTCCAACCTAGTGACATAATAAAGGGTCTACCACAAAGATAGGTTTCGATAATTTAATAAAAAATAAACTAATAAGGTATATGATAAATAGAATAATCAACTTGTTATTCCATATTTGAAAAAAATATTTCACTCGGATGCTTTGTTAGGCGTTAAAAAAACCAGTGCTATGCAGTCGTTTTTTCAACGCCTAACAACGCATCCTCGTGAAATATTTTTCCATTTCTTGAATAACCAGTTGATTATCCTCTATTTTATACAACCGAGTTACTTTACGACGTTATACAAATTATTTCACAGTCTACCAACTAAGCTAGAGCCTCGGCAATGTTCAAATTGTTTATTCTACATAGACTACATTGTCGAGGCTGTAGGGTAGTCGGTAACTCTTGAGATTACGATTAATTCGGTCAAAGGTTCGACTCCTGACATTTGACTCTCACTTAAAAGTAGATGAGTAGCTGGAGGCTCGGAATAGATGTTGTGGTTGTAAAAGTGAGAAATGCTAAGTATATAAAGCTGAAAGAAAGTTGAAAGTAGCGTTAAACCACAATTAAATTAAATATTTAAACATAAAAACATAGCAAACATATAAAAAACATATATCAAATGGAATCTAAGATGCATGGATACCTTTGTAAATCAATGTGACTTTAAGCTGCTAAAGCAATCAGCTTGATTTAAACCGTCCGTTTATAAAATACTCAAACCAATTATCATATCATGTAGACAGACATATTAACTTTGCCCTTATCAATTAAAGAATTTCAAATCGATAAACCAGTCAGAAAAGTCAAGTTTCATCAAAACTGATCATTTTTATTTGCTAATATAAGACTCCGAAATCATCTGGAATTAATATTCTCTTAATTGAATAAAAAGAATTACCATAATTAAGATGTCAAAATTGTAAGTTTTTTTTCAACAGCTGTTAAGTGGTTAGTAGAATTGATCGTGTGTTTGTAATTGGACGTTTTTATTCTTCTCTTGTCGGATTGCCAATTGACAAATCATTTATCAGGCACGGACCTGAACTTTCAACTCCAACATTCGACATTTTTTGTTAACCTTTTTGTCGGTTTTGGCGACTTAATCGTGGTAACTACAGCTTATTCAAGCTTATCCAACCAACAATTTACTGTTGTGTTACATGCTATACTGTCCATAAATTTTGAAAAATAACACCGTTATAATCGATGCGAAATTTCCTGTCGGAGGTTAATGGGCGGGACCTAAGGAGTCAGAGGGCGGGGTCGTCGATTGGTCAATTCTTTCTGGCTTTTTACCTTCATAGTCGCAATGTATTTGCAAGGCTTAACACATTTCCACACGACTGTATTAGAGGTTTGACCAAATTCAAAGAAGGTGTAGATGGCAATATCAAATTGGTAGAATTTTCAATACCTCTTTCATTCTAGGTAGAAAATGATGTGGAATATAAATCTAATATTTCATATTGTTTTGTATCTACTCTAAAGCTAAAAAAGGTGGGATTTTGTGGCAAGAGGTTAAAGCCATATCTGTCCTCCGAGTAAGAAAAAATATATCGCTTATTTGGTCACTAAAGTAAACAAGGGCCTTTTAATATCGATGTGCAAAAGCAGGGTATGAGTGATGTCCTCTAGAAAGAGTTGTGTTTGTTAACATTTTGAAATTGAGACGTATGAACCCCATTCTTCAGCTTGAATCTTCGCTTATCTTCGGCATTGACTGTACTGATGACTTAACTTTCCGTACGATTTCGTTAATTTTTGTGACCAGGCGAGTTGTTTTAACGATTAGCGAAAGTTAAAACGTCATCAATGACGTAATAATTTGATGAAAATGTAGTTTGGTAACAATGAGGGACATTCTTGATTTATCTCTCTTGAATACTCTCCAGAAATACATTGGTCCCTATTAGTGTTTTACTTGGACTTTATGCTAGGTTTCTTTGCACTGTCTGGTTTTAAGATCAGCTGTATAATGCAAACTTTAGAGCTGGAAAATTCGTTTAATCTTGAAAATACATTTCAATGTTATTTCTGAACCATAAACTAACACCTTTCGAGAGATCTGTATTCATAATAAACTAGAAAAGGCAAATGCAAAATTGCAACTCCCCCACGCTGAACAATGATAAAAACAAAGGTAATGAAGTGAAAGGACCAATGTAAAATTTGGCACACCGGTCACAGGAAAAAGGGAAGATAACTTAGGAATGTCCCTCAATTTGAAATAGAGAAACTTATTTCGTGAATTATAGGCTTTCTGCGTATAGAATTATGTTAATCCTATAATTTCAATCGTCATATTTATTTATGCTTTTTAGTTTGGAGTATGGTTTTATCATACATTTTATAGTGTAGATATGACTTTAACCCTTTGCAAAATTTTAGATCCGTCCGAATTCAAAGGTTTAGCAGACAAAATTTAAAGTTGATTTTATTTGAAAAATTTCCACTCGGTAGAAAATATTGTGGACAAAAATGAAATGGCTTGTTACAAGCAAATTCTTTTTTTTCCACAATGTTTTGTCAATTATAAAATCATAGGAACATAAAACCTAAGGATTAAGCAGGAGAGGATTGAATAGTTGCAACGGTAATTTGGGCAGTGGAATCGCAATCTGAAATATGTCTCTGGTTGCGATTTGACCAATCGCGGCTGAGAATCAGGAAATAAACCGACCAATCAAATAATCGAGTTAGCCCGGACCTAAGCTATTCAATACCGACATTGTTAAATTTGTTAAGTTTTGTTAAATTAATTGTTGGTTTTGCGATTTAAACGTCGTAACTACAGCTTATTCAAGCTGTAGTTGGAGACGGTTGTCGTGGCCAACGTCGTAAGTGGGCGGGGCTAGCGAGGGGTCAATTAAAGTCGTGACGGCATCGGGTTCACGATGGAATGCCATTGTTAGTCCCAGATTGAGTATTGACGATACTCAAGAAGCACAAGAATGAGCACATTTCGCCAAAATACATCTGGAAATTGTTCCAAACACATCCAATCAAATAAAAAAACGAATTTACACCAAAGATAGAGCAAATTAAAGGGTAAATTGTCATGCAGGTTGGATCGAAATGTCTTCATTATTGGGGTAAGGCATTTAGGGAAAGCCTTGAACCTCTTAACCCTTTCCGGGTTTTTTTTTTTTTTTTTTTTTTTTTTTTGTTGTTGTTGTTGTTGTTGATGATTTTTTTTTTGTTTTGTTTTGTTTGTTTGTTTGGGGGGTTTGTTGTTGTTTTGTTTTTAGTGTGTTGTTTGTTTGTTTGTTTTTGCTTTTTTATTTTATTTTGTTGCTGTTGTTTTTTGGGGGGGATTTTTCTTGTCCAAATTGAAAGAGGTTGCAGACGAATATGACAATTGGATGCAATTTGTAATGAAATCATCCTATGTGGTAGAACATATTATAGGAAAGGGAGAAATTGTTTGCTACAAGCAATTTCTTCTTTTTCAACAATGTTTTCGCAATGAAATCGTGGGGACGTAAAATCCCGTGTTTGTAATTTGTCTTTGCTATCAAAAAGCAACCTGCAGTATTAAGGGGGATAACTCTAAAGTATTTTTTGTGTGGTTGTTGACCCTTTTATGCCGCCGCAATGTAATGATAACAGCCATATAGAGTTACCTCTGACATTGTATGAGTGGGGCCATGTGTTGGGATGGGGTAGATAAGTCCTATTCTTGACCAGAGCATAACTACTACATTTGGGGTTTAAAAAAATCTTCTTAATGATTAATAGTGTCATGCAAAAAATCTTCTACATTAATTGATAGAGTTCAAAGGAACTTGACAAAGGAACTTTTTGGATATACCTCAGTCAAAGGCCGATTGAAAAAATTCCTTGTACTCAGCATAGGACTCCTTTAACCATTTCTTACACAATTCTTTTTTTACGCCCCTCAAGAAAAGGGTTTGAAAAAAATAGAAGAAATTGCTTGTTCGACACTAATTATTTTACAAGGTTCAATGAAGCTTTCGTCATTCATTGGTCGGTAAAAACGGTTCATTTCATCTCAGTTGTGGTCTGATAACCAAAACCTTGGTAGCAGGTTATATAATTGATTTTGTTTTCAATACCGAACTTGGTGATTTTGATGCTTACCAAGGTTTTCTTAGTAAAGATTATGCGCGGATCATGTTGTAGAAGGTCGATGGAAATAATGCTTTGGTAGGGTGAGGTTACTGTGTTTTGTCGCCTACCGACGATCTGTGACTCAGTCAATGTGGGTATCTCGAAAAATTATCCCATTCCTTACAATTTCCCAAAACTGTTTAGCCCAACTGGACGCATACAATAGAGAAGAATTTATAAACAAAATTTTTCGATTATTGCTGCTGTCTGAATTTCTTTGTAGATTTAGTCAGAGTTTCATAATCATTGTTTTCGACAAAGGCTTCAACAGTCGATGCTGAAGGTTAAACAGCAAAATATCATTGCATCTTACAAGTTGAGAAATATCAAAAGGGAGTAAAGGAAAAACAAGAAGGTCGCATGATTTAAACATGCTTTAAGGAATCAATCAAACTGTTCAATTCTTGTTGTATAATTGGATAAGTAACGCTATCAACCCGCTCGCAAGAAGTGATTAGTGAACGAATCTTTGTAATAGGTAAAAGTGCCAGATAATTATTTTCCAGTCATTTGTTGTAAGTTAAGAGACTTGAGAAATATACCAGCCTGTCCTTATCTATCGAAATACCGAGGGGTAGCTTAGTCATTATTCCCCCCAATTATATTTGGGGGCATATAGGAGTCAGATTGTCAGTCTGTCGGTCTTCGGTCCGTCCGTCTGTCTGTAGCTTTTTCGTGTCCGCTCAATTTCTCGGCAACCATTGGACGGATTTTATTCAAACTTTTCTGATATAATCAGTATCAAGCAGAGATGTGCATATTTAATGTTACTTACGGTCCATTTAATTTTGACGATGTTATGGCCTTTTGTTAAAAAATCTCTCAGCAACCATAGAACGGATTTGATTCATATTTCACAGAAAGACTCGGAATAAGTCAGGCATGTGCATATAATATTTTGGTTAGGGTCCATTGATATTGACTGATTTATGGCCCTTTAATTAAAAAGTCAATTTTTGGTTACGGCCCTTTGACGGATATCACTTGTATATAGACAAGCGCTGTTGGGGTATTAGTCCGCTTTGCCACAATGTCTAGTTTGGATAGGTCAGCAAAATTAGAGTAATTTTAACAATCGAGTCACGTGACGAAAGAATTCTTTAAATGTATTACAAATAAGGCTTATCTTTATCACCTATCGCCTGTTGTATGTGCCCGCTTGGCGCAGTGGTACGAGCGCTCGTTTGCCATGCGAGAGGACCAGGTTTGAATCTGTCTGTCGTTCTATACAATTTTAATCTCTTTGTCTTACCATTCATTTATTTTCCGGGCTACCGACATTAGTCTCTCACCAATAGGTAGACTGGTGAACCTGTATCGTCAGATTTGGACAGGCTCGCCAGTCAAACGAATGGGTTAATAATCGTAAACTTATGTGGGATAGCAGCTTGGGGCTAGGAAAGGATGTAGTAGTAGTACTGGTGTGAGAAAAACCAAAAATCCATTGTAAGGTGCTCCAGCCTCCGCGATATGACTGAAATACCGTTGAAAGTGGCGTTAAACCCCATTCAGTCAATCAATACTAGTAAAGTCCGTAGTACTTTTTAAAGTATCATTTGTTTATATACATTATAATCATTTGTTTTCCACCCTAAATTATAAAACCGAAATGCAACTGTCCAAATTTCAGCGACGACCAATCACAGTAATTACAGCAATTTGGTTAAATAAGTGATACTGAAAAAACTGTTAAAAGCGGCGTTAAAACCCCGTTCAATCAATCAATCAATACTCATTCCCCACTGTGCGTTTTTAAATGAATGTGGTAGATGTGTGATAATCTAAGGTCCAATGTCAAAAGGATCACATTTTGTTAACCATTGTCATGCTGAACAAAATCTTATCCTAAATTGGATTAAAATCAAAGGTCTGCAAGAACATTAAACACTGATTTCGGGTCTATATTCCCTGTAAAATTGATTTAATAAACAACTAAGGTTTGAAAGGAACAAACAGGTGGAGTAGACTTAGATCGACTGCACTTATGTACAGGCTGATTTTTGTCTATACCTCCTACCAAAACAGGAATATTCCGGGTTCAGCATGACAAGGGCTAACAAACAGAATTTGCAGATTACAGATTATCGCTGACAAAGTTCCGTCAAACTGTTTTTAAATCTAAATGATCTTAACAACTCAAACTCTGCTAGGATCTGATCCCAGACTCCAACAGGAAGTTCAATTTAGGTATTCAACGGCGTATTTAACGGCATTATTTCTTGAATAAGCTGCATTTATGGTGATTAACAATAAGAGATGAAGAGAATATTTTTTGTTTTCATGGAGGTATGAACCGAAAAAACTAATCACACTGTATGAAGCGGATTCATACATTGTGTGATTAGGTTTTTCGGTTCATACCTCCATGAAAGCAAAAAATATTCTCTTCATTTGTTATAATTTAATAGCATCGAGCGAAAAAAAAAAAGCTTTACAGATTTTGATAACTTTTTGTATGGGACTATTTTGTGCGGAAGTATACAAAATCGCTGCGTGCTTAGAATTTTGTTCATGGGGTTATGAACAGATTTTTTCGATCAATCAGAACGCTCGTTTTTGAATAACGAAACTAGAAATTAAATTATAAAAAAATAAACCAACAAAAAGGCTACACATAAATGACGAATAATGTCAGAGTTTAAAGTTAATTTCGGATTTGATTGATAGATTGATTCTTTGATTGGCAGTCGCTAGCCGTCAATTATATGCATCTAATATCATGTATGTCAATACAGACCGATACATTTGGATAACCAACTCTTTTTCATATAAGAAAAATGAAATATAAATTTCTTCCCATTAAAAATAGATAATCTTTCTTATATCTTTAGTCAGAAGTAGCCATCTGATTTTTGGGTTCTATTCATTGCAAATTATTTACAATAATAGTGCTTATAAGAATATTTATGTATGCTTCTAAATTATTATGTTGATGAAAATCTTATCGGATACAGATACAGATACTTTATTAGACATGAGGCTATTACAAGCTTATTAGTCAAAATACAAACATTTAAATGAGCATGATATGAAAAATGGTAGTGGTTATACATGATATATATTCAATGATAATAAACGATGTTCAATGACGTGAGAGTATATAGAAATCAAAGAACTGAAAGAACTGTAAGCTAGCAAAGCATTGTTTTGTTATGTAATCTTCTTAACCTTTTCTAGGGTAGAAAAAAGTGTGGACACTGAAGAATTTGCTTGTTACAAGCAATTTCTTCATTGTCCACAATGTTTTCTAAAGCCTTTTACGGGGATTCTTAAAAAGCGGGAAAGAATGGGAATGAGTTGTATAGCATGCTTTTGAATTTGAATAAAGTTAATTCATGTGGCCAGAAATTTTGAACACATTATGCTGCGGTGTACACAAGAACTACTTTTTGGCGTTCAGTGGATTTAGTGGTTAAGCCTCCAGTGGCAGTTGCACTCGTTTGAACTCTGAGTAGACCCCAAAATTTTGTCTGTTAACTTAAGCTATCAAAGCTGACGCTTTGCTAACTAAAAATATTTTCTATTCAAATTAGGTTTAGTTCAAGTGCATAAGATATTTGTTTCTCGTCTCAAATCAATAAAGGAAAAGGAGAAATAACGACTAACAATCAGGTTCTTTTGTTCAACATGTCAACAACAAAAATATTTCAAATAACTTAATATGAATTATACTGACATTGCGTTAACTAAATTCCTTAAATTAAGATTGTTTACTCCTATCTAACTCGACATTTTCAATAATTCAGAAGTCATCGTTTGAGAAGAACAATTGGCCAATCGCTGGTCCCGCCTATTTACGTCGTTGGCCACGACAAGGACTCCACCAGGAAGTCCCGCGTCGATTTTTAACGGCGTTATTTTGCAAAATTCATGGCCGAAATGATGTAACAAAAAAGTAAAATGGTTAGTTGGTGACCTAAACGTAGTAAATACAGCTTGAATCAGCTGCAGTTACGACGTTTAAGTCGCCAAGCAACAATAAAGGTTAACAAAAATGGCGGCCAATGTCGGAGTTGAAAAGCTCAGGTCCGGGCTGAATAGATTATTTGATTTGTCGGTTTATTCCTTGATTGACAGCTGCAATTGTTCAATTCATTGTTGGAAAAGAACAATACGCTTAATGAAGGCAATTTTGGTTATAACCCGTTTTTTTAAAAACCCGTTTTTTAATAATTTAGTTCAAAACTGGTCAGGGGAACACTATTACACTTCATGCAGATAGTTACAACTTGAAATATAATTTTTTAAAAAAACGAATTGTAATTTAAAATTTTCAGTGAGCTAAAAACTTTGTATCAATGGTCATTACATTGTTTTTCAAAATTACAAGACAGTCTTACATGAATAAAAACATTTGTTGTTCAACAGAACTGATCAAGTTATTTCAGTAAAACGAGATGTTTGGCGAAATGATTAACCTTTCCCTTTCTAAGAAATATTTATAGAAAAATATGTTTTACGAAATCTTTTTAGATTGTATCTTTAAAATCTTGTAAGACTGTATATTTACCCGATTTTTCTTATAAAACACGGAATATACAATCAAGTCTAAATACAGAAAAAAGATTTGCAAACCGTTGGTCCTATTCTGGTGTTCTGTTTTACGTCGCAAGCCTAATATCATTTTGGTTTCATGAGAGTTAGAATTAAATTGAATTGCTTGTCTTAAAACAAATGAAGAATCCACAATTCAATTTAGATTCCTTTGATCGCGCGTCATGAAGGATAATTTTTCCTGGTAATTATTAGATTTATTTTGATGTCCTTGGAATGGTATAATAAGCGGAACAATACATTGAAGCCTTTAGTTGGTCTTGGATCGGTCCGATGTACGGATCGTTAGCTCCGCCCAATGTTTCAGCTGCCCATGCCCGCTGACTCCCTAAGACATTAACCCTTTCCTGTTTTGCAAATTTTCAGACCCGATCGAATTCAAAGGTTTTGCAGACGAAACTTCAGTTTTATTTGAAAAATAACCATTTACTAGGGTAGAAAAATATTGTGGAAAAAGAAGAAATTGCTTGTTACAAGCAATTTCTTCTTTTTCCACAATGTTTTCTCAATAATAAAATCACAGGGACGTAAAAACCAGGGATTGACCAGGAAAGGGTTAAACGCCGTTATTTTGGTCTAATTCATTGACAGTATTATGTAACAAAAAGAGTTAAACGGTTGGTTGGTGGCCTAAACGTCGTATCTACAGCTTATTAAAGTAACAGTTATGGCGTTTAAGTCGCCAAACCAACAAAAAATATAAACATAAAAGTCGTCCTTTTTCGGAGCTCAAAGTTCACTTTCGGTCTAAATGAACGATTTGACTGGTCGAATGATTCTTGGAATGACTGCCGCGATCGGTCAATTTCAAAGAAGTTCTAAAAGACAATTCTTAAGTTGGTGAGATTTGAAAAAATAAAAATAGAACAAGTCAGAGTATGCTCATTAATACGTCCGTCCGTCCGAATTTGTCAAGCATATCGCTTACATTTATGAACGGAATTTAAAATAACTTTGCGAAATTATTCTCCATTATGAGCCATTTAAAACATTTAAAACAAGGTCACGGCTCAATGTCAAACGTTCAAATTGAGCGTGTCCAGAGCATATCTCCTTTTTATTTATTAATTTCAAAATTACATGGCATACTTGTTCTCCATCGTGAGTATATGTGCCACTTCAAAGAAATGTTCAAGGTTACAGCTCAACATCAAATCTTTGTCAAGATTTGAGATGTTTTCCTGGACTGCTTTCCAGTATCATATTCTTAGAAGTGAAATCCTTGAGTTGATGTCACCGCTAGCCAGTTTAATCATTTGTTTATATAATCACTAGTGATAAAATCAACACTCATTACTAAAGACATTTTTCCTTAGCGAACATGCAAGTTCCTACATGTCTAAGGGCTATAAAAACTATTCAAACTCTGTGATAAAAGGGAAAAAACATGTATAAGTATATAAACAAGGAAACATTCTTATAACGTATAGTTTCAAACAATAACGAACCTGGCAAATTTGTAATTTCTTTTCTTTTTTTTTTTTTTTTTTTTTTTTTCTTTTCTTTTTCTTTATGCAGTGCATTCTTTTCCGTATGATACAAAAGTTCTCAAGTGCTCGAAATCCTATGATATTACAATTATAGTGATAAAAGTTCAACTGTGCCCGGTGGAGCTTTTTAACGACTAGATGTTTTCGTTAAAATGTTCTTTAATACCCAGATAATATGCAGTAGGTCACATGAAGACAAACATTTGGTGAACATTTAATCAAAATCCGTCAAGAATTGTAGGAGAAATTACGCACACAAGATAAAGTTAGAAGCAAAATATCGATGTTTTGAAACCTGGACAAGAAATATTTCCCAATTGCCCTAAAACTATGCCCTAACGAACATTTAATACTTAAATATGAGTCAGATATTGTCATCACGGTAATCTGGTAGTGCCTTTTGGTTACTCTTACAAAAGTTTTGGACTGATCTTTATAGAACTAAAAACCGGAAGCGAACAGAATGAACAACGACTGATGACCTCACAATGACCTTACTATGAGCGAATTCAAAATGAACGCGTTATTTCCATGATTATACGCACCACGTGCATGTTCTAATATTCATTGCAACCGTCTCGTCGTAATCTAAAAATAGATTAAAAGCCTACGTATGCAGTGAAAGAAATGCCTTAGTTATTTCAATAATCGACCTCTAACTTTCGCAAAACTACTTTTCAGAATATTGTATTCGAATAATATACCAGAAGGAATAATGATAATTCAAATCTGTGACATGAAAAACATCGATACCTCCCTTTAACGTCCGGCCATATGACTAGAATGCGCCCGGCAAGAGCTCAAAGTGAGTCCCTGTGGTTATATGATATGAACTTCCGTATATTGTCACAAGACAAATTCACGTGCAAAATTTAGAATCTCTAGGCCTTATCAAAATAAGAAATTAAAAAATTTACTCCAGTCTTTGTTTCTTTGTAAAATATTGTAAGACCCCAGAGGGAATATATACAAATTTGAGTTGAGGGTCACAAGACAAAGTCACATGCAAAATTTGAATCTCTATGCCTTATGAGTTCTCAAAGAAAGAATTTTAACGGTTTGCTTCTTAATAGAGGATCACAAGACAATGATACTTGTAAACATTAGTACCTCTGGGCCTTTAGGTTTCTGAAAAGAAGAAGTTAATGATTTCCTTTCTTGTTTCTTTGTAAAATAGGGTGCACCCGGGCTCAGCCAAAGTGAGACCTAAAGGGCATTACTCTAGCAACCTTACTAGAGGGTCTCCAGACGATGTCAAATGCAAAATCTAGAACTTCTAGGTTTTATAGTTTCTCTCAAGGAGATTATAAAGAGTTCTTCTTTGTTTCCGTGTTAAATAGAGTGCGCCCGTGCGGAGCCAAAGCGAGACGCCCAGGAGCATTATTTAAACAACTTTACTAGAGGGGCACAGGACAATGTCACGAGCAAAAAAGAAACCTCTGGGCCATACGGCTTTTCACAAGAACCAAAGTTTTTGATAGAAATAAATTCTTTAACAACTTTTTAGAACTTTACCAAACGAACATCCCTCCCAAGTTTCAGTTTGATTGGTCCAGTGGTTTAGGAGAAGATGTTTTAAGAAATTGTTGAAGGTATGACGACGGGCGGATGGACCGATGCCGGGTGGTGGCCGATCACATTATTTCACGCTAAAAATTCGTTGGTATCACAATTAATAAGTGCATTTCGCTTTGGAAGACAAAATATATTTAGAAACATATAAACAGAAAGACAATTAAACTGTTTGGAATATATTAAATGGGTTAATCAAATGGTTATTACGTTACATATCGTTCGTTATATTCAAAACGTCCATTTCATTCAAACCCGCTCATTCAATTTAAAACAATTCAAATATCATTCACATTATCAATTTTACGATATCCTTAACAATAAGTAAAATCATGTAAAATTTTGTATTAATCAAAGCCTTCTCAGTGAGGCGATTCTTGTGTATATACCTAGAGCCTGCTGCTGCTATAGCGCAGTGGTAGTGCATGGGACTCCTAGTCATGGGGTTCCGGGTTCGATCCCCGGTCGCAGCTAATATCCTTTCCGACATTTATCTCCTACCAATAGCTTGATAATCGTAAACCCAAGTGAGGCTCGGAAAAGATGTAATGGTAGTTTTGGTGTGAGAAATATAAGAAATCCATGGTTTGGTGCCCCAACCGTCGCGATATAACTGAAATAATGTTAAAAGTGGCTTTAAACCCAATACAATCAATCACTTACTCACTCACTCAATCAATCAATCAATCAATCTGCATAGGGCATAAACTTAGTACATGTAAGAATCGCATGGTATTTCATATTCGCAAACCGAAAAGTTCATATTTACATGCCACCATACCTTTTATTGAGCCACCAATCGTATGTTATACAGCAGTATATGCACAAGAAATTCACAATAGATCTCGAACATCTTAATTACTATTCTTCAATTGTTTTAATCTTGTTAATTGAAGTTCTTTATTCCTGGAATAGATTTATTTTCCTCTCTTTTTTTAGCATACTTTTGTTATCGTTCAGATTGTGTTTAGTTCTTTTTGTTGTTCGATTCGTTAATAAATGATTTTGAGCTTGATAAAATATCGATAATTTTATTTTGTCCCTTTTGTTCCAATGTGTCTTAAACAAGGGACTTCAGTAACAAAATCCTTTTAGGATGTGTCATTGCGTTTAAGTGTTCCCCCCTAAAAAAGCGGCAGTCAAACAAAGAATCGATCGACCTATTTAGATCGAGACTTAGAATTCCGACATTGGTTGACATTTATAAGAAGCATTGGTTTGGCGACCTAAACTTCGTGACTACATCTTATTCAAGCTGACTATTTCACTTTTTTGTTACATGTTACTGCCATAAAACTTGCTAAATCTATCGCTTCTTACAAGCAATTTTCTTCATTTTACACAATATTGTTCCAGTTGTTTTTCTTAAGGGGTGTCGAAAAGAGCAAAAAGAGTGGTAATGGGTTAAAAAGTTCTATGAAATAAAACTGTTTGTTTTCTGGAACCCTTTAAAGTGGCTCCTTATTATGGATGAAAAACGTTGGCTCTCAATTTTCAAGTTTCTAACTTAGATGCTTCAAGGTTTTGTGATGAAAATGACTGTTCATGACTTTTAAAAAGGAAAGAAAAGTAGCAGAAATATTTCGGGTGACGAGACGCCATTGTAAGCAACGGAGTACAATCCGAATAGAACCGGAATTCATCGGTTAAATACTTTATCGTTCGATTTCATCGACAATTGAATTGTTTGTGGTTTCCATGACGTATCAATTGCGTCATTGACTTCCGCCAGCAATTCACTCGTTATCGACATTACCCCGAACACTAACGTCCTAACTCGATGAATTCCGGCGTAAGGAATATGCAACACTGAATTAGAATTGTAGTAATGTAGTACATTTTTCACGAAGAAAGAAGAAAATGACATTAATAACTGTTGGAAAAGCAGATATCTTTACCTAATCAAATTAAAGTTTTCACGAAAATCTACTCAAAAAGTTAGTTTAAGAAATGTAAAAGGGAATTTTATTATTTAGCTGAAAGCATTTTTTTATGAATTTAACCCATATGGAATACCAATAAGATTATATCGGTACCAAGAACCAATTCTGGTTTTGCGACGAGGGAGGAATTTTTCTGTTGATGTTTTGATTGATTGATTGATTGATTGATTGGGGTTTAACGCCACTTTTAACAGTATTCCAGTCATATCGCGATGGCTGTAGCACCTAACAATGGATTCCTGGTATTTCTCACACCAGTACTACCACTAGATCCTTTCATATTCCCCAGCTGCTATCCCACTTAGGTTTACGATTATCAACCCACTGGTGAGAGACAAGTGTCGGGAAGAATATATACCGCCACCGGGGATCGAACCCATGCCATCCCGTTATTGAAGATTGTGAGTCTGGTGCGCCACCGACTGCGCTATGACGGCGGCGTTGATGTTTTGAAAGTACGAGCTTGTACGGTCTTGATTCAATTGCGCCATTTATCAACAAGATTTTCGATCACTAAAGAAAAGACCGTTTCGTTAAAAGGATCATTAACGCATGGATTTTACACTAGTTCAAATTGGTGAGAAAAGTAATATCCTCGGTGTGCGATCAAAATGTTGTAACTACAGCTTTATTCAAAGCTGTAGTTACGACATTTTGATAGCGCACCGACGATATGTTGATGCTAACAATGGAACGGCTAGACATTGAGCAGACCATAACTAAATCTTAAAGAAAATAATGAAGTGCATAGGCGCCGTTTTTATCACCAAACTTTCTAGCTTTCTGCATAACACAAAAGTTAAAAGACTGTAAGATTTCCGTCTTATTCAATTACCTTTCATATCAAATTAACTCGAAATCATTATTTCAAGTACAATGAACACGATTAATTAGAGAAACAATTTACGTAATCTTGCTGGATTTTTAATCAATGAAGGTAAATCACACGACAGTCGATGCGTCATGAAAAAAGCAAAGTCCGACAGAATCTTGACTAAATGAAACTGACATTGATTGACGGATCGCCGCTGTCAATCAATAAAATGTCGACCAATCAAATCAGTCATTTAGATCGGAAATGACCTTATTGAAGCTGTAGTTACGACGTTTAAGTCGCCAAACAAACAATAAAGGTAAACAAAAAAGGCCGCCAATGTCGGAATGATAAGCTCAGGTCCGGGCTGAATGAATTATTTGAATGGTCGGTTTATTCCATGATTGATAGCCACGATTGGTCAATTTATGACAATAATAGAATTAATCTTTTATTATTGTTATTATTATTTCGAACGGTGTACGTGCACATATATATGCATTCGCTCCGGCCAATATTGTTCAGGTACTTTTTGATACTGTTACAGAAATTTAACTTTACACTGATTCAAATAAGTACCTTTTTAGTTTGAAAATATTTAGTAGGCTCAGCAAAAAGTCAGTTTGATTGAAATCAATATATTCATTCATTTTTTGAATGCACTGACGAGGGGTAAACAGGTTCTTGTGTAGTTCGCTTTTCAATTTTAGTGAAAACTAAGACCATATTTTTTACGAGAGTTTGATTCAATTTATGTAATTACTGCCACATGGCACAATGAAAATTTTAGAGAATTAACTGTACGCATGTGTGCACTTTAGTTGATTACAGTATTAGCACATGACTGATTAGGTAGGGAAAAAATCTTAATGCGTCCCAAATGAAACATATGTACTGCAGGATTTTTTTTCAGTTATCCCAAATTTTGTGTTAAACTCGGAATAACATTGATTCTCCATAAATATTGAGCTTCGGAACTATCGCTTAAATCTGAATTTGGTAATTTGGCAAAATTCAATTTGTTCAATCGAATTTTTATTTTTGAACTGAATGTATTAGATTAGTTTGAGCAAGGTTAATGGATTTTATTATTAAATCATTTCATTTTAGTGATTCTTTCAATATTGAAGCATTTTGAATGGTTGATTTTTTTCTTTACCCTTGGCATGCTGAACCCGGAATATCCCGGTTTTGGCAGGGGGGTGTAGACCAAGATCAGCCCGCACTTAAGTGCAGTCTGATCTTGGTCTACACCTCCTGCTTGTACTTTTCCTGCTAGAGTTGTTTATGGAATCTATTTCTAACAGAAATATTGATTATTTAACAACAAGTTCTATCGGTGTTTTCAGCCCTTTGAGTTTACAGCAATTCAGTAAGGGAATTTATACAGCAAGACAAGGGTTTATTTCCACCAACAAATTTGTGAGTACGCTCCTATTTTGGATGCTTGGACACGGAGAAGATCCATAAACTTTTACACAAAATTAGAACTTTTTTAATTGATGACATTTTACTATTGAGAGATGAAGAGAATATTTTTTGTTTTCATGGAGGTATAAACCGAAAATCCTAATAACACTGTATGAATACGCGAATATTTTTTGTTTTCGTGGAGGTATGAACCGAAAAACCTAATCACACTGTGTGTATACACGAATATTTTTTGTTTTCATGGAGGTATGAATCGAAAATCCTAATCACACTGTATGAATACGCGAATACTTTTTGTTTTCGTGGAGGTATGAACCGAAAATCTTATCACACTGTATGAATTCGCGAATATTTTTTTTGTTTTCATGGAGGTATGAACCGAAAATCCTAATCACACTGTATGAATACGCGAATATTTTTTGTTTCATGGAGGAATGAAACAAAAATCCTAATAAAACTGTATGAATACGCGAATGTTGTTTGTTTTCATGGAGGTATAAACCGAAAATCCTAATCACACTGTATGAATACGCGAATATTTTTCTTTTCATGGAGGTATGAACCGAAAATACTAATCACACTGTATGAATACGCGAATATTTTTCTTTTCGTGGAGGTATGAACCGAAAATCCTTATCACACTGTATGAATACGCGAATATTTTTTTGTTTTCATGGAGGTATAAACCGAAAAACCTAAGAACATTATCAGTGAAAAAGATCTTTTTTGTATTTTCTTATGAACCAAAAATAATTTTTTCTGTCTGTCAGTTATGAAGATAACCATTTTTCTTTACTGCTCTTCTCTGGATTATCGATATTTCTCGTTGGATTATCACTTGGAAAGAAGTAAAGTATTAGCCGAGCAGTGTGTCATACATGGATGTCCAGCACAACTACTTGTGAAATGACCTTCCGTTGTGACCTCGAACTTTGGAATATCCAAAACAACTTTACGCATGACACTAGTACTAGCAAGGGGAGCAACTGTGTCAAGATATTTTCAATCTATCAATTAATGTAGAAAAGGACACACACTATTACACAGACACACCCACCCTCTCACATACGACAAAAGGTAATATCGCCAATTACTCAGCAGAAAAGAAGGAAAGCCGTTGGTTGATGTTATCAAATATATGAGGGATGTTGGCTATGGAACTACAAAGGGTAATGTCGCCAATTACCCAGAAGAAAAGAAGGAGAGCCGTTGGATGATCTTATCAAATATATTAGGGGCAATGGATATAAAACGAGTAAAGTTAATGTCGCCAATGACTCAATAGAAAAGAAGGGAAGCCAGTGGTTGATCTTATCAAATATATGAGGGGCATTGGCTATTGAACGACCAAGGGTAATGTCGCCAATTACTCAACAGAAAAGAAGGAAAGCCGTTGGTTGATCTTATCAAATATATGAGGACATTTGCTATGGACACACAAAAGGTAATATCCACCACCTTACCACCCTTTTTTAACAGATCTTTGAAAAAGAAGTCCGAGAAAGATGGTCTCAGGGGCAACTGATTCTACGTGTAACACGTGATACGTCATGGAAACAACTAATAAGGCCAATTTCCAACCACAACTGTCGTTCGTTACTCTCATCAAACACGTGAATGGGGAAAGAAACGGATGACAAGAGAGTGTTATAAAGAAGGCAACGTTCGGCGAAATTGAAAGATAACGTATTTTCCCCGTGAATTCTGGTTCCATTCAGGTTGTTCTAGTTTGCCCAATTATTTTTGCTTCTTTTCTTTAATTTTTTTTAAAGAACAGCCATTTTCATTATAAACTCAGCTTATTCCCTTTCTTTCAAAAGTTTGAAAGCAATTAAGTCAGAAATTTGGAAATTGAGAGCCAAAATTGTCCATCTATAAACTGTTAAAGAGTTGCTTTAAAAGTGGTGTGAAACTCGATTCAATCAATCGACAACGTATTGAATAATATTTTTGTTCTTAACAGCGTTCAACCAATTTGAAAAAAATATTGACACTTGTATCAAAATTAAAGTTCAGGCGCATCACATGTTAATATGCGGATTAAATGCATTAGTTTTTCAGAAACACGGAAGGCGATTATGCACGTTTAAAAGAATGTTCTTTGAAAGAAAATATATGTAGAAAAATTTTAAATTCAGAGTTAGATTGTATCGTATATACTTAGTTTGTTTGATGAGATAAATCGTTCAATCATGGCATTGAAATACAATTTCAACATGATTTCTTAGTATCTACAGGACCAGTCTTCTGTTGTTAAATGCCTTGTCCTAGGCTATATCATGGTGTCCAGTGAAACGGTCGGGACCTTCATTTCGTCTAAGATTACATAATAAAAATTGAGTTGATTTAAAATAAAATGCTTACATTTGCAATTAACCCATTACCACACGGCAAAATGTTCTACTTTTACAAATTCAAAGAAGTTGCACATGACAATTCCAAGCTGAGAGAATTTTGGGTATCTGGGTCTTAAGGGGAAGGAGAAATGTTGAAAATGAAGAAATTGCTTGTAACAAGCAATTTCTTCATTTTAAACCTTGTTTTCTCAAAGTTTTTTTTTTTCTGCCGAGGCGTAAAAAAAACGGGATAATGTGGGAATAGGTTGAAAGGCATCTAAAAATCTCCATATTTTCATTATCGATGTCGTCCTGTGAAAGTTTCAAAAGACTGTCTTACCAGTTACATGATAAATGTTACTAACCACTGGTGACCTCGATCAGAAATTCTCATCAATCATTTGTCCTGATGATGAGCAAAGAAAACACAAGCGTCTAGGAGACGAAATACAAAAGAAACGCAATGCCTCTGTTACAGTTTTCTAAATATGGATAGATACACACGGATAAGTTTTCTTGCTAAACGAACCGTTTCCTATTAATCTCTGTTTTGCGTCCCCCTGTTTTTATATTTGAGAAAACAATGTGGAAAAAGAAGAAATTGCTTTTTACAAGCAATTTCTTCCTTTTCCACATTTTTCCAACCCTAAAGAATGATTTTTTTTTTCAAATAAAATCGACTTTGAATTGTCATCTATAAAACCTTTGAATTTAGACAGGTCCAAAATCTTGCAAAACAGGATAAAGTAAAAGAAGCGTTAACCTTATCAACTTCAATGTGTATATTATAAACAGAAAATAAATCAATGTTTTTCTAGGAAGAATATCCTATTCGGGATTTTATTGTTGGTTAAGTGTGTTTGTTTGTTTTGGGTGTGTTTTAAGGGGGTGGGTGGGAGTGGGGAGATTGTTGTTTTTACCAATCAAGTATCTACCAAAGTACATAACTCTCCACAAAACATTTGGGATAAAAATCAACTTTCCTAGAAGCCATGTTATTCTTTCTTTTCTTCTGGAAATATGAATTAGAACAGAAAGTAATTTGAGTTTTATTGAGAACAAAAACACCCGTTAAGAATTGTAATAGGAATATAACTCAATTATTTAAAATGTAGGACAATAATTTTGGGGGCACTGTCACAGGATTTCGTAAGAAAACGTTGGTTATTAGACCTGGTATACAACATTTTTTGACAAAAGAAAAATAGGAAAGACACTAGTTTGAATCAATAACACCCATCTTGGTCTTGTAAACCTTTCCCGTTTTTTTCAAAATTTTAGACTGTTCCAATTAGAAAGACGTTGCAGGCGACAATCAAAAGTGGGGGCAATTTAAAACAAAACCATCCTATGTGGTATAGAATAGTGTGTGAAAAGAAGCAATTTATTCTTTTTTCACAATATTTTCTTAAATCCAAAATCATATAGACGTGGAAACCAGTGACTGTACAGGAAAGGGTTAAACATGTTTATTTATCGGTCATTTTTCAGTAACTTGCAATAGCATACCACTGCTGTTTGAAGTCAAGCATTCATAACTTGAAATGTTTTGGAGCCGATAGATGCATGTATAACGCCGAGGAGTGCTCTCTTTTTGTGCAACAAATATCATATGCATGAGGATAGTGAATTTAGACTCTTGAAGGTTGTAGAATTAGGACCGTCTTTTCTATATCGCCATTTTGTGTGTGTGTGTGTGTATGTGTGTGTGTGTTGTTTTTTTGTGTGTGTGTGTGTGTGTCTTTGTTTTCTACAAATTTCTTTATTAGCAAAGATACAGTTACATTTCATATACCAGTGTCTGTGATAAACCTTATCTTTTATTTGCTATTCATTACTTTCCTAATCGTATTAGAATATGAATTACATAGGCTTAAATGTTTATTATTATTATAATAACTAAAGATGAATTTGACCAATCGCTGGCCTCGCCAAAATAACTCCTTTGGCCACGCCCAGTGACTCCTACAGGAAGTTTTGCTTCGATTTCATCTGTGTTTTTTTCGCAAATACCTTGGTCGTAGCATGTAACAAAAAGTACAATCGTTGGTTGGCGACCTAAACACCGTAACTACAGCTTGAATAATCTGTAGTTTCGACCTTTAAGTCGTCAAGAACAAAAATGTTTCACACACATGGCGGCCAAATGTGGAGATTAAATCTCAATTCTAGGCTGAATGAATAATTTGATTGGTCGACATATTCTTTGATTGACAGCCGCGATTGGTCAATAATAGACATATTGTACGTACATTTGGGGTAACGACCATTCTAGATCAAAAACGGCGAAATGTTTAGACCTTAGTCAGCCTGCTCAATTTATTAAGACTGAGCAGGGTTGATACTTTTCGCATGTCGCAGAAGGTTCTTTTTTTTTTTTTTTTTTTTTTTTGCTATACGGTTAAAATATGGTTGAATATTAAGATAAGAATATCAGAAATAACATTAATTGATAAATGTTTGTTGTACAAGTTTTATCAAGATAATAGTCTTTTGACCTATTGTTTTGTCTGCGGTAGATACTGTGGAGATGCTTTGATAATGAAACATACGAAGTATGTCGCGATAAAACATATCTACATTCCATATGGATCAATAGTGGCTTGTCATCTTCATTTGAAGGCAGAAATCGCAGCTAGCAAAGAATTGACCAATCGCTGGCCCCGCTCACTGACTCCTTTGGTCCCGCTCATTTACTCCGACAGAAGGTTCCGCTTCGATTTTTAAGTACGTTATTTTACCAAATTTATGGCCAGTAGCATATTGAAAATAAGTAGAATGGTAAGCTTTGCGACTTAAACGTCGGAACTACAGCTTAAATAAGCAGTAGTTGCGATGTTTAGGTCGCCAAATTAACAAAACCGATTCACATGAATATCGGCCAATGTCGGAGTTCAAACTAAGCTTCCAGTCTAAATGAGTGATTTAATTGGTCAACTGATTGACCGACTGACAGCCGTGATTGGTCAATAGACGCACATTTTTCTCGGTTCTATTTAAAATTGTTAGAACACCAATCTTATCTTTCATCAGCAATGTTACCTTAATCGCTCATAACATGCTATGATTTAATTTACATCGCACACATTTTTCTGCATCGTTGTTGGAACGTTGGTGATTTGCATTAGATCATGAAGAAATCTATTTTATTCAACAATGCACCAAATTGAATATACACCTCATCTTAAATTCGCTTTTCGTTGGTTTATACGAATCTATTTTAGTCCTATTGCAGTGAAAGCTTTTAGAGAGTCGCTCTCGAACACTCACAATCCAGATGTTTTCACGTCCCAGAAAGAGAAGCATAAACTCTTTGCTAACCGTTTTTACTAGTAGTATGGGGCTGTCTAGTAAGTGTCCTACCCATGAACACACCCCGATGATGGTGGAATCGAACCCGCGACCACCAGGTCACGAGTCCAGTACCTTTACCACTCCACTATCGGGGCAGTCATTGCAGTCCTTCAGTCTTTCTGTAGATACTTTTTTCGGAGTTTTTCTCCGACAACATTGAAGGAACAGCCGCGAAATTTAGGCAAAATACTTGTGTACAAATTAAATTGTGTTTGTGCAAGTTTTAATGGGCTTACTGTTATTGGTTTATAATTCAATTTTAAGTTTCACGTGTCAAAAACGGGCGTTCTGATTGGCCGAAAAAATTCATTACTTCAGGAACAACATTTTGAGCTAGGAAAGGATGTAATGGTAGTACAGGTGTGAGAAATACCAGGATTCCATTGTTAGGTGCTCCAGCCGCCGCCATATAACTGAAAGATTGTTGAAAGCGGCGTAAAACCCCATTTAAACAAACAAACCAAACAACATTTTGAGAACGCAGCCGTTTTATATGCTTCCACACAAAATAGTTCCATACAAAAAATAATCAAAATTTGTAAAGTTTTTGCTCGATTCTGTTAAATTACAGGAAATTAAGAGATTTTTTTTTTTTCATGGATGTAGGAACCGATAAACCTAATCATACTTATGTATGATTTCGCATAGTTGGTTTTTTCCGGTTCATACCTCCATGAAAACAAAAATATTCTCTTCATCTTTTAACCTCCGCCGTCATAGCGCAGTCGGTAGTGCATCAGACTCCCAATCTTTAATCATGGGATGTCATGGGTTCGATCCCCGGCGGCGGCACATACCCTTTCCGACACTTTTCTCACTAATGGGTGGATAATCGTAAACCTAAGTGGGATATCATCTGGAGGCTAGGAAAGGATGTAGTGGTAGTACTGGTGTGAAAAATACCCGGAATCCATTGTTAGGTGCTACAGCCGCCGCGATATGACTGAAATACTGTTAAAAGAGGAGTTAAACCCCATTCAATCAATCATTAATCTCTTAACTGAATTATCTCCCTGTGAACTTTCAATTTATACTGAATGTCGCTTCCCTACGGTATTGCATGCTCTGAGCTAGAATTTACTGTTATTGTTGATACATGTTGCGATTTGACCGAGGACTCTAAAACTTATCTCAAGCACTGTTGATTAGTCCAAAAAGGACTTTTACGTTTGAAAAAACATAGGTCAATACTTAGTTTGAAATGATTTTCTTGTAATTCATCAGATTTTAAGTTGGAATGCGGAGCGGAGATTTAACAAAACCGCAAAATGAACACAAGACAATTTCATTTCGGGTTTTATGATAACACATATCACGTGAATACACCTCGGGTTACTTGTCATCTTAACTTGCCACGGACAATCAGTTAGTTGTAACCGAAGACAATAATTTGGCACATGTAAAGGATGATATAGAAATTCGTTTAGAGACTTCTAAACATGCTTTGGCTTGCTTTAAATTATTGAAAAATAAGGTAATAATCAGTGCAGTAATTTGTTTTTGTGATTCGCCGTCCCGTGTTTGGTAATCACGTGATCTCATGTGACATGTGGTAGTCATGTGACCATAGATAGGCAATGTTTACAAAGATGGCTCAGGTCGCAAATGCATTTTCACAATAATCACGCCGCCCAGTGCTTTAAAACATTCTAGAGCGATTACGGGGGATCGTAGGCATCGAGCAAATGCGATTATTGTGGGATTTACAGCTATTACTCAATAAAAATCAAATAGATGCAAAACGAAAGTAGAAGATTTTGAAAATTAGAATGTAAACATATCAACTTCCGGTTTCTACTTATTAACTAAATAATTACGCTTTATTATGTCGTTATTTACAAGTTTAAATCAATAATAATAACACATCAAACCTTTAACAAGTGTCATCTTGCTTCAGCTTGGTCCTTTTTCTTAAGATTTTTTACGGTTCTAAAGCCGAATAACGAATAAGTTAATCGCGCGACTACAGAGCGCCGAAGATAATTTGATACTATCTTCATCATATTATAGGAATTTTTAGGATGAGGGCAAAACTACCATGTGCAAACAATAACGTTAAAATAACGTTAACTTTTTTTTTTTTTTTTTTGAATTTTACTCACAACGCTTTAAATATTCTTTTTCCTAAGTCTAAACCGGTATTTCAAATCGATCACCCTGAAACAAGTTTCCGCGCATTTCCGCGCATTTCCACGTATACTCATTAACTTGAAGTGAATATCTACGAGAGTTTAGTATGATCGTTACAGAGTTGGCCGAGTTGAGGGTCAAAAATTAATCGAGGCCATTGATTTCTAACTGTAGAAGCTGTTATTCACTGTTTTCAGGATTCTAAATGGAGTTCACGTATTACAGTTGATCAAAAGGAGAATGTTATGCTTGAAAATTCTGACTATGCTGTTTGTGACAAGAGCTTATAACCCAATTCAAGACGATAAAATTTTAGACCTGTCCAAATTCAAAGAAGTAGCATACTACAATTGTAAGTTGATGAAATCTTTAAAAGCCTGGTCTTTTTGGATAGAAAACATTGTGGATTATGAAGAAATTGCTTGTAACAAGCAATTTCTTCATTTTCCACAATGATTTCCAAAGCTTTCATAATGAGGGTCATTTAAAAGCGTCACTGTCTGGGAATGGGTTAAGACAATGCTAGTTTTTGATTTTTGTATGTGGATGTATGTTTTTGTGCGTTATTCACGCACATATGTACACGAATGGGAATGCTGGTTTAAGTTTAAAGGGGGGAGGCTTACTCGGAAAGTAATGAATGAATTTGAACCGAATTCCACAGTTATGACCCTTTCAGCGCATTCCAACTTCTCAGTACTTTCAGTCCTTTGATTCTACATAGATCTATGGAACCTCTCAAAAGGGTATTACTATCTTTACATCACAGGGTTATAATAGCGTTAAGTTATGGGTACAATTCCGTTCAATTTCATTTCACTTTGTCAATCGGGACTGTCAATCAAAAAACAGTCGACCAATGAAATCATTCATTTAGACCAGAAATTAGATTTGAACTCAAAAATTGGCGGTCGTTTTTTGCTAACCTTTTCTGTTGGTTTGGCGACTGAAATGTCACAACTACATTTTTTTTCAATCTGTAATTACGACGCTAATGTCGCCAACCATCTATTCTACCTTTCTGTAACATGCTACATGCCATAAATTTGGCAAAATAACGCCGTTTAAAAACGCAGCGATGGTACTTTCTGTAGGAGTCAATGGGCGTGGTAAACGGAGTAAGTGGGCGGAGCCAGCAAATTATCTATTTTAACTGTACAACAAGACTCAGTGTGATACAGATCAATCAACTCAAGATTTGGGTCATTGAATATACAAATGGGACGCCCAAAGCTAACAAGAAAATAACCACATAGAAACAAATAGTATATTTCTGTCAGTTCAAAGGGTCGTTTTGACCGTACCATTGACAAGAAAAAAGATCAGAATAGATGCAGGAACATACGACCGAGAAGTTTCTTCGTTCAAGACAGGTTACAGAAACGCATCTAATAATTTCAAAGGGTGTCATACTCGCCCCCTTTAAAAGTCATTGTCCGACCAAGACTAATAAAAACGATAACGTTGAGACTTCTCCCTATTTGATAATCAGATCGACAACAAATCTCATCAAATATTTATATTAACAGCTGATATGAAGTTGTTAAAGGCAAGCTTGCGTCTCAATTCAATACGATTACCTCACAGTGACTACTTTTTTCAGCAATGGCCTTTTTTAGCATTCGATTGTTCCAGGAAATAGCACTTAACCCTTTCCTGTATAATCACTGGTTTTTACGTCAATGCAATTTTATACTTAAGAAAATATTATGATAATAGAAGAAATTGCTTGATACAATCAATTTCTTCTTTTATCACACTATTTTCTACCACATAAAATGGTTTTGTTTCAAATTGCACTCACTTTTCATTGTCGTCTGCAAAATGTTTCAAATTGGGCCAGTCTAAAATTTCGAGAAACAGGAAAGGGTTAACTAAGAATGCGGCAGTAAGGATTGCGATTAAGTACACCATACTTGTTGAAGTATAAAGATCAAAGGAACTGTGAATTTAAGAAAAGTCACCAGAACGAGTAAACAGAAAACATTTTGTACGAATTATTCTTTGCCTTACTTTTTATATCATTTTAGTCTCGTTTATCGTGATTTCAGCATTTGATTGGCTGAATTTTTCTGTCCATACTTCTAAGAACAATGCTTTGAGCCCGCAAACATTCTGTAAGTAAATCCATAAAATTTTACGCGAATATAGTAAAATATTTGCTTTGTTTTGCCTGATAACATTAAATCATCAGAAATGTAGAGAATATATTTTGGGTTTCATTGAGGTGTCAACCTTAAAACTTAATCACACTGATTTATACGTGCGCTTCGTATATTCATACGGTGTGATTTTGGGTTCATACCTCAATGAAAGCAAAAATATTCTCTTCGTTTCTTAAATACGGAAGTGTACCACACATAAACCTATAAACATATGCCACACAGTGGGATGCCGGAATTTTCCCCAGAATAGTTACCCGGCTTTTTCCAAAATCAGAAAAGTAGTACTTCCACGTCACTAGTGGTGGTTCTTATTTCAAGTTTGATGGGTGATTTTATCTTGCTATAAATAAGTTTAGGAAGACAGACCGTATGGTTCAATCTCTGTTTAAGAATAGTGCCATGATCACCTTATCTGCCATTTCAACATACGCATGTCTAAAAGGCAGCAATAATGGATTCATTTTGCGTGTTTTATTTCATTCCTTAGCAGTATGGTGTTGCATATTCGCTTTTGATTTATCTTTATCAAATTATTCTCTTCATTGTTTAGTCTTAAATACACGATATTTTAAGTGTTAAGATGACTGGTCTGAAATAAGTGTATATTGTAACATGATTCTGCAATGAGTTGATGAAAAACGTGCAATCTGTTTACTGCCTTGGTACAGTAAGAAATGTTAATGATGGCACTCATATACACTGTTTTTGCTGATTGTGGGTTACATATTGGTTGTCTATTGGTCCACATTGGGATATTGTTGTCTGGTGTAATTTTGGCCCTCGACAGCCATAGTTGTTTGTTGTGTATTCGCCCATATCGGGTAATCATTGGTATGTTTCATTGGGGCTTGCAAATAACATGTGTTGGCAGCACCGTTGTTTTTAATCATTGTGTTTATATTGTATTATATTGAAGCCGTAGCCAATTATCGGCCAAACCAGATATTGATAAAATATTATTTTTTTGTGTTTTAAAGAGTTTTACGATTCATCGTTGCATCCGAAATAATTAGATTCCTATTTCCACTTTTATCTATAGGAAAAGATGTTGTCACTAATTAAGAAAACACACCTGTTAAGATAAATAATATGGCTCAAGTATCTTGTACTGGGCTAAGTTCTGTTTGTATATGTGGATACATATGTTTATAATTTCAGTTTTGCTTCGCATATCATAATGTTTACTTTTTGATCGGCCGGTATCGGTAGGTCCGTAAAAATTTACTCAAAATTAGTAAAGTATTTTCTCTGTTTTTCTTTATGGAATTGAATTATAAGAAATGAAGAGAAAGTTTTTGTTTTTGTTGTTTTCATTGAGGTATGAACCGAAAAGCTTAATCACAGATACAGATACTTTATTAGACGTGATGCTATTACAAGCTCATTAGTCAAAATACAAACATTTAAATCAACATGCTATGAAAATCGGCAGTGGTTTAACATGGCATATATTCAATGATAATAAATGATAATCAACGTGAGAGTATATAGAAAGAGCAATTCTAATCAAGTTAGGTTTAGTTTGAGTGCATAAAATATTTGCTTCTCATCTCAAAATCCAAAAGAATAAAAGTTTCACAAGTTTGTAAGGGTTTTCTTATTTTTAGTATTCAATAATTTGATGAATTTGTACATACTAGTGTGTTTAGAGTAATACCTAGGAATTAACTTTGTTCGCAAATCGCAAATACGGACAAATAAGAGTAAAATGGTATTCGTCTTCAATGTCGTCTTTGTCGCAAAGTGTACATTTCCGCCTGTCTCTGTCGATGTTTCTATGTCTGTCACTCTCAATTTTCAGGTTATGGGACGAGAGACGTACTTTAGCTATTATATTTCGGACTGACCTTTTCCCTTATAATTCAAGGTACTCGGCTCTACCAAAATTTGGTTTGATGTGCGAGAAAAATATCGCGAATTTTGAAGGGAAATGACTGCTGCTAAAATGCAATTCTTAGCTCCAATGGCTGAAAGCCAGAGAGCTATTGTCATGGCGTTGTGTTCGTCCGCCCGCCCTTCCGGTCGTCCGTCCTTCCACCCGTAAACTTTTACTTTGAAAATCTTCTCTTCAGAAAGTACTGAACAGATTTTCAACCAAATTTCACAGAAATGAGCCTTGGATGACCCTTTATCAGATTCCTTCAAAGAATTTTTTGATCGGGTGAAAAACATGGCTTTAGTGGACGGAGCTTATTTCCATATATCGAGGGCTCAGAGCAAAAAATTAGTATGGCTCTATACAATGTATAGAGCCATACTATGTTTTTGCTCTAAGCCATCGATATGGTGAAAATTTTGAAAATCTTCTTCTTAGAGACCGGAGGATGGATTTCACAGAAATGATCCTTGGATGACCCTTTTACAAATACCTTCAAAGAATTTTGATCGGATGAAAAACATGGCTTTAATGGACGGAGCTAATTTCCATATACGGTGAACATTTTTAAAATCTTCTTCTCAGAAACCGGTAGATGGATCTCATCCAAATTTCACAGAAATGATCCTATGGTGAACTTTATCAGATACCTTCAAAGAAATTTGATCGGATGAAAAACATGGCTTTAATGGGCGGGGCTTATTTCCATATATGGTAAAAGCTAAGCATGAAAATCTTCTTCTTTGAACCTAGTTGGTGGATTTTAACCAAATTTCACAGAAATGATCATTGGGTGAACCTTTTTCGGATTCCTTCAAAGAATTTTGATCGGATGGAAAACATGGCTTAATGGGCGGAGCTTATTTCCATATATGGTAAAGGCTTTAAAAATCTTTTTCTAATAAACCCGTGGATGAATTTCAATCAAATTTCACAGAAATGATCCTTTGGTGAACCTTCATCGGAATCCTTCAAAGAATTTTGATCGGATGGAAAACATTGCTTTAATGGGCGGAGCTAATTTCCATATATGGTAAAATCTTTTAAATTCTTCTCAGAAACCAGTTGGTGGATTCCGCCAAATTTTACTGGATCGATCCTTGGGTTACCTTTTATCAGATTATGAAAAAGAATTTTGATCTGATAAAAAATATGACTTTAAAGGGCAGGGTTAATTTCCATATATGGTATATACTGAAAACTTTGTAAATTACTCAGAAACCTGTTGATGGATTTCAACCAAATTTCACAGGAATGATAACCAGATTCCTTTATATATTATCGATTGGCTGAAAAACATGGCTATTATGGTGGTTGATTAAGTTCATATATGGTATACAGTGAAAATTGTACATTTTAAATTTTACATAACTTGACTTGAATTTTTTAAAAACAATGAAAAGTTTGAAATGGTTCTCTAGAACTATTTCAAATATTTCAATGATTTAGATTCATTTTCTTACATTCCGTTTACATTAAACTAGTGAAAAAATTTGCTTAATCAGTACGTTCGTGCCTGTGGAGCGATACAGGCGCTAGAGCGCCTCTAGTTTGACTTAGTGTTATGAAGGTGTAGCCAGTATTTAATAATTCGCGTTTTTCTAGAAAGGCTGAGCGGAAACCTCCCTAATTCTGAGTACAGCACAAGAGAATTCGTGGATGACTTTACATTTAGTAACCATTTGCAAAATTTTCTGTGAACGCGTTCAATATTTTCGGCCATGTCAAACCCCTAAATTACACAATTGTACGCCAAAATAGAACCAACAAAAGAATCAAACATTATATTAGGTCGGACTTCTATGTTTTTAGTCATATTAAATAGGGGATATATAGCACGAAGCGCTTTTCCCGCTAGGGCGTTGGTTGCGTGTTTGAAAGAACCTCCACTGGAAAGTACAAGACCAAGATAATTAAACGTATTAACAAGTTCGATGAATTGGCCATCTATATACCATTGGTAGTTTTCGCTCAATCGTCCGCCTTTTCGGAAAACAACTATTTTTGTGTTCTCAATAGTAATTAACAAATTCCATTGTAAAAAAATTCGTGTAAACTATCAATTGAATTTTGGAGACCTGTTTGGGAATCGGATAGTAATACAACATCGTCCGCAAATAGTATTAGGTAAATTGAAAGTTGGTGAAGGCTGATAGCACAATGATCATTATTTTGTAAATGTGACTCAATATCGTTAAGGAAAAGGGAGAACATTATAGGAGAAGTTATCTCCCCTTGCCATAGGTTGGTGTATATTTTATCACCTTCTCGGTGATGATTTTCATAAGGTAGAAAAAACGTTAAAGATAACGACACAGTCAGTTACAAGGTCCAAGTTAACAACTGTTAAAAGAAATACGGAGACTATCAGTTCGTCTTTCGTCTAGGTAATAAGTACATTTCATATAGATCTAATCGACAAATTGTCATTTCAAAATACGTTTTCAGTGCTGAATGTCACTCTCAGCAAGTGCGGAGATACTCTCTAGAAGTTCTTAAAATCGTATGATTAATTCTGACACTGAAGTGTTTTAAGAGAATACAATTAGTTTAGAGAAAATTTACGAGGATAGATGTAACTAGTAATTAGCGAACTTCAAATAATTTGTCACAGCACGAATTTTCGTGTTAAAAATCGGGGCATCTTTTATCATCTCTTCTGAATTGTAATCAGATTATCGCTAGTGTTTTGTGTGTTCATATAACATGATTTCAAGAGAAAAAACAAATCGCATAACAAAGCTCGATAAGCTCTTTATCTTTTGATTTTGATTAGGAGAATAGTTTATAAAGCGGATAATCCGTCAGCGAAATTGAGTCACCAGCAACAGACCTATTTGCGTCTAGCCTCACATAATATAATATGTTTACATGGAAAATGCTTACGCCTTATAATCCTTGAATACTTCTTAAGTGGACGATAGACGCTGATTGGTTGGAACTTCTCTGACGCTAATGTTGTGATTTTCAGTTTATTTAATTTTTAAACAAGTGCCACTCTATCCTGTATGAAAAATATTTGAGTAGAAATCGAACTCTGTTCTCTCCCACTTACTAGCTGCAATTATTTCTATCCTGTCGATCTCAGATGTTTTGATAAACCAACCAAAATTATTCTAAAAATAGCTAAATTGAGGTTCGCACTCCTAGAACTATGTTGAGCTCTCTGTCTAATTACAACGATCAATCACCAAACGATGACTTTTTGAAAGAAATTGCAGATGATAAATTCAAATTGTTCAATTTTAAAATTATTTGTCTCTCTGAGTAGAAAGTATGAAGGGGAACGAAGACAATTGCTATTAATACGAGTATTTTTTCACATGCTCCACAAGGTTTACCCAAGGTTTTTCTCGGGGTTATTCAGTTACGGATTCGTCATGAAATTCAATTTAGGAGATGAAGAGAATATTATTTGTTTTCATAGAGGTATGGAACGAAAAACCATATCACACTTTTTTTATGAATCCGCTTCGCGTATTCATACAGTGTGGTTAGGTTTTTCGTTTCAAATCTAAAGACACCGAGCGAAAAACAAGCAAATATTTTATAACTTTGATACACTTTCTATGGAACCATTTTGGGTGCAAGCATACAAAAAAGCTGCGTGCTCAAATTTTGTTCACCGAGGTATGTATATTTTTTTCTGCCAATCAGAATGCTCGATCTTGATAGACGAAACTAAGAATTAAATCATTCGGGAATATTTAATAGTTTTCGTTCAGATACACCTCTCGTTGAAACGTAGACTTTTCAGGAAGGCAGCGGTAAAACGATGGACCAGAAGAAACCATGAAGGAACAACGACGAATTAAGTTCTTTTCGGCGATTAATTTTATAGACAGCATATAACTATCATTAAAAGCGAGCTCAAAAACGACGCTTAACGAATTGTTAAGTAAATGTATTGATTAATTGTACTGCCATTTTTACAGAGAATATGATTTTTTGTCGAGGCAGTTGGTGCAAATTACCATGGCTTCCGGTCTTTTCTCACAATAGTACGACCTGAACATTAAATCTGACCCACTTACGGCTCATTCCACTGAACCAGATGCCACAGAATGTCGCTTTTTGACGCCCCTCGAGAAAAACGATTGGGAATACATTGTGAAAAATAAAGAAATTGCTTGAAACAACATTATCCACAATGTTTTCTATACAGAAAATTGAAAAAATAAAAAAATCAGAAACTTTAATCTATCGTCTGCAACTCCTTCAAATTTGAACAAGTTTAAAATTTTGCCGTCTGGTATTGGGTTGAGCGCACTTCTTATCATTTAACCATTTGTTAGTGCCAAATGATGCATGTTGCGATGATATTTATCGGAAGGTATACCATTGGCCGAAACTGGGTTAGACATTATGGGGCCTTGAGAGCAGAGAGTGTTACTGATTTAGCTAAACTGGCTAGACCGAGAACCAAATAGTCGCTGCGCGTGCAATATGTCGTTACTACAGCTGTATTAAGCCTGCAGCTACGACATTTTGCTCGAGTAACGGCGAAATTTAAATAACTACCCATTTTAGACACTGTCCCAAGCAAAAAAAGGCTCTTTGGTAGTAATATCGGAGACGGGTTCTTTGAGAGTGTGGTCTAGTTTGTATCCATACTTGAATGTCAATAATTGACCAATCGCTGGCCACGCCCATTTACTGCGTTAGCCATGCCCATTGACTCCAAAAGGAAGACTCGCTTCGATTTTACTCGGCGTTGTTTTGCGAAATTCATGGCAAGTGGCATTATAACAAAAAAAGTTTAATAGTTGGTTGGCGACCTAAACATCGTAAACACAGCTTAAATAAGGTGTAATTATGACGTGTAGGTCGCCAAACGAATAAAACAGGTTAACGAAAAGGGCGGCCAATGTCGGTCGGAGATGAAAACTCATGTCTGGTCTCAATTGGTCGACTGGTTATTTGATAGACCACGATTGGTCTATTATCTACAAAAGTCACCTCAGCAGCAGCCAGTCTTAATCATTTAATTACATTTTCACAAAATTCTGCCAAGGTGACGATGAAGTATTTAATCTATTTTCTTTCATATTATTGTGTATATTGTCCTTTTTGTACCTGGACGAAATGAAATATATATTCTATTCTGTTTTAAATGTTATAAGTTTGTGAAATGTGGAAAATCTTTGCCTTTTAAGGTAGAAAACAATGTGGACATTGAAGAAATTGCTCTTCATTTTCCACAATGTTATCCAAAATTCTTTTCTTGAGATGTTTAAAAAGCGGGATTGTGTTGGAATAAGTTAAAATGAGACCTTTATCCTTTACTTACAAATAGTTACATACTCCGAATTATAGAGGAGGTGTGTAGGCTTCAGTAATTTAACTAGAATTATGTCTCTCTGAACGGATGACTAAAGTTTTGACAAAACCACTAAAACCAATATACTGTAACCAATTTAATTTTTTAATTTCACAAGAAAGGAGCAAATACTTACATCTATCTAAAAACATGTTTATGCCTACAAACTTTTTTAAGATTTGCTAATGGAATACACAACATTTACTCTTCGTTTGGGTGGCCTAAAATACCAAGTTATGGCCAACTGTTCAAACATTTGGTCATTTCTTCAATTATTTTACGCAACTTAAAATACTTATTTAGTAAATCCAACTTAATGTAAAGCACTGAATTCCACTTGGGTTGAAACCTAAAGTCTATATTGGACACTGTAAGCAACAGCCAATCTGTGTACAGTAGCTAGTATCACAACTTTCCTTTGGTGGCTGCTTCGCCTAGATTCATTTTGTTCAGTATGATATAGAGGATAATCAACTGGTTATTCCAGATATGAAAAAATAATTCACGAGGATGCGTTATTAGGCGTTTAAAAAACGAGTGCGCAGCATTGGTGTTTTTAACGCCTAAAAACCGCATCCGAGTGAAATGTTTTGTTCATATCTGGAATAATCATTTGATTATTCTATTAAATATATACGTTATTATTTTATTTTTTATCAAAATATATTTTAAAGGCTTACAACGCATCCGAATGAAAAAAAATTCATATCTGGAATAACCAGTTGATTATTCTATTTATCATATACCTTATTATTTTATTTTTTATTAAAATATCGAAACCAATCTTTTGATATACTCTTTACAATGTCACTGGGTTGGGAAAAAAGTAGTTCCTAAATTACGGCAGAGAGTGAAACTGAAAAGTGTTATCAAATTTATTACACTGAGAATAATCTAAAAATCATTCTTATAGAAAAATCTTTGAAGTCCGTTAATCCTTGCCTGTTTTGCAAACGTTTAGACCAATTTCAAAGGAGTTGCAGACGAACATTTATCATGGATCGAATTTGAAAAAAAAAACACATTAAGTTGGGTACGAAATATTGTGAAAAAAAAATATTGCTTGTTCCAAGCATTGTTTTTTTCTACAGCGTTCTCTCAGTTATAAAATTACAGGGACGTAAAAAGCAGGTATTAAACAGGACAGGGTTAACTCCGTTGAAAACGAAAGAAAACGCATTAATTATATTTTGTAGCTCTTACAATATATAACATTTTAAGTACCATGTTAAACAAGTTGATGGTCCCGAACACTAATAACTATGATATTGAATATTTTGAATAGCAGCCAGTGTATAGCAGCCAGTATATAGCAGCCAGTGTATAAGCAGCCGTTTTGTGCTACATTTGAATCTATGTATCACAACCACTGAAGGGAATAAATTCCATTCGGTGGCTGTGATGCATAGGTTCAAATGTACTTTTATTTCTAGTTCTCACAAAAATGGCAACGAGTCTGCTTCCTTGCTAGATATTGTCTGAGGCAGAGTATTCGGGATTATCTTCAGTAGAGGTTTCTGTAAGGAATTGGTATTTATGGTGTAATCATTTTCGCATTGTAGATTTATCTTTCTCAAATTTTATTTAAACGCAGCAGTTCAACCACTGAGCTATCAAAGTACACAGCGCCGTAAATCTGGCTAGATTGTATCGTCAACTGCATCATACAGAGAGAAAATGCGAAATTCGGTCGTTCTGAAAATAATTCCCGGTATCAAAGTGTTAAAAAAATCTTTCTTCTTTGCCTGGGACTATTTTGTACTTCAAGCGAAAATTTTTGAAAAATCAAAATCAACATAAATTGTATATTCTGATGAATTGGCTTAGCATTCATTTTGGGGTTTTAACGCAAGATTTATCCAACCTAACCGAGAACAGACTTCTCGGTGTCCCCAATATATCTGAGATTACTTTACATTTCTCCGTGTGGACCTTATTTCTGATCTCTCCTTACTATATCTAAATTAAAGAAAACTTTCAAGAATCTGAATATAGATATGCATGTACCTCTCGTTTGTCTAAAGCTGTTAGTTAATTTGTAATATTGTGTACCCTGGTCAGGTTTAATCAAAGATCTTTAAGAGATGAAGGGGATATTTTTTGTTTTCATGGAGGAATAAAATGAAAAAACTGACCATACTGTATGAATACGCGAAGCCTCGATGAAAACAAAAATCATTCTCTTCATTTGTTATAATTTAATTACAACAAGCGAAAAAAAATAACAACAAATATTTAACAAATTTTGATACATTTTATAAAGGAACAAGTGCTCAAAATTCTGTTCATGGAGGTGAATGATTTTTTTGTTTCGGCCAATCAGAACTCTCGTTTTTGATGGACGAAACTAAAAATTAATTTATTAAAAATGTCTTTTCGTTGTGAGTATGATTCTAGTTTGTAGGTAAAAAATCGTGTATACTGGTCTAACAGTAAATTTCAAATAATTTATTCAACATAACTTGCATATTCTATTGAATTGACTAAGCATTTAGATGGGAGTTTTAACTTATGATTTAGATAAGAAGTTTTGTTCAATCTATACAGACTTCAGGTTTCTCGTCGGCTTCTATTTTGAGTATAATTCTAATTTGTGAGTAGAGATTCATGTACTGGTCTGACTGTAAAACTAAATCTTAGAACTTCAACCCATTCCAACACAATGACATTTTTAAACGCCACTTAATATGAAAGCTTTGGAAAACTTTGTGGAAAATGAAGAAATTGCTTGTTACAAGCAATTTCTTCATTGACCACAATGTTTTCTATCCCTTAAGATAAAGATTTTAAAGATTTCATCAACTTAAAATTGTTGTCTTCAAATTCTTTGAATTTAGCCTGATCTAAATTTTTATCGTGTTGGAATGGGTTAAACAATCTTTCCTGAAATCAGTCACCAGGTATCGAAGACATATTAATTGTTCATTTTCACAGAAATATTTATTGAGTAATATATTGAGCAATTTGTATCAGATTAAAACTGTAAAAACATTTCTCTGAACAAAACCATTTATTACATGTAGTTAGAAATATTCTATGATTTATCTTATTCAAGATTATAGAAATAATATGTAATGAAAACTCAAAGTGTTTAATTGACTTGGTTGCAAAGGAAGGATGTGTTATGAAAAAAAGGGGGCTAAACTGGCCCTAAATCGCTCACCTGAGAATAATTTCTCTAAGTCTGATAAGCATAGCCCTGTTACGGCAAAATTTTATACAAACCAAAATTTCACAAGTTTTGAAAAGGGTCACCTGAGGAGCATACTTGCCAAGTTTGGTCCAAATTGGCCCAATGGTTTAGTAGGAGAAGACCTCTAAAGAATTATTTCATGATTTTCCAAAGTCTGCTTAACCCTGCCCTGCCACACACCTATGTTTTGCGAATCAAAACTTCACGAACAAGTTTTGAAAAGATCGGCCAAAGAATATTCCTGCCAAATTTTATCTGAATTGATCCATTGGTTTAGGAGGAGGAGATGTTTAAAGAAAAGTTGACGACATTTTAACCGCCATAGATCTTGGATCTCGGTTGTGTCAACCGCTTTGAATATTGCATTGTAGTATTTGTAAAGGTGATGTAACTATGAAGTTAAATCTACACACACACCCTCCTTCAAAAAAAAGAAGAAAAAAAGAAAACCACACAGCAAAATTGATTTGAAAATCATACTCTATGCAAGCCCAAACGCCTAAATACATGTATATATGACGACTTAAAATGAACAATCGCGTTGTAAATTAAATATCTAGTCGACCAATGGAATCATTCATGAAGACTAGTATTCAGTTTTGATCTCCGACATTGGCCGACATTTTCATTTACATTCATTGTTGGTTTCGTGACTTAAACGTCGTAACTACTCCTTATTCAATCTGCAGGTACGACTTGTAGATCGCCAACCAACGATTAACGTTTTCGTTACATGTTGGAGTCAATGGGTGTAGCGAACGGAGTAAGTTGACGGGACCAGCGATCGGTAAATTATACGGCTTAACAACCTACGTTATCGCATGGACATCGAAGACTTTTCGAACAGCCGCCTTTTTCGCTCGCGAAATGCAGATTTAATACTTTAAAAGGATGAATTTATCTCATATTAACTAAAATTACCTGCCTGATATTGCGATGGTAAATATATTTATAGCATAGAATATATTTTAGTAAAAAACTAAAATGTCTTACATAAGAGGAAGAAGAAGATTTTATTAATAGGCTGAGACACAAAATCAAATATATACGATTCCCATACCTTTGACCTCTGCTAGCTGATGAATTATAGTTATGAGCCGAAAAATATTTTTCTCTACTTGCGTGCATTGTCTTTTTCTAGTTTTCACTTGACTGCATGTATCTTTGAAATTACAGGCTTCCTCGTAACAAAGCCAAATTTGTATTCTGTTACAGTAACTACGCAACGTAAACTAAATTCAATGTACTTGTATATCGTCGGTTGGCTTCCAGAATCTGGTGTTTAAAATTTGAATTGAGGGCTCGCTGGCACCACCCACTCAATGCAACAGGAAGTCCCAATCGGTATTAAACGGCGTTATTTGAAAGATTTTTGGCAAGAAAAATGCAACAGAATAGTAAAATATTAGTTGAATAGTTAAATTGTAGGCTGAAGCTCCTTGGTCTATAGTGGTAGGACGCGGAACTCGGGATCGGTGAGAATTTTTCTGAGTAAAAAACGTACTCCATATTGCTCCTCTCAACCCAGGTACCTGAGAGGGTTGTAAGCCAATGTGCTATGTGACTGCCATGGGTGCCGTATGCTAACAGCCGACTTACAATTCAATAATCGGGGGTTACAGTGTTAAGTCGTTTGATTACGCAAGGCGTAGAAAAATACTATAAAGCCAAATCCTTAACTTTTTTTGGCGACCTTAACTTCGTAGGTACAGCTATGGATCACAAAAATGTCGGAGTTCAAAGTGTTCTTCAATTCTGAATGAGTTATTTGATGACTGGTCGATCGATTTTTTTATTTATAGCCACGATTGGGCAATTAAGATGCAGATGATAAAAATCCCCTAAATACGAATAAATAAGGAATATTACAACAGTGTCTTTTTCTATTTGTAGCTATCGTGTTCGAGAATCGTGTGTAGGTATTTTTATTGGAAAAAAGTAGTCGGTATTTAACGGTACTCGACGAATACGGTTTTTTGGTACACGCCAAATACGGATTTTTTTCTGTCAAGTTGTATTAGATCGCCAGATTTTAATCCATATCTTTTATAGGTATATATTAAATTATTTCAGAGTCATTTAAATATTTGAATGACTCTAAAACAATATATTGGTACATGTATTTAGGGGAATGACCAAACCTAAGTTGGAGAACAACTAAGTCTTATTTTTTGCCTTATGCCAAATTGTATAAACAGATGTATTCAGGATTCAGGATATTCAATATTCAGGAACAAGAAATGGCAATAATGTATGTTTAAACTAATAGCCCATAAACCTATCATATGACAATTGGTAGAGTTTCACAAATTCCAACACAATCCATTCTTTTTACGCCCCTCAAGAAAAAAGGTTTGGAAAACATAGTGGAAAATGAAGAAATTGTTTGTATCGAGCAGTTTCTTCATTACCCACAATCCTTTAAAAAAGGACGAAAAATTCAATCAACTTGAAATTGTCGTCTGTGTGTGTATTTATGTGTTTTTGTTTTGTTGTTGTTGTTGTTCTGTTTTTCTTTAATTTGGATTAGTCTTAAATTGTGCCATGTGGGGATGGGTTAAGGCCAAACTACTTCTAATTATCGGATAACTTCAACACCGGTTACCGGAAAATAAGTCCATAAAGACCTTTATCGGAATCAATGAAGCACAATGTGCTTATATCAACAATCATTATAGATGACATGATCATTAATCATCTTGTCCTAAACAGAATTACATCATATCATCCAATCGACCTTACTTGGACAAAGTCATTTCATTTGATCTACAGCTTGTTGCAAGAATTACTCTCACAATTACAAAATGGGATTAAAGCGGCTCTTGCACAGATAATAAGAATGTTGACTCTCAATTTTCCATTTTAAGGTAAGTATCGATGTTTTTTTCATGTCACAGATTCTAATTATTTTTATTTCCTCTGGTATACTATTTGAATACAATATGCCGAAAAGTAGTTTTGAAAAAAATCTGAGGTCGCTAATCAGAAAAAAGCAGGGTATTTCTTTAATAGCCTACGTAGGCAATTAATCTATTTTTAGATTAATCCGAGACAGTTGCGAAGAGTATATGATCATTCACGTGGTGCGAATAACCGTTGGAACCTTGAATTTAGTTTAACACCAACGTCATCGTTATGTCATCAGAAGTTATGTTAGCTAGCCTGTCTTTAATTCTGTGAAGATCAGCCCAAAACTGTCGTAAGCGTTATTACGAATATAAACACTTACCGTAGTTTTGCGCTAACCCTTTCATGTGACATGAATTAGGACGTTGGTTGTTTCGCTAGTAAATTTATTACCTTCAGTTGACTTTGGGTCATATGCAAATGAGGTCATTCGATGTCGACAGCGGAATTCCGTGATATCTAAAAATAACCTGGAATTCCGCTGAACCTTTCCGACATAACCACAAAAAGCCACTTTAGGCCTACCACCACCAAGATAATATCTGACTCAACTTAAAGTATTAAATGTTCGTTTGAGTGTATTTTTCGGCACTTGGATTTTTTTCTTATCTAGGTTTCAGAAACATCGATACCTCCCTTTAAGAGATGAAGAGAATATTTTTGATATCATGGAGGTATGAACCAAAAAATTTAATCCAATTCAAAACAAGGACTATGATACTAATACCGGAAATTTACTGTTACCTGCTCTCTGTTATGCTTTAAATGTTCTAGTGATTGTGGTAAGAGTAAAAGGTGATTGTCAAACCTTCGAGATCATACAAACGCCGAATTCAACTATCCTCGGATTCGCTATACTAGTTTGAATTGAAAATGGTTTATGTGCTCACTACAATGCCGCGGTCAGGAAGAAGGATGAATGCTATTGTTCCATCAGAAATAAACGTTAATGTAGGTTCTGCAAAGGTTTAACCCGAATACACATTCGAGCCTCAGATTGATTGACCATTCCCAAAGGCAGGACCACGAAAGCAAACAAGAAAACCTTGAAATAAGCACAGAGCTTCGATTCATACAAAAAGAAAAATAAAGCAAGAATACATAATAAGAAAGAAATCTACAATGCAATCTTCAAAGAAAGCTCGCGCATTGCAGAAAAAGACTAGCCACATTTCCGAAGATTGATTCTGTCTAGTATGCTATCAGCCCTACCCCAACAGTAAACATAAAGAAAGACGGGTCAAGTGTATAGCTTGTAGCTATTGGTCACATGAAGCCTGTACTTATGGCAAGGGCGAATATGTGTGCCAGAATTGTGACTCGGCTGGTGGTGAATTCTAAAACATATAGCAAATATACGTAGAGTGAAATGAACTTCCTTTGCAAGTATTGATATCGACATGTAATATAATGTATATGTATCATGAAATAAATAGTATTAGTATTAAGTAGCTGGTCTTGAACTCAACGTTCTATATAATGAAAAAAAAAGGATTTATTTTTTATCTTTATTTACCTTGACCAACTGTCAAATAAATGATCTATCGCGGCTGTCAATCAAATAATAAATCGACCAGTCAATTCATTCATTTAGACCGTTTAATATCTAGTGGAACTTCCTGTTGAAGTCGATTGACCAATCACTGGCCCAATCGACTTTTTCCGTTGGCCCTGCCAATTGACTCCGACAGGAAAATCCACCTCGATTTTTAAAGGTTTTTTTAGGGGGGGGGGGTAAATTTTATGGCAAAAAGAATGTAATAAAAAGTTAGAATGGTTGGCCTGCGAACTAAACGTTGTAAATACAGATTGAATAATAACAAGCAGAAACGGCGTTTAAGTGGCCAAACCAAAAGAAAATGTTTTATGAAAGTATATAGGGGTTCAGAGCTTAATTCCGGGCTGAATGAATGATTTGATTGGTCGACTGACTCCTTCATTTGTAGCCGCGATTGACCAAATAACACTGTTATTTCACTACCTTTGTCAATTCATTCTGTTATTTCACTACGTGAAGAAATTAATATAAAACTGTGGATTACTATGGACATTTGAAGACAATATCAATTTCGAAAACTCATTAAATAAGGCAAACGGCTGTTCTTTGTTATGAATCTAACTTGATTTACCCAAATCCAGATGATAAAACGTTATACTGGCCCAACGTGAAAAAAGTTTTTTTTTTTTTTTTTTTTTTTTTTTTTTTGTAGTGTGCTAAAATTGGGCAATTAAATCTAAAAAGGTACAAACAACGTCTCCTCTCTCTTATCTTCAGGGGGTAGAAAAGTGGGACTGAGACTTTGGGGGGGGGGGGGGTCACCCAAAGTACTGTCATTTCCCTGGTATTTTCATCAGATAATAGTTGTTAATAACTTTAAAAAAAAAGAAAGAAAAGAAGCAAAACTATTTCGCGATATAATACACCGAATAAGTCAAAGAAGTACGACTCGAATAAAACCGGAATTAAGCGGTTGAATACGTAATCTTTCGATTGCATCGAAAATGGCCTATTTCCATCTGATGAAGAAAGGATCATGGTTTTTATGACGCATCAATTACGTCATCGGCTTCCGCTATCAATTCAGTCGTTATCGACAGATTGCGAAGACTTACGACCTTGTGCACCTTAAAAATTCCTATGTTTCAAAGTAGGACATAGGCGTTTTATCTAATTAAATTAAATTTATAGTGAATTTGGTAAATTAAACGCGAAGAAAAAAATGACATTAATAACTTTTGGAAAAAGCAGATAATTTCCCTTTATCAAATTTTCATCAAAATCTATTCTAGAGCCGCATTAAAAAAAATTATAAAAAATGATATAGCAAAAGTATCTGTTTTTTACAATAAATGTTCTCTCTTCGTGCTAAATAAACTAAATTCACAATAAATGTAATTAAATGTACTATACTACTCAAAATTTGCTAATGATCACCTTTTCTTTGGCTTAAACAAATCGAATCAAAAATCGACTCTTTTTTTTATATATATAGATAGGATGGGTTCATTTCAATTTCCATACAATTTCTATTGTCGTCTTCAACCTCTTTCAATTTGGACCAGTCTAAAATTTCACAAAAAAAACGGGAAAGGGTTAATGTGTTTTGAATTTTATCAACAGATTCCATTACACGCAATTAATAACACTAACCTCGACGAGGTATTTTCGATTTCTGTATTGTGCTTTGTTTGGTAGAATTACATCACGAATTAAATGTCAAACAATTAAACTTGGCTTGTTCTGTATAATAGCCCTTTTTATCTTCCCTTGTATTGCATTTTAAATTGGTCACATGTGAATAGAAAAACCTAATAACTTGTTGAATGATATCGAAGTCATTTCAGTTACCGCGTTGAAATCAAATTAAAGTAATGGTTTCTTTTTATTACTATGTAACTGAAAGAAATAAGAATTTGTTTGAAGAAAACAAAATCCCATGGTTTCAAAGTTTTTAACGCTTTTTTATTCAAGCTATACTAAGACACGTTACGTGTGATATTTTCAGCATCTAACAACATAGTTGTTTGTCAATTATGTCTCGAAGCTTAAAAATGATTTAAGAGATGAAGAGAATATTTTTTGTTTTCATGGAGGTATGAACCGAAAAACCTAATCACACTGTATGAATACGCGAATCATACAGTGTGATTAGGTTTTTCGGTTCATACCTCCATGAAAACAAAAAATATTCTCTTCAATTCTTATAATTTAATAGCATCGAGCGAAAAATGCAACAACTTAACAAATCTTGATACCTTTTTGTAGTGAACTATTTTGTGCGGAAGCATTCAAAATGGCTGCGTCCTCAAAATTTTGTTCATGGAGGTATGAATTAAATTTTTCGACCAATCAGATCGCTCGTTTTTGATAGACGAAACTAACAATTAAATGATATAAGTGTATGTTTGAAAATTTCTTCTTTTCAAGATTACAAAGTGACTTTTTACGAAAAATAAATACGATAAATATATTCATAAATATCTTCATTTGTGCCAGTTTTGCTTTCTTAAATTATAGCCCCTAAACTCTGATTGGGAGGTATATAGGAGGTTTCGTCGGTCGGTTGGCCGTCATTCTGTTGCTATCTTTTTTCGCTCAATTTCTCAGCAAACAACTTCATAGATTTGATTAAAACTTACAAATTAGACTCGGTACTAGCAATGGTGTGTATATTGTAATTGGGTTGCAATCAATTTAATTCTTAAAAAGTTATGGTCCTTTGATGAAAAATCTTGTCAACTCATTTTCTCTTCAACAACTGAATTTATTTTAATCAACTTTCACATTCTATTTGGCAATCAACAAAGGTATGCATATTTCATTTTGAACGGTTCGTTGATTTTTCCTCGATTTATGTCCCTTTGTTGAAAAATTCTTAATTCCAGTGACATGTTTTTCTGTGATATGGAACCCTACGAGATATTTATCACATTTAGAGATAGTCTAGTTTGATAAGGGATTTCTGTGGACATCGGCGATATATAATTCGATATGAATTGTGGTTAATTTTCAAAAAAGACAGCGTCAATCGATGAACCAAAATACATTTTTAAGTTGGAATACGGAGCAATTCCATATTAGATTTAACAAAACCCAGAAATGAACACAAGACAATTTCATTTCGGTTTTTTTTGATAACACATATCACGTAATCTCTTAGATATGGATACACCTCGGGTTACTTCTCATCTCAACTTGTCACGGACAATCAGTCAGTTGTAGCCGAAGACAAAAATATGGCACATGTAAAGGATGATATAAAAATTCGTTTAGAGACTTCAAAACATGCTTTAGTTTGCTTTAAATTAATGAAAAATAAGGTAATAATCAGCGCAGCAATTTGTGTTTTGTGATTCGCCGTCCCGTGTTTGGTAATCATGTGATATCAAGTGACATGTGGTATTCATGTGACCATAGATAGGCAATATTTACAAATATGGCTCAGATCGCAAATGCATTTTACAATAATCACGCCGCCCAGAGCTTTAAAACATTCTAGAGCGATTAAGGGGGATCGTATGCATCAAACAAACGCGATTATTGTGGGATTTGCAGCTTTTACTCAATAAAAGTCAAATAGATGAAATACGAAAGAAGAAGATTTTGAAAATTAGAATGTTAACACATCAACTTCCGGTTTCTACTTATTTACTACATAATTATGCTTTGTTATGTCGTTATTTACAAGTTAAAATCAATAATAACACACTTAACCTTTAACAAGTGTCATCTAGCCTTCAGCTTGGTCCTTTTTATTTAAGGTTTTTTACGGTTCTAAAGCCATATAACGAATAAGGAAATCGCGCGACTACAGAGCGCCGAAGATAATTTGATACTATCTTCATCATTTTATAGGAATTTTTAGGAAAAGGGCAAAACTACCATGTGCAAACAATAACATTGCAATAACGTTAACGTCTTTTTTTTTTTTTTTTTTTTTTTTTTTTTTTACCTCTTTTGAATTTTACTCACAACGCTTCAAATATATTTTTTTCCAAAGTCTAAACCGGTATTTCAAATCGATCACCCTGAAACAAGTTTCCGCGCATTTCCTCAAATTTCCACGTATACTCATAAACTTGAAGTAAAAATCTACGTTAGTTTATTATGATTGTAACAGAAATGGTCGAATTGAGGGTCAAATAATCATCGAGGTCATTGATTTCTTACTGTAGAAGCTGATATTCTCTGTTTTCAATATTCTAAAAGGAGTTCACGTATTATAGTTGATCAAAAGGAGAATGTCATACTTGAAAATTCTAATTTTGCTGTGCGTGACACGAGCTTATAACCTATTCCAACACGATAAAATTTTAGACCAGTCCAAATTCAAAGAAGAAGCAGACGACAATTGTTAGTTGATTAAATCTTTAAAATCCTGGTCCTTCTGGACAGAAAAGCAAGCAATTTCTTCATTTTGAACAATGTTTTCCAAAGCTTTCATAATGAGGGTCATTTAAAAGCGTCACTGTCTGGGAATGGGCTAAGACAATGCTAGTTTTTTATTTATGTATGTTGATTTATGTTTTTGTGCGTTATTCACGCACATATGTACACGAATGGGAATGCTGGTTTAAGATATAAAGGGGGAGGCTTACTTGGAAAGTAATAAATGAATTCCACAGTTATGACCCTTTCAGCGCATTCCAACTTCTCAGTACTTTCAGCCCTTTGATATATCTCATGGATACATATCTCAGGCTTTCAGCGCTTTTAGCGCTTTGATTATTATTTCAATCTGTCCTATTGAACCACGTGACGGTTCTAATGAAAGAAAAGTTTCAATCGAAAAAACGCGAAAAGGAGTAGGACAATAAACTATACATAAGGTAATACATGTAATCAAATTAAATGAAATGCGTCTAGCAACCGACATTTTTTATTTATGTACCGTTGGTGTTTCACACCGTTTCCAATAACCTTCCAGATTTGCAGTTGGAATATACTACACGTTCCAGTATGGCAAAGCGGAACGTATAGTTATTTTGGTTACTCCGAACGGAGAGAAGTACAAATCATATATCAGAAAAGGGCTTAGGACTAGCCTAATTTCGACATAGGTCTGCGGGACCGTTTGATTTGAATTCTTATCAAGTCCTCATCGATAGCTAAAGCAATATCTTCCCCCAAAAACACACACAAAAAAATCATAAGAAAGCCACATCCCAGGCCAAAAAGCATAAAAACACATGAAGATTGAAAAGAAAAGTAAATAATTCAACGCGATTAGTCTACGATACGCGAAAGAAGCTTCAACATTTTAAATTGTGACCCGCCACAAATAAAGATTTGTTTCCTTGAAATATGACATCAGTGATGAAGTTATTTAAAAGACTAGCGTATAATTCTGATCGGTCTCGGATACTTCCTAAAATCGTTCTTAAAGTTAAGTCAACAGCGCAAGTACATAAAACAGTCCATGTCTAAGATTAGCGAACACTTCCGGGGAAGAATCGGGTGCATTTAACTTGATCTCAAAATATTAACAAACATGAGTCCTTATCGACATTAAAAACCACAAAATACGCTTTTCGAAAATTTCACCCATACCTCCTTTTGCATATTGATGATAAGAAGAATCGTGTTTGCTTTTGTGACCAAATAAATGAAAGATTCTCTCGGGGGGGGGGGAAGATCTGGCTTTAAAAATCTCTACGTTTTATTCTTGACTAATCTATACTTTTTGTATTACTGTCTATTAATGAATATACAACGAATATAAGACAAAGTAATAACATTCAATTGACCAATCACGGCTGTTAATCAACGAATCAACCGACCAATCAAATAATTCATTCAGCCCGGAATTAAGGTTAAAACTCCTGCATTGGCCGCCATTTTTTGTTAAGCTTTTTCGTTTGTTTGGCAAGTTAATCATTCAAGCTGTAGTTACGACGTATAGGTCAACAATAATGCCCACTTTATTTTCTAAATCAGACAGATTGGTCGAATTTTCACGCAATTTCATAACACAGGGGTTTAAAAACAAACTGACAAACCCGAAGTATCAGGTGTGCCCTCCGTGTATATGAATTAAAAAATTCACAACGTTGTCTCCGAAATGAAATGATGCAAAGAAGGGACCGTTGAGCCAAAACCTTTTATGACTAACACCTGATAAACTTTCTGACACCCTGCCCAACAAACCATACACTCGTGCATTTTCAAATCAGGAGTTTGACGTTACTTTTTACAGTATTTCAGTCATATTGCGGCGACTGGAGTACCTAACTGTTGGTTCCTGCAAATACCGTATCCGGTTATCTGGCCACTCAACCAACTAAGGCGATAATTAAATCATTGGTGAGAGACAAATCAACGTATGAATTGACTGAAAGAATCTTTCCCGCGGTGGGAATCAAGTTGCTAACGCCATGATTCTCAGGTTAACGCGTTACCAAATTCTGTCCGGTTGCGGTCAGAACAAGCTTTCAAACGGGTTAAGATCTGCCATTTTGGTTTCTTCTGTCATCATGTTAGTACGTAACAGTTCTGTGGTCATGGACTCTGTATGCATCTTGTATTCTTTAAACAGGGCCCTTTGGCGGGGTCCATGGGTATAAGACGAGCACTTCTGGACAAGATCGATAGCTTTTCCCGTCTTCTATTGATATGTGACCATTTTTTGTCTATTTTTTCGCATTGTTAATCATTAGATTACATATTGCTTATATGAATTTACTACTGTAACAATATAGGATGCACAAGATTGATTGATTGATTGAATGGGGTTTAACGCCGCTTTTAACAGTATTTCAGTCATATCGCGGCGGCTGGAGCACCTAACAATGGATTCCTGGTATTTCTCACACCAGTACTACCACTACATCCTTTCCTAGCCTCCAGCTGCTATCCCACTTAGGTTTACGATTATCAACCCATTGGTGAGAGACAATTGTCGGAAGGAATATTTGCCGCCGCCGGGGATCGAACCCATGACACCTATGATTGAAGATTAGGAGTCTGGCGCGCTACCGACTGCGCTATTGCGGCGGCATAGGATGCACAAGAGAAATTGCTGTTTTCAAGCTCCCATGCCAAAGTAAGCAAATAAGAAATTTTTACACGCTAGTGTGAGCAATAAGCCTATGTTCTCTAGGAGGGAGAATCGTTACTAAAGTTTCAATGAAATTCGTTGACGCATGTGAGAGTACTCCGGATTTACAAATGGCGTATTATAACTTTTGCCAAGTGTACAACAAAGACCTGCAACATGGGAGATTTTGCCATTCCTCTAAACCAAAGGCCCAAGGACTAATGTGTCATCTCATCCAGGATTTTTTCGTGAAAACTGAGCAAACCTAGGGACACAAAAGTGTAGGAACGTTTTAGATAACTGGGTAAATCAAATCTGTTTTAGAAATGATTTTGGTTTTTATAAATCAGAGACTTGCAAATACATTATATTACTCCATATTTTCCTATGTCATCAAATATTTATTGTTCAATTTTCTTACGTGGAATTTTCATTTATGATTCTCTGCGGGTTATTTTATACAGCATATATCTATGACTGTGTGTCTCTTACTGTATCACATAACGCTTCGTTGTGTAGCAAAGACAGTAATTACCAGATTGCTGGCCTCGCCAACTGAGCTCCTAAAGGAAGTTTTGTTGTTTTTTTTTCTTCAAAGTTTATTGCTTGAAGCATGTAACCGATAAGTAAACGTGTGAGAATAAGCTGTAGTTACGACGTTTAGGTCGCCAATTAACAAAATGCTTCACATGAAAGTTGGTCGATGTCAAAGTTCACCTCCGGTCATGATGAACGAGATAATTGGTATATCACTTTTTTGATTTGCGCCGATAATTTTCCCATTTTGTTGATGATAATAGATGTTGCAAGACAATGCCGTTTAATATCTTAGTCGTACTTTTAATCGTTGATCAGTGGACGAAGCCAGTTGAGCACATTCAACAAACCTTTTCATGCTCTCACTGCGCATGCGTCAAACCACATCTGGTTAAATGCGAGACTATGCCACGTGATCGGTTGCGAGGAGTCGATACATTATCACCATATAAACCTATATAAATTGGCTATTTTTCCATGAGCAAAAATAAAAGTTAAAAATAAAATAAATAGTCAAAAAGAGATTCAATCCATGAGAAGACATATGTAGACCAATTGTAAAGGAAAGGCATTAATAATGTTATCGTGTATTAGTAACCAAATTGATGGTATCTAGACTAACGGAACTATTGCGTACCTCGTGTCTAGTGAAAAATATTTATCCTTTCCTACAAAAATATTTTCCAAAATTATATAAGTTTTAGCTCCCTCCGCCTAACGCACATACAAGAAATGAATAAATATAGAGTTATAGTTTAACACTCGGTATAAGCTTTGATTGGTCACTTATATGAATTATAGAATATTACAAATTACTATAAGTTATTGGTACCGGAAATCAATGGTTTTGTTATATTTACATATATCGACACTGCACAAAAGACAATTGCGCTCTGAATTTTTCCGACACACTGATTGGTTAATTTTGCGAATATGCGTCAATCATTGGCACCTCAATCATTGCAATCCCGCCCTTCAGTAGATAATATACGAACAAGTGTCAGTAATCTTGATATGATTGACTAAATTTATTGTTTAAAGGGAGGTATCGATGTTTCTGAAACCTAGATAAGAAAAAAATATCAAGTGCCGAAAAATAGACTCAAACGAACATTTGATACTTAAAGTTAGGTCAGGTATTGTCTTTGTGGTAATCTAAAAGACATAAAGTGGCTTTTTGTGGTTATATCGGAAAGGTACAGCGGAATTCTAGGTTATTTTTAGATATCACGGAATTCTGCCTTCGACATCGAATGACCTTATTTTCATATGACCTAAAATCAAATGAAGGTAACAAATTTACTAGCGAAACAGCCAACGTCATAAATCATGTCACATTAAAGACAAGGCGCAAAACTACGGTAAGAGTTTATATTCGTAATAACGCTTACGACAGTTTTGGTCTGATCTTTACAGACCGACTAGCGAACATAACTCCTGATGACGTAACGATGACGTTGGTTTGATGTAATTTAACTAAATGCAACGCGCCGCGTGAATGTCCTATATTATCCGCAACTGTCCCGGATTAATCTAAAAATAGATTAAAAGCCTACGTCGGCTATTAGGGAAATACCCTGTTTTTTCTGATAAGCGGCCTCAGATTTTTGCAAAACTACTTTCCGGAATATTGTATTCAAATAGTATATGATAGGAAATGAAAATAATTAAAATCTGTGACATGAGAAAAGCATCGATACCTACCTATAATTCTAAGAGGATTTAAATACTATTGACCATTATTTTAACATCACCACTTTTTGAACGCTACTAATAAAATGTTTCTTCGATATGCCATAAAAGTGGTGGCCTGTGATGATATCATTTCCTAAAGTATTCACCAAATTGCATATATTCGTTAAAAAAAGAATCCTTGTTCCAATTATAAGCTTGTATCCTTAAACATTATGAAACGAAAGGAATAAAGCAGGCATTTTCTTTCTGTCTGTATGTCCACGATGCAGATCTCTCTCTCACTCTCTCTATCTATCTATCTATCCATCTATCTATCTATCTATCCATATTTCTCTCTTCATATCAAACACGAACGCACTACTAGATGTCAGTTTTCTTGAAATTCGCATCATTGCATTAATAGAAGTGAGGAAGAAAAGGTGAAAAACTATGATGATATATATATTTCACTTTCGAATAAAAGTGCAATACAGCGAATTAAAACGTATGTATTAAAATGCGAAAACGGAGAGCATTATATCGACGACAGAGTAATTAGCAGAAATCGTGTTGATGATGACGATGTTAATTATGTGAAGAAATGTACGAAAAATGGAAATGATTAAATGTAATGTTTATGATTATAGAGAGCTTATCAAAAGAATAACCGGTTAACAGCCTTGATGTAAATGTTTTTTTCCTTATGTTTAACGCGGTTAGAACAAAGAGCGGTATGAATTATGTTTCACGTGATTTAAGGCTAAATTAATTATATTTGAAATATGTTTTACTAGCAATGTTAAGTTGAAATATTTATCTGTTCACAGATAAATTATGGAACAGTTATACTGCAAAATAAACGATTTGTGGTTCTAGGAGCTCTATTAGCGAGCTGGGCTTCTGTAATTTTAAGTTCCCTCACTGTTTGAGTCACCTACCTTACCGATATTTTTTTTTTTAACAAAAGCATTATTTCATCCAACAAAGGCACTCGAAATTACAGGTAGAAATTTCCATTCAAAATTAAAATGTTCCAACTTTTATTGACCTGCACAGAAGAGAATGGGATATCAAGACACGTCTTTATTTACAAAGATCGAATATTGAATCTAGATTATATATTAAAAACAATTATTAAACAAGACGCTGGCCTTTTAATCATCTGCATTCCCGTCTAATAGGACTGTATTCCAGGTACAATTGGCTGACTAAGGTCGCAAACAAATAAAGAAAAACAAATCCATAATTTCTAGCTCTTACTTTTTGGACAGAAATATTGATCCATGTTGACCTACTATCTTGGAATATTTACAGGCAATGAATTTCATTGCAATGAAATATTTTTAGAAATATGACAAATCAGCACAAGTATATTAATTTCTAAAACAAATAAAACCATTTTCTTCGATTTGAATTTGTGTAAACATATATGGAATTATGGTGTATTCACTTAAAATAGAGGAAACAATCTTGTCCCTGTTTACCCAAAACCGGTTTTGTTCTTCTTATTTCAATGAAATATCGCACAGCTATGAATCTTAAATTTGAGTGTATGTTTCATGTTACCAAGTTAACAAGGTAAATATTCCATCTATTTTACCAAAATAAAGATTACTGAACCAACTTTTCATATTTTTGCGAGTACATTTCCAAAGACACGAATGGCAATGCCGGTAGGGAGAACAAGTTTAAAGTAAACAGAGACTTTTCAGTTACTTCCGGACACAACACACTCCGAACATTATGCGCCATTCGTTTGAGTGAAAACTTTTTTTTTCTTTACAGGAAAGAAATGTGATATCGGACAATGCTATTCCAAATATTATATGTATTTGCATAAATTTTGTGATCACGGGAGAAGTAAAATGTTGTTGCTGCACCTTTAGTTTCAGTCTGATTCTCTTCATACTCGGCAGAAGTGTTTATTTATATAAATATTTCTAGTTGTCATCCTTTCTTCGAAAACCTGAGCACAAGAGTACCAGCAATTCTCAAGTTCAAGGTGATGTAAAAAGCTAAGGGGTTTCTTTGAAAAAACATAAGATTCAAATTTATTTCAGCCATTTGTATTTTGAAGTAGAACGTATGCAGTCTTTCAAAGGTGAAAAAATACTTCTCTGTGTCCTCAAAAGAAGCTTTAAATTTTAGCATTTTGGCGATGTCTCGCGGTGAACGTTTGGTGATTCGCTGTTTGACATTGGTACATCATTGCAGTAAAGATGAACCTTTTTACCACGTCTACATTACCGTAGAAGAGCTTTCTCGCAGTACGAAAGTACGCTGTAACGACCTTACATACGAGTCAGCCTTGCAACGCTCGTCATTTGACGCAACACCCTTTCCTGTATAGACCCTATGTTATATATATTGAAGGAAACTCCTAGAATTGACAAAGTGTTTACAGAAGTCGCTGAAACTTTGAAGTTGATATCGCATGGTAAGATACATGTTTACCGTAATTTTAATCGAAATGGAAGGTTCTAGGTACTAAGGCTACACACTAATCTCTTGAATCTGAATCGATACCGTGGACTAATTTGGACGGGTCAACTTCAAGTTGACTGAAAATCTATTGTCAATTGTGGTTCTTAATGTGTCTTACAGATTCAGCATACTTATTTCCAGTGTACACACTAGGTCATTAGCTCTCTTTCCAAGCTGGTTTATTTTAATGTAGCTTTAACTTTTGTATACATTATGTTTGTTACTTCAAAACCATAACTGTTCTTTATCTCTGTCCGATTGATTGTTTGGTTGAATGGGGTTTAAAGCCAGTTTTAGCAGTATTTCATTCATGTCGCGGCGGCTGGAGCACCTAACAATGGATTTCTGGTATTTCTCACACCAGTGCTACCACTACATCCTTTCCTAGCCTAAGCTGCTATCCCACTAAGGTTTACCATTATCCACCCATTGGTGAGAGACAAATGTCGGAAAGAATATGTGCCGCCGCCGGGAATCGGACCCATGAAATCCCATTATTGAAGAGTAGGAGTCTGATGGGCTTACGACTAATCAGATTCGGTATCAAATAATACGTCTGATTGAATGCTGTAACATTTGCTTTATCTATCAGCTAGGTTAATTTCTTAGAAAATCCGGGGTATCAAAATAGCCAGGTCATCGTCAGCGTTGTCGTCTGCCGAAAACTTTGACATTTTGTAATATCGCTGATATAAATGAACACTTTCACTTAACTTTTGGATAAATGTTCATTATCAAAAAGCCAATATATACCTTAAAATGCATTTTTGAACGAAATGTACCCCGTTACGTCTTTCAGGTTTTAACCGCTATCAAGCACATGTCAATGAACAGACGAGCGTTGGCACCTGCGTGCGATGCTCGTTTTTATTTATTTCTCATTTTCAGATTAATTGCATTGTGATCCTAGAAACCCGGTCGATCATAACGCTTGCAAATTAACAAATCTCCTTTGAAAACATAATGCTGAATCTGCTCTTCGGTAGCAGAGTGAAAAAGTTATTGTTTAGGCTTTCTTTTCGTTAAAGAAGCATGACCATTGACACGTAGCCCGCCAAACATTGTTATTTTGTAAATATACGGAGTTCCAGATAAATTGCCTGAACCTAGTATTCACTCTCACGAGCGAATTCTGACTTCGCGATTGAGGTAAACTATGGATTTCTCACCATTTTCGATACAGAGTAGAACATTTACTTTTAGTTGTTGTTATTGTTGTTTAAAACAGAAGTTTATGACATGCCTGGGGTTGAGTTGGGGTTTTTGGGGTGGTGGTGGTGGTGGTGGTGGTGGTGGTGGTGGTGGTTGTTGTTGTTGTTGTTGTTGTTTTATAGTAAGGTACGCCCGCTTATTGACTGAATCAGATTCACGAGTTTTATCTCTATAAAAACCAAGATCCTATATCATGAGACTAATTTCATTAAAGGGTCATTGGGGATGGTTATAATGCAATTTGACAGTAATTTTCTCTATTTACTATTTAAGTGAATACTTATATGTTCTTCTTTCGGTTGACATAGGAACCAGGATCTTCGTGACATAAAGCTTTAAAGTTTATAGTCTTTTCTCCGCGTCGCGTTAATATAGAGTAAGTTTTTAACTAAGAAAAATTCCTTAGGTCCAAGCGGGATTCGAACCAAGGACCCTCAATGTTCCACATCCTACCACTATACCACGGAGCTCCACATCTTTGTAGTTTATTGAATAATAATGACCCAAATAATATATCTTCGAAGTTTGTTTCAAAACTACACCCAGATTTATGAAGAAATTAGTTTGCATCTTTAATAGACTTAGTAACTTACTAAAGCTTAACAAAGGGTCTCATGCTCCAATTAGCTAAAACGTTAGCCCTGACCTCGCCTTTTTGGAAACGAGAGTAGAGATTCAAGATATTTCAAATTAATTTTGAATGAAACTTGAATGTCAAGGTGACAAAAAATGCTTTTTTGTAATCTTCTATGTTCGAACAAATTGAATTCTTGTAATTTAATTTGAACACTAGGTCTGTTCGTCAGTCTGACAGGTTGTCAACTGCCTGACCAATTTCGTCAGACAAACAGAGGTTTATGACCTGCCTTTCGGCAATATTTAATTTGATAGGTCAAGGATGTACCTCTAATAGTACAAGCAAAGTACAGTTTGCGCAACTGGTAGAACCAACCTCGCTTAGGCTTACCGAAAACTGCTAGAATAACAGAATTACTCTCAAACTCTACTAAACGAATTTCACCGATTGTGAGAAAGTTATTAAAAAATATAAGTAAATAAAGAAGAATGTCATTGCGTAGCTAAAATATTACCAGAAGAGCATGAACAAAACTTTCTGAGGTATCATAGGAGACGCTGGATACTAAATATCTAAGCTTTCGGTATTCTGTTTTCACTGAAGATTGTGAAAGGTTGCCATCCTTGTTTCAATGTAGAACAGCTGTGCAAAGGCGGAGCAAAAGAATATGAATGAAACTTATAAATTAAATCCTCGGAGATACTGCATAACAAATATCAAAGCTCTCGACCAACTGGTGACAGAGAATTAAACTTTGAATGCTTATATCATTTTATCCTTTTTGTTGGCATAGTTTAACCAGGGTTTAATGTGGATTTCGTTTATTTGAATTTTTAAAGAGCTCGATCAAGGGAGCACACCTGTCGAATTTCATGAAGATTGGCCCAGTGTTTCTGGGGAGAAAAATGTATTTTAGGGATATATCAAAGTCATCCTGTCGGTTGGTCTGTAAGTCGTTTTTCTATAGCCTTTTCTTTTCCTGCTGATTATAGTGTAATTTGTTAGGGCTCAATGATATTTCAAATAGTTAATGACCCTTGGGGGAAATTTTACTTTCCTTGTGTCCTCTTTAAACACTTTATCACGTATAATATGCATATAGATGTTTCTGGTAAAATATATACATTCCTCGCAGACAAAATAGCACACGTCAGAAATGGTGAAGGAGAATGGATATACTTGGAGAATTACATATCTTTTTTATTTCAGCGAATTTATTTGATAAATAATCGGTATATAATAAATGGAATATTATAGTACGATTGCATACAATATCTTGTATTTATTTCTCGCTGCGGAGGAAAATTTGATATTCCACTCGACCTTCTTGCTCGTTAAATATCACAATTTTCCTCCGCAGCTCAAAGGAAGTACAAGATGTTGTATATCCATCTAAAAATAATAATCCCTATATATATTCATTTCATTTAAAACTGCAAAGATAGATTCAGTATCAAGCAAACATTTTAGTATATATTGGTTTGCCTGTCAATTAATGAAAAGCTAGTCCATTTTCCCTGACCCTGCCGATCCCGCGCCTTCTTTTTCTCTAGTTATTTGTTTCAAAAGTTTCATTTTTACAGTTAATCAAAAGCCAGACAAAGGTCATTTAAGTAGAAATCAGTGACCCATACAGTGCAAGAACCAGGCTCAATATCTAGCAGCTATCGATTCTGTGGATATTTCACTCAAAATTACAAATTTCTTCAAGACCATTAAATATATGATACTTAGGATTTTTGTATTATTGTTGCTGCAATCTGGTTTGTCAATAAAAGAAGTCCATTTTCCGTTGATATTTCAATAGCTAAAACTTTTGTTCGTAGCATAACTCAATATGATAGCTATAAACATGAAAAATAACAGATGGATAGAGCGGAAACAGAATTGCAGTGAAAAAATCATAACTGATGTTTTCGAAATGATTTTGTGATTTACTTTTGATGTTTGTGAGCTAAAGTTGTCTACACTAGAACGTATCAACATACTGTTCGAAATTTGATTGGGGGATGTGTTTCATAAGAGAAAAAAAGGACGTTGGATAATTTCCGTAACTCTGGCTAGTTTAGTTTAGTTATTTTCTGACAATATTTTTTTTTTTTCTGGAGCAGAACTTTCCAAATTTATAACATTGAAGTTTAATCCATTACAAGATTACAATATTTTAAAACAGTTCAAACTAAATGAAGTTACAGAAGATGAATTTTAGTGTTGGATTTAGAAAAAAATATATCTCTCTTTTTTTAAGGGGAGGGGTTAGGAAACCATTGTCGTTGATTAGTAAATAGGTAGTTACTAGCAATTTCTTAATTTTCAATATTGTTATCTAAGGATATTTTTTCGTCGAGGCCGACAAAAAGCGGGTAGGAATGAAGTAGGAATGGGTTAATAGATGGGCAGACCTCATTGATCCGTAAGTCAGGCCAGTACTCCGATTGATTTACCCGGCAAAATGAAATTAATTCATAAGAACGATACGTACATACATAAATACATATGCTTAATTTCCTCCAATTTGAAGATTACGTACATGTACAGTGAAACAATATTTAATTAAACAATAATTGATGCAGTGAAATAATACACAAGTGAAGGATGAAGGATGAAATATTGATGAGTTTGTACAAGAAAACAGAACGAATAGGGTTTATTGAAACTCTCTTAGGCGCTCGAACGTTGTTTGTGAAATCAATTAAGATAAGCGACCGCATAACTTTGGGGGGAAAATTTTTAACTCTTTAACTCTTTTAAAGGTTTTATCATGAATACTTCAATAAGGCCTTATCCGAAACGAAAAGAAAAGAAATTATTTAGAATCATGGTTTAATACAATCAGACTATTTTGTATATGTAAAGCCTTATCTAACTAAGAAGAAGACTAAAGTGTGAAGACTATAATTAAAAGATCATTTATGATGTGCGATCTATACAGAGTTATTATTCTGCGGAAGTATCGAAATGCAAGATAAAAGAAGATTTCGTATTTATCCCCAAGGGATCTAACAAACTGTATATTTAAGCCAAAACGGGTTCTATCATACTGATGGGAATCGAATGAAAGTAGATAATGGCTTACTCTATAACTTAGAACGTGTGAAACGTTAAGATGCAAGGAATGTGAACATTCGGAAAAATATTGACTCCCTGTTAAGTTATACTGAGTCTTAGGTCATTACGACCGCAATTCATACAGCTTGAAAAAAAAGAGAGGTATGCAATAACGTGTGCTGTGGAAAATGAGAACGTGAGCATGGTTGGGAAACATCTAGCAAAATGCCACGTTGGAAAGTACGTGAAACTAGGTTGAATTTCCCTATATAATGTAAAATTGAAAGTCAGGGTTCTCAACTCCCATTGACTGATGAAATGGTCAGAAAGCCTACATTTGACTTAAGCTTTCCAAGAACTCTTTGACGGAAAGGTTTAATGGGCTGTATATCCATGTTATACTTGGAATAAGTTATATTTGTGTAGAATGTTAATTATTTCGGGTATGAATCCCATATCATAGTCGCAGAAAAAGTATGAAAGAAGTCTCAAAAGAAACAGGCGTTTAACGGCACAATCCTTATCCAGTAGACAGCTGTCCAAGAAATAAAAGCTTCCTTTTGTCGATTTCGAATTCAATAGGAAAATAACTTATCATACCATGTACTATGTCTGATCTAGATCGACTATGCAGTCCTTGAATTTGTTTGAGACATAGTCTGCGACCTTTCTCTAAGATTTGAATATTATTGTTACTTAACGAGTATAATATATTAATTAAGTATTAATTAAACATAAGAAGGTACTTCTAAGTTTTCGATCGAATCTTTTGACAAGCTGTGACGACTTACAAAATTTATTATAGAGTATCCCAAGATGACTACATCCTTCTTTTTCTATGATAGATTTCTCGCCAATAGACCTAGATTTTGGACGATTTCTATAAGATCGTTTAGACCCGGTGAGCATTTGTTTGGATTGTACTGGAATCTCCCTTGACATGAGTAACGGTAACAAATATCTATCATTTTTTGAACGGCGCCTTGTGATAAAGAAAGAAGGACCATGTCGTCTGCAAATGACGGGGAACAAAGATCGTGCCCCTCTATTTGGAAGCCCAATTTACTTATAACTAATTGATCAATAAGTGAGTTGATGACCAAAGATATAAAGATGGAGACCAGACCCCTCCCTGTTTGGTGCTCTGTAGTATGGGGAACCAATCAGACTGGAATCCACCATAAAGGACACAGCAAAAAGTGTCGTAGTGCATAGCGATAACAGATTTCAGTAATTTAAAGTTAACATCGACTTCTTTCAGTTTATAAAATAAACCGTCATGCCAAACACGATCAAAGGCTTGGCGTGCATCCAAAAGGCACACGTATAACCTGGATTTATTTTCTCTACAATAGTGAATACTTTCATTTAATAAAAAATGCTGTCATATTACTTCCCATTCTGGGCTGAAAGCCGCCTCGTAGAGGATTTAAAGGATTTGATATAGATACTTTGAGGCGGTTTAGCAAGACCTTACCCTTTAGTGACAATAATGTGTTTTTGGAGCATAGTCCGTGCCTGACATTTCTTGTTATTGCTCTTTAAGCTATATATTTCCGTATAGAAAAAAACATTTCTGTACCAGTCTATGTTACTTATTAAGATATCGTTTTAAGATATCACGTGATACGTAATATACAATAAAAACAATCCATTATTATATAAAAAAGAATAATTGTTCCTTGAAACGAGTCCCTAATTCAAGTCAATTATGTTACCGTGTCTAGCCGCTACTTTATTACTGGAGCCGCAATTTCTTTAATTGGACGTTCATTTCTCAAAGGACGCAGTTGATATACAAGCCTTTTAGCTAATAAAAGTATATACAAATTTATCGTTACATACTACTATGAATCAGTTTCATGAAAATCAGATCAACCACAACGTTCTCTGTGTAGCTGCCGCATCTGAGGACTGCTTATATACTGAACAATAGTAAAACATGCCACTGAAACAAGGATATTATATTATTATCTTACCCAAACTTAATAATTAAGTTGTTATCTTATATTGAACGTGCTTTTCTGCAATCTAGTGATGCATGAAATAAAACAAATTAAATTGACCAAGCAAATGATACATTTTGACGGGAATTTGTCGTAAACTGTTCCTTGTGCAACCTAGTGATGCATGAAATAAAAAAAATGAATTGACCAATCCAATAATACATTTAGACTTGAATTTGCCATAAACTGTTCTTTTAAAGTTTGGACCCCGATAATGGCCAAGTTTCAAAATAACCATTTTTGATGATTGGTGATTCAAACGTCGAAAATACAGCTTATTCATTTTACTTTTCTTTTGTTAAGTGTTATTGATCATGATGAAGAGCGTCAAATGTCTAAGTCGAGCTTCCTGTTGGAGGAATGTGGGCGGGATTAGCGACCCGTCATTGCCACGCTGGGATAAAGTTTTTAAGTTTGCTCAATTGGTCATTATGACAGATGAGTAAGTCTCTTGAGATTAGGGCGATTAGAATTACACGACTGTATAGCGTTGTCGACTTGAATCAAGTATTCACAAGTTGCGAAAACAGAAATGCTGAGAGCGACAAAGCAAATTGATGACGAAAGATCACTTTTTCTTCGACATATTGAAAGCTGTCCGTTTCAAAATCACATTTTAAAAAGACCGAAAGACTGCCATTGTGAAGAAAATTCCGTTCTGTTTGTCGAGAAGCCATGCAGGTAAATCGATCGGGAGTAACGGCCTAAGTCCCCCGACATAAAAAGCAGCATGTGACGTCAAATAGGACACGTCCGTTTACGTTGAAAGTCATGCGGCACAGGGGTGGACATCCAGTACTATAAATAGTACTTGGTGAGCATAGGACTATAGATGCGAGTACCGATTTGAAGTCATATATTCTCTATTAAACCCTAATAAATAACGCTATTATAATACATTGCCAATGCCAGAGCATGTGTGGCATTTATGTAGACGACAAGAACCAAGGGACGACGCCGAGAATCGGAAAATCGCCAGTTACAACCACTAAACTCCAACAGGAAGTTCGAATTAGATATTAAAAGTTATCATATTTGAAAAAAAATATGGTCAGCAACACGTAACAAAAATTTAAATGGTTGGTTTGGGAACTAAACGTCGAAAATACAGCTTGAATACGCTGTAGTTACTATGTGTAAGTTGAACAACCAATAAAAAACGATTGATATAAATGTTGAAGGTCAACTTCACTTTATGATTTGATTGGTCATTCGATTGTTTGATTGACAGTTTTTAGCTCTTCACACGACGCCAAAACTTTGACTTTGATGGAACTTCTTTGTTGCTTATTCTATTTCCCCCATCCAATTTACCTTCAGCAGAAATATTTATTGTATGTTTTTACCGTCCCGTCGATCAAGTTCTGATACCCTATAAGTTCTTTGTACTGATTGAATACATCATGAGGCTATAAATAACTATAAAATCTTTTAGCTAATAGAGTATTAGACAAGTGTTATGTAATACGCCTAATAAATCATGATATTCAATGGACCACAAACCATAATCTTTCAGTTGAATTCACCGTCAATAAACTTATTCAACAAAAATCTTACTGGCCTTTAGGGTAATACTTGAACTCTTCTATTGGCGGATGCTTCTAACTAAAATTGCAATTTTGTGAAACGGGCGGTGTGGTCGCGGATATGTTTGCAAGCCTGTACGAATAATCAGCTGACTGAAATTATGTTAGAGAACCCTCTTCTGAAAATGGTTAGCCCATTACCAGACGACAATATTTTAGACTGGTCCAAATTGAAATGAGTTGCAGACGACAATTTAAAGTTTATAAAAATTTAGACTTTTTCAACCTTCTGGGTAGAAAACATTGTGTAAAATGAAGAAATCGCTTGTTGCAAGCAATGTCTTCATTTTACACATTGTTTTCCGAATAGCCTTTCTTTGGGGAAGTCAAAAAGCGTTATTGAATGGAAAATGATAAAAGTTAGTACAGCCGGCGGTTAAAAGATAAATGTTTTGTCTTGAAAACAAGCTGATATACTTCAAACGATGTAACTGCAACCGACAAGTTCCTTTTTGTTTGGGACTTTAACATTGTTTTAATTGATGGAACTTAAATGCTGACGACCCATTTATTAGAAACACAAGAAACTAATATTCCGCGTTGTTTCTCAAAATATTTCTATGGTGTGAGACGAGTCAAATCTACCATATAATAAAACATTGGATTCCACCTAAAAGTCGGGTTAGAATAGGCCTTATAAAGGTAAACCAACGAATATTCCATGTCTTGATTACATTCGGACATAATTGTTCCCGGGTTTGGTTTTTTTTTTTTTTTTTTTTTTTTTTTTTTTGTTGTTGTTGTTGTTTTGTTTTGTTTTGTTTTTTTGTTTTTTTTTTCTGGGGGGGGTTGTTTGTAGAGTATTTAGTTGTTTTGTTTCTTGCGTTTTGAAAGCGATTACAGACAAGCTAGCTTGTATCCCTTCTACCGAATGATAATATTTCACAGGACAAACAGAAAAGGCGGTATTTTACTAACCCGAAGTTCTAAGCGGCAATTTGATAAATTGAATAGAAAATCTTTCAACAACACTCCATGGTCACAAATTTAGAGATATACTTGCCTAGATACAAATAATCTTAATTTAAAATCTTTAAGTTCCTTCCGCTGTTATCATCGATTCAGATTCCCTTTTCATTGACCAAATCCTATAGCGCGTACCATTGTCTAACAACCTCCTGATGAAGTGCAAGGAATGTCTGTAAGGGATTCCTTACGTCACTTTGGCGTTTAAAATCAGCACTATCGAGTCGTTTATTGGACTAAAGAATATATTTTTGAAAAAAAAATACATTTTTCTCTCAAACTGTAAGATCTGGAGCATTGATATTTAGTAAATATCATCACCTATAAACCCTCTATTAACCCATTCCAACACAGCAAAATTTTAGACTGGTCCAAATTGAGAGAAGCTGTAGACGATAGTTTCAAATTGATGGAATTTTGAATTTTTTCGTCTTCTTGGATAGAAAACATTGTGGATAATGAAGAAATTGCTTGATACAAGCAATTTCTCCATTTTCCACAATGTTTTCCATAGTTATTTTTCTTGAGGGGCGTAAAAAGGAGGGATTGAGTTGGAATGGGTTAAAATGCTGCAAACATTGTTCTACTCTGAAAATTATTCCTGTTGGATTACATATTAAACGTAGGAAATCCGTAAGAAAAATCTTCTGCGCAGATCTTTGATCTTTGATATTTGGTACATAAATCAATTAATAACCTCTACCAAAATACTCTATTCTGATAACTAAACCTATATTATGCGGAATAAAGAATGAAATCTTGAAAAAATCTTCTCTCAAACTATAAGGCAAAGAGCTTTGGTATTTCGAATATATCATCACTTATTAACCTTCTACCAAAAGACTTACTCTAGAATTACTCTATACTTTAAAGTTAAGCCCTTTCTAGTGGGATTCGAGGTTTTACAACAAAATAAAGAAGGACATTTATGAAAAAATTCTTCTTTCAAACCTCAATGCATAGTGCGTTGACATTTGATAAATATCACCACCTTCAAACTATCCACCAAAATAATTCAAAGAATTACTACACTCTGAAAATTAGGCCTATGATGCATGTTACCAGATCTTATAAGAATTAAAGAAGGAAAATTGTAAGAATTTTCTTTTCTCAAACTGAAAGGCATAGACCTTTTATATATCATCAACTATTGACTCACAACCAAATTACTCCAAAGAATTAAGTTAAACTGAAAAGTATCCTTATGTTTTGGGATCATAGATTTTACAATAGGATAAAGAAGGAAAGCTTTTAAAAAATCTTCTTTTCAAAATGTATATGTATAGAGCTTTGAAATACATGTATTACATGTAGCACTGCCATATATTCTTCTACCAATGTACTCCAAATTATGTCGCTTCAATAAATTGTTGGATTCAAGATTTGTCGTAGAAATGAATAGGAAAATCTTTTTTAAAAAATCTCCCAAGCTGTATAGCCTACAGCTTTCAAAATTTGCATGTAGCATTACAATTTGGGCATCTACCATTTTTTTAAAATAATCCTCTTACATGAGATCTATCTCTAAGTTGTTAGATCCTAAATTTGAACAAGAGACAAAGGAGGAATCTGTAAGATTCTTCTTCTTCAAGACCTTTAGACCTAGAGTGTTCACATTACGTATGTTGAAATGACTTATGGTTACACAGATACTTAGCATTGAAGTAGTGTCGCTCTAAAATTAAAATTTGCCCTATTTTGTTGGATCCCAGGTTTTATATAGATATAAGGAGAGAAATGAATAAATAAATATCATCCCTAAATATTAGGCAAAGTGTTTTCAAAGACACTTTTTTTTTTGCTTGGAGTAATGCCTTATGAAAGTCTATTCAAACAAGCTATCATTGTTAAACCAGAATATCACTTGTTGTAAAATTCGTTTTTGTACTAAGTGACAGTCATTTAAATCTTACCGATCTCCTTAAGCATGGATCTATCATATTTAGGTGAGCGATAAAGAATCTATCACGATTTTCTTGTTTGTAATATACACATTTAAACCACACCCAAAGAATGCACCTTGGGTTGTCGTCTTTTGGAATTGCCACAGTATTATTAGATTGTTATGTCCGACTATTGCTTACGAAAACTGTTTACATTACAAAGGTATGGCACTTCAAAAAATGGGGTTTTTAGCTCACCTGAGCACATCGTGCTCATGGTGGGCTTTTGTGGTCCCTGAATGTCCGTCGTCTGTCCTGCGCCGTCAACAACGCACGTGTTTACTCAATCTAGAGGCCATAGTTTTGATTCCATCTTTATGAAACTTGGTCGGAATACTTGAAAGGACATGAAGATTAACCCTGTTGATTATGGGAAGATGATATAGGAAAACACGGGGAAAGGGGTCTAAGTGACATTTTCTTTGTTTACACTCTAGAGGTCAAATTATCTCGTTAATTGTTCATGAAAATAAGCCGGAATAATTCTTAGATCGTAAGGACGAACCCTACTGATCAGGGGGAGATTGGAAAACATGGGAAGGGGGGCCTCAGTGACAATTTATTTATTTGTACTCTAGAGGCCGCATTTTTGGCTCGATTTTCATGAAACTTGGCCAGAATAATTGTTAGATTCTAAGGATGAATCCTATTGATTATGGGAAGTTTCTAAAGGAAAAGGGAAAGGGGCCTTAGCGAAAAGTATTTTGTTAGAATTTAGAGTCATCTGTTTTTAAGGGGTTTTGTTGTTGTTTGTTTGTTTGTTTGTTTGTTTTTTCTCAATATACATGAAATTGCCAAGAATAGAATTTAGGTCGTAAGAATGAATCCTATTATGAATGTGAGGATTCTGGTGAAAAACACGGGAAAACAGCCTTAGTGGCATTTGTTTTTGTTTACACTATAGAGGCCTTTGTTTGGCTCAACTTCCATGAAACTTGTTATAATTTTATAACCCCAGTTTTACTTATTTTCATTTCTTTAAACAAAAAGTACTGTAATAAGAAGATGATTCAGGTGAACAATTTAGGACCTATTTTTTAGTTAGATGAGTGCTCCAGAATCACACACTCTACTTATTTGTCAAAACATATAAAAATTAGTCTTTTTTATCGTTTGGTACAGCCGTCTTATTCTAGCCATATGTACTGGCTAATTTCTCATTGTTCTGACTAATAATACAAAGCGTTTAAGTAGCCATGTCTTGTTATTCTCATAATATAGCGCCCGACTGTCTTGACATTGGTTTATTGTGGTTAATCAACGATAAATTATTTAATTGTCGTATTGTTTATCAACGTTCCTGCATTCTAAATGGCTAAATTTTGCAACAATCCTCTTTGAGGTTTGGACGGTTTTGTATGCTTGCGCACAAAGTAGTTCCGTTATATATATCATTCCTGATACATGTGATGATAACAATTTCTTATAAAAGTTACATTTTCATTTAGGTATGAGAGTAAAAATCGAACAACACTTCTATATGAATACGGCTTGAGGCTTAATAAAGTGAAATTAAGTATTTAGTGTCACATCTCGATTGAATCTCATATTCTAAAGCCCCCCCCCCCCAAAAAAAATAGGAATTAGAAAACTATACTCGAGACCCAAAAGCATGAATAAATATGACGATTGGAAAAAATGAGATCAAAATAATTCTACGCGATCATGAAAGTAAAAAATGTGACCCACCACATTCAGAAAGTTATGGCGTCAGCGATGACTTTTATTTTCGGTAGTCTATCGTACATTTCCGATTATCGAAATCGCCCTTGAAGTCTAGTCATCAGCGCCTGTGAATAAAACAGTCAATGGCCAAGATCAGCGAACTTGTCGATGAATAATCGGGTGCATTCGACTCGATCTCAAAATGTAAACAAACACGAGTTGAAATCTTAACAAAAACCACAAAATAAACCTTTCTGAAGAACTAGACTTATTACCTCGGTCTTTTGCAAATTGATAATAAGAAGGCTCTTGCTTGCTTAAGTGACCAAAAACAATTAAGAGAATTCTTTTCGTTTTCATGGAGGTATGAACCGAAAAACCTAATCACACTGTATGAATACGCGAATTATAATTTAATGCATCGAGCGGAAAAAACCAAAAACTTTGATACCTTTTTGTTCGGAAGCATACAAAATAGCCGCGTGCCTTTTTCGACCAATCAGAACGCCCGATTTTGATAGACTAAACTAAAAATTAAATTATCAGATTTTAAAACTGTTTTTTCCTTCCTCGGGGGGAAGATATGGCTTAAACTAAAACTGATTTTCTTTAAGTGTTAGATTTCTTCCATACACAGTCAAAATTCTTTACTTTTTTGATCAGCCACCTTTAGAAGAAGCCTTTTTCCCTAATTGAGCCGCTATGAGGCATCCACGTCAAAAATTACAATGAATCTGTATGACAGTTCCATCTATCTTACAAAGCCAGCGAACACAACTACGACCCCGTATAAAAAAGCCATTTCGGAAACTGAGTTTGGTAAATCATTGAAACAATCTGAATCATGTACCATCACTTGATAAATCATTGAAGAACCCATATGTTATTAATTTATAACTTTAGATAACTTATATAATTTGCTATGCATGTCTGAAATCAAACGATCTTTGAGAATATACTTGTCCCTTACACGTTTCAGGCCTTATATTCAGTCCTTATGTTTTTCGAAAAAAGTGTTGTAATCAGGCTATTTTAGCTTCAGCATTTTAAGTAGTAAAGTGATCAGGATATAATACTGGACTTGCAAATTCTATCAATTTTTGTAAGCTATAAGGCTGTTGTCTGGAACAGTTTAATTCAAAGAAAGTAATGGTAGTGAACATTTATTAAATAGACCTCTGTCTTCGGGGAATTCTCACATAATTCTATACACCCAGGAGATCGCAAAAGTAGTTAATATAGCGGATATATCACCAATGAGGCAATTCGTCTGCGGTCTTTTGTTAATTCTTGAACTTGGTGAAAATTGCGTCAGGCAAAAATGAAACTCCATGGCGTTCCAAGATAAGAATATTTCGATCCGACAGAGGTTAAACAGAGGTTAGATTCAGAAAATCCTCAAAGACGAAAAGTTAGAAAAGACAGAACGAAGCTGTCAATCAAATCAAAGTACTGAAAGTACTATAAGCTAGCAAAGCATGATTGAATTTAGAAAATCTTTCCCTTGTTGGGTAGAAAACATTGTGGACAATGAAGAAATTGCTTGTTACAAGCAAATTCTTCATTGTCCACAATGTTTTCCAAAGCTTTTTCTCTAGTTGCTTAAAAAGCGGAATCGGATTGGAATGGGTTATATAGCATGCTTTTGACAGAGTTCTCTACAATTTGAATAGAGTTTGCAATACTCCTGAAATATAAAAGAACTATTTTTTATGGCGTAGGCATTCCAAAGATTTGGTGGTTAAGCCTCCAGTGGCAGTTTGCACTCGTTGAACTTTGAGAAGACCTTACAGTCCTTTTCAGTACTTTGATTTTACTCTAGCAATTACGAAAGATCAGGATTTTGTAATTGATTTATTTTTCAATGCGTTTATTTCCTGTTTCGGTAGATTGAAAACGTTTAACCTAATCAAAGAATGTCATCAAATGATTATACTTGTTTTATTCTACAGATTCATTTATCTTCCGTTATTACGAACGCTTCAGTCTCGTCTTTAATCTTTATAATCATCCTTTGGTCGTGTTTCTCTACGATTTTTCAATAGTTGAAATTATGAGTCTGACCAGATTCTATCGAAGATATTTTTTGTGGAGTACGAGGGGTTGTTGAAAAGTTCCTGGACAAAAGCAGAAAGAAGAGGTTTAACCTAAACAGTTTCTCTTTTGTCAACTTAAGTAACCTTGCAAGCTTGCACACGGTATCGCTTTTCATGCTCTCAGAGCTTCAACAGAAAGTTTCTTCAAGATACCAAACGGTTATTATTTTGCAGTCATGTAAAACACGTTTCAGTGGTTGGTTGGCGTCCTGATCGTCGTGTTTACGGCTTGAATAAGCCGTAGTTACGGTGTTTAAGTAGCAACAAAAATGCTTCACATAAATAACGACCAAGATCGTTGTTTAAAGCTCCAGTCAATATGAATGATTTGACTGATCGATCGATTCTTTGATTGACATTCAATTGTTTGTTTACAATATTTAAGATGTCTGTTCCTGTCCTAGTTCACTCGCCCTTCGCACTTGTACACTAAAGTTTACACGTTGATTGTATACAAACTAATGGTATCTTTGTCAAGAGTCTGTAACATTCGGACAAATTCAGACTAACTTATATTCATACACAAGTCCAGGCTAATAGAGACTTTAACCCATTACCAGAAGACAATATTTTAGACTAGTCAAATTCTGAACGATGTCGCAGATTACGGTTTATAGTTGATTTATTTGAAAAACCTTTGTCTTTTTGCGTAAAAAAACATTGTGGTTATGGAAAATTTGCTTGTAACAATCTATATCTTCATTTACCACAGTGTTTTCTAAAGCTTTTTTCTTGAAGGGTTTCCAAAAACTACTCCCACGCAATGGCGCTTTTTAATACCGACAAGAAAAAAATTGGAAAACATTGTGTTTTCTGCAAAGAAAATTGAGAAAAAAAAAAACAAATGCCATAAGCCGGCCCTCTGCAACTCCTTTCAAATAGGAAAATATTAAAGCTTTGCCCTCTAGCTTTAGCTTAAAGACCTTTTCGAATCGTACTGAAACCAAATGTTTAGTTGTTATTCGATGGATACTTAAAATCCGAATAGAAAATCGCTTGTATAAATCTTCAGTCGGGATTTTAAAGGGAGGTATCGATGTCTGAAACCAAGACAAGAAAAATTTGCCAATTTCCGAAAAATACGCTCAAACGAAAATTTAATTTTTAAATTTGAGCCAGATGTTATCTTCGCGATAATCTAATAGGATTATAGTTGCCGTTGTTGTTATATAAGAAAGATTCAGAAGAATACCAGGTTATTTTAGAATTCGGAATTCGGTTGTCGGCACCGCATGACCTCATTTGCATATGACCCAAAGTCAATAAAAGGTTATACAAATTGACAAGCGAAACAACTTACGTCCTAAGTCATGTCACAACAAATTTTAAGCGCAAAACTAGGGTACATGTATATATTCGTATTAACTCTTACGACAGTTTTGAACTGATCTTTAGAGATTTGAAGACCGAATAGCGAACATAATTCCTAATGACGTAATGGTCACGTAAGTTTGAGCAAATTCAAACTGAATTCGGGATGCAAACGGTAATAAGCAACACGTGAATGAACCAATATACATTGCAGCTGTCTCGGCCTTATGTAAAAATGGAATAACAGCCCACGCTCTACGTTGGTTAATTATTATGGAAAGACCCGGTTTAATATGATAAACGAATTAAAGAGTGTTTAAAAGTGAATAAGATCAATTAAAATCTGTGACAAGAAAAAACATCGATTCCTCATTTCAAAATTGTTACAAAATTTAATCGACTTTGTCTCGTATTCAGAATTCAAAACTCCAGCTTAGTATATCAACACAATCTGATGTCAATTTGACATCGATAAATATTCAATCATACACACAAAAGCATGATGACTGCACCAATTCGATACGAATTAAAACAAATATTGCAGGAATTCTCGTTCGTATCAAATGTCTGTTAGTTGACATATCAATTTATCATTTTGCAGTATTCTTTAGATAATCTCGTCGTCTACATAAAGAAACTGTGGTATCAGCTTGAAAAAAAATGCTAACAGTAGGTTGGATACTTTAGAAAAGGCTTCGCGTTTTGTTAATCAGATGGAAGCACAAGAACTATACAGTCCACTTTTTTGTCAAAATATTTATGATACAGCCGTCTAATGCTAGCCATATTTACTGGCTAATTTCTCATTGTTCTGACTGATAATATAACGCGTTTAAGTAGTCATGTCTTCTCGTTATTCTCCTTATTATAGCGCCCGACTGTCTTGACATTAGTTCATATATTTCAATAAAGATGCTTTGTGGTTAATCAAAGCTAATTGATTTAATTTTAGTTTTATAAATCAACTTTCCCGCAATCCAAACGGCTGAACTTTTACCACATGTGTTTTTGAGAAAAAAGTAAGTACGGACAGTTTTGTATGCTTGCGAACAAATTAGTTCGATAAACATGTGACAAACTTGTAGTATGTGTGTTTTTTTGATATCTCTTTCTGATAAAATCTTCTGTGTGAATTTGCCTCGAGGCTTCATACATTATTATACTTTCAGGGTGGTTTTTTTTATATTAGTTTTGTGCCTCAATGAAAAAGAACTAAAGTATTCGTTTTTCGACAATATACAGATAACCGTTTTTAATTAGCCAGCTTTATTAGGGCCCAAACTCCCTCCCTGACAGATACGACAAAATTCATGACGTTGGTTGTTTCCCTTTTCACTTAAGCATCATGTGGTGTCTACAACCAAATGCCGTGGTTTCTAAAATTATCACAGATTTCCACTAAAACTTTCCTACCACAAAATAACCACATAAACCACTTTAGGCATATTATATTACCGTAAAAACAACATCTGACTCATATCTAAGTATTCAATGTTTTTTTAACGTATTTTTGCCTTTTTGGACAGTTTTTAGGAATCAGAAACATCGATTCCTCTTTTAAAGGGAGGTACAGATGTTACTTAAGATAAGAAAAAATTGCAATTTATCGAAAAATACGCTCAAACGAACATTATATCTTAATTTTGAGTCAGAAATTATCTTCGCGATATTCTGATAGGATTAAAGGGGCTTTTTGTGGCTATTTCGGAAAGACTCGGCGGAATTCAAGATTATTTTTAGATATCACGGATTTCGGTTATCTACACCGCATTACCTCATTTGCATATGACCCAAAGTCATTGGAAGGTTACAAATTGATAAGCGAAACAGCCAACGTCCCAAATCATGTCACATCAAATGGTAAGCGCAAAACTAGGGTAAGTGTCAATATTCGTATTGACGCTTACGACAGTTTTACAGAATTAAAGACCAGTTAATGCACATAACTCCTGATGACGTAACGATGACGTAGGTATGAGCCTCAGCTATGATAGTGTTTCTATACCTACGGTTGAATTTATCAGTGTGTACATAACAGATTCAACAGAAGATTGTTTTCTTTTCTGTGGAGTACGGGTTGTTTTCAAAAAGTAGGTGGACTGAAGCTAAAGAAGCGGGTTAATGTGGTTGAACAGACTTTCATGAAAATTTGACATGGGGATATTATCTGATTTTCCATTAGTTATCAATGTCATTTTCAAAATAATATTCTTTCTTCGTCATAAATCTACTATATGCACTAAAGATTTAAATTTATAAAATTTCTAAGGCACTACTTTGAAAGACACCACAAATAAGGTAATTTCCGGTACTATCTGTAGATTACGTAATTACCCGATGAATTCCGGTTCCATTAGGGATGTACATCGTTGACTTTTTTTGTTTTTGGCGTATCGACACACAAGAAATTTTGCTTTTTTTTTTTTTTTTTTTTTTTTTTTGGTGTTGTTGTTGTTGATTTTTTTTCTTTTGCAAAATCAGCTTAATCACCTTCTTTCAAATGACCGAAAGCATTAGTCAAAAATTTGGAAAGGGGGGGGCCAAACTTTTTTCTTTCATAATCTGTGCAAGAGCCGCTTTAACCTAAATATTTTTCACCAAACTTAAGTCAACTTACAGGCTTTCAAATGGCATCGCTGGCTACGCTCACTGAGCTTCGTCGGAAAGATCCTCTCAAATACTAACTGGTGTTAATTTGTAAAACACGCTTAATGGTTTGTTGGCGGCATGATATTCGCCAAACCAACAAAAACGCTTTAGAAAAATGTCGGCAAATTTCGTTGTTCAAAGTTCACTTTCGGTCTCAATGAATTATTTGATTGGTTGATTGGTTATTTGTTATTTGATTGACATCCACGGTCAATGAATGGTTTGTATACATAAGAAGTTTTTACTGTCAAAGTTCATTGACTTTAATCGACCCTCACATTCATGCACTTAAACGTTGATCGCATACAAATTATGCTATGTATGTCAAGAGTCATATTCGGAGAGATTAAGACTTACTTAATCCATACGCATGTGCTGGTTAATAAATCTTGAACCCCTACCAGATGACAGAATTTTGGACTGGTCTACTTTTGAAAGAAGTCGTAGACGACGATTTATAGTTGATGGAATTTTAAAAATCGTTGTCTCTTTGGTAAAAAGCACTTTGATGATTGAAAAATTCCTTATAACTAGCAATATTTTAATTTTTGCAAATCATTTTTCTTGAAGGGCGTCAACAAGAGGGAATGTATGTGAATATGTTGATT